>JBBBDQ010000505.1:0-600000 GCA_037127315.1 Ascarosepion bandense | reverse complement strand
GAATTTATTGCATTCACTTGCGCAAATACCCTTGGGAAAGGTATTAATCTGTTTCTTCTCTTCAGTTATGGGTTAAATTACAGGACGACTTGGGTTCTATAGCCTTGGCTGGCAAACAATCTACCTCAGAAAGAAATGGCAACCTACTGTGGGGTAATCATATGCCCAGTCAGTGATGTCTCTTTCGAGACATGATCGCACAAGCGTGTATCACGTATGGCACTTAACTGACTGACTATTTTTATATTTTCATAGTGTTTTTACCCCAGTTCGGGGATTAACTATTTTCCCATAGCTAGGACCCTAAAAGGTGCTACCACCCCGGGCCACGTCGAACCTGGGAACAACAGCAATTAAGAGGTGGTTCCATGCTCCTCACAACCACCCAATCAGAGCCCTTGCTGCCGGATGCAGTTTACCGTCATACCCAGAACCAACAGTCAACTCTAATATTTAACGCGTAGTTATAGAAAAACAAGCTCATTACTATGAGGTGAAGGCAACAGCCGGGCTTGAATTTGAACTTGAGCTGTCGTTTTCATTTTTTGGGACTAATTATTTACTCCCCTCTGACATAATGTTTGCTGTTTAATTTCCTCTAAAGAAAGAAAGAAATAACCTTGAAAGAATGAGATAAAATTCTCATGTGTTTAAAACCATGTCAGTTTTTCCTTTTTCATTTTTAACCTCATAATTCATTAAATAATACCCAGTATTCCCACTAATGATTGTTACTACCATCTTCACTGCAATTTTACGAATTCCGTTACGAGATAGATTAACCTCAACATATTTTTACTTTATTTGTTTAGTTATTATTTTAATGTATACTTTTATTTGTGTAGATATGCTGTTGTTTTTTTTTTATAATTAAACAGTATATTTATTTAATATCTACTGGCCTGAATAATCGAAAAATATGCATGCTCCTGCAAAATTCGAATCTGCGTTGCCGAGGGAAACCGTCAAGTGATTTAACGTGTCTTGATCGCAATGGACTTACAATCAAACAAATTGCATTATCAATTGACGCAGATTCCAATCATTCCGGAAGACGCATATTTTCTGAACAAAATTACAGTTTGATAATACAGAGTATCTACTCAAATATGAGTATCCATTAAAATAAGGTTTAAAGAAACAAATTAAAAACCAAAATCTTTGTTAAATTGTTAGGCTCAAATATTCAATGAGGCTACAAGCCTATTTTCACTGGTCTTTCATAGTAATTTGCCAATTTTAGCTTAGTTGTTGCACGTCCGAAATTATGGAACATCAAATAGAATGATCTCCTAAGCACAGCTAAGATGTGGCAAAAGCCGAAAGTATGAGGCACACAGTGATCCAGGGTTGATCGAAGCCACCATTCAACTGTAATGATTCCATCAGTTAGGTTGTTACAAAAATAATGGCCGATTTCAGAAACATAAATATGTCCTTAAAGAATTAACTGTAGAAATGTTGAAATTGGTTAAAATACGAAACTTAAGCATCTACACACCTCTGCCATCGATCGACGAGATTATCTATTGCTTTTTGATAAAAGGTTATTTGCTATGATGCAAAAAAATGTTTGAAAGTTGATTCCAACTCTGGTTTGAACCTAATAGTTTCGCCAATTTGCTTAAGTGCTTCAAAAATGAAAATCAGTGAGTGAAAGATCAGAAGAATATGGAGGATGAGATAAAATCTTGTATTCCAAGTCTGTGAGTTTTGCAACATTATCCTCGCTAAATGTAGCCGTACATTACGGTGGAGAAGAATTAGTTGTTGGACTTTTCGTGTCCATTGTGGTAAATGTTCGTTTTAACTCCCGACGGGTTTTCCCCTTCAAATCTATCCAAAATAGCATTATTTCTGTGCTAATGTATATGCTGAACTCAAAGCAACAATTAGTTATTGAAGAAATCTACCTTTTTTGCTTTGAAAGTCCATAAAAAACGAACTATATCTCGCACTTTTTCTCTCCCGTAACTCTCATGAAGTCATGTAATTAAGTTACGTTAAAACATTTACCTCCATTGTATACTGTGCAGAACCCCATGAGTCAATCCATTTTATAGTTCACCAATGAAAGGCTTAACTAATCAGGAAACTCAAAATATTCACTGCGACGTGTATAAAAGGCGGTCATATTTTGCCGAGTATTGGAGTTCAAATCCGATTCTGGAGAGTGTCTAATTCGAGAATGATTGTCTTTGACGTTGTTTCATTGAACAGATTACGTGCGGTGAGGATACTCTATATCCATATACTATGACGAACATGGTCAACAGATGCCAAGAGGATACTCTTTATCCAGGAACGTTGTCAACATTACCTTCAATCCCTTACTTTGTGACCATCATGGACTGTTGTTGCTATATAATATACATTCGGGAGTTTGATTCTCCATTATAATCAATACATAAACTGATCCCTGCACTTTATCCATAAATTATGGCGAATTTTACCAACATTAGTCTACGTCGATTACCCAATACAGATTTTATTTTTGCAGGTGTGCATTCATTTCAGTAAGTTGATTGTAATAAATATCTGCATTAATACTCTGATTGGCTTCCAAAAAGCTGTAATGGATAATACCAATTAAAAATAACCAGAAAATGACCATAGTCGTTTGCTGATAAAACTTTGGCTTTGGGAAATGTTTGGGGGACTTACCACGATCAAGCCAGTGACATGATCGTTTAGGTTTTCATCAAAAGAGACTATTCGGTCAAGAAAGGGATCATTGGTGTTTCGCAGAAAGAGCATCAATCTCACTTTAAAACGCCAAAGTTTTTCATTTTCATTGAGATCATGAGAAACCCATTTATCGAGGTTTCCACCTTGCCAGTAGTCTGCAAATTGCTCGAGACTTTTTTTGTGCTAACACTAGGCGTCTGAGACTGTTAACTGACACTTTGACGTGACTTTGACGTGACTTTGGCCCAACAACTGCTTTCAGTTGTTCGTGTCAAGATTGCATGACCATTTTTTACCTTATTCATTTTTATGACTCTCAAGTCCTGAATTTTTACCTTATTCATTTTTATGACTCTCAAGTCCTGAATTTTTGGAACCACCTTCCTTCCGCCCGATTACTCGTGATCGCATCTGCCCATGACAGGCCATGAGTTTTGGGAGGCAATGTGCACAAGTTTGAACTCATTCAAGAAAAGTAAACAAAGATCATGTTTTGTCATGTTCATAATTAAGGACTTCTATGCTTCAATAATATTTCTTTCTAAAAATAAGTTAAAAATTATTAAGGAACACATTAATTATTATGTCTACCAAACTTCACTTAATATATGCCATGAATACTCAGTTAAAATGGCTTTTCAAATAAAATCATTCGAGCGGTTATTATTTTTGTAACAACCTAAAAAACAAGCTTGCTGATCATTACATCAGGTCGAGGTGAACAAATGATCTTCTAAGTACATATCGGATGTAGCACAAGGATGAAAGTATGAGTACCCAATAAAGATAGAACTCACTACTTAAACTTAATGATTCTAGCGAGGTAAGTTTGCTAACTACTATCCCACATCGAAGTGCCTTTCACCGGTATTTTATAGTTTTATAACTGGCAAGCGGCTTAACTTAAGAATTAAAATTCACCAGAAAAGTTAAAATACAAAACCGGACAGTGCTAGTGAAATCTAAATGAGGAAATAACTTCGGGCCAAACTTGTTTTTTTCTAATAATTAACAAAAGTTGTTTTCTTTTGTTTGTTTCTTTTTATGGTTCCGGTCTTTATTAAAAAAAATTTACACACTCTCTCGATAGTGTTACTTTGAAATACCTTAATAAATTATTGAAAGGTTCTTCTGATGTTCTTAATGTGCATGCGTCCATGACTAAATCGAGATTTTCAACCATATTCAAAGTGAAGAAATGACTTTCTCTATATGCAATACATCAAAATGATTCAAGCCAGAATGATAACTGTCATTTGAATTAGTGATTTGACTGTGCTAATATATGCTCGGCTCAATTAAATTATGTTTTGCCAAATACAAATTTGAGGTCAATTTAACTAATTGATCAGTAAAAGGACTTTTTTTTATTGTGAGAAAAAGCGACGCGAAATCAGTTAACCGACCCGCCCCCTAAGGAGCACTTGTTCCAAAATATCCGCTGTTTGGTTATTATTAGATTCGGAAAGTGTATGTGCCTTATCACTTCCCAGTGCCTTCGCGTTTGTTGTTGTTAATTTTTCATCTTTGCGTGTTTTTTCCTTACAATATGCTTTTTTGTATAATATATGGCAGATGACTTGTGAAAGAAAGTAAGAAAGAAAACAGAAAAAATAAAAAATAAATAAATAAATGAGAAAAAAAGAAAAAGAAATGATAAAGAAAAATAAAGAAAAGGGAAAATAAAGAAAGAAAAAAAGAAAAAGAAAGAAAAAGAAAAAGAAAGAATAAAGAAAGAAAAAGGAAAATAAAAAAGAAGTAAAGACAGAAAGAAAAAGAAAGAAAAAGAAAGGAAATAAAAGGACAATTTTTCTTATTCAAAATGAACATTTTTTTTCATTCTCTTTGTTTAAAATTCACTTTTCTGACTGAAGCAGATTTAAAGCACATCGGGATCAGTGGAAATATTGATTTTTGCAAAAGCTTTGAATTAAGATTAGAATCAAGACGGTCCAATCAAAGTCCAAGATTAAGATTAGAATCAGAATGGCCCAGTCAGAATAGAAGATTAAGTTTTGAAGCACGTTAATCCAGAGCACAAGAAATGCAAATCGACAAATTTGCATTGTCTAATAGGCTCCTTCGTATACTGATGTTTCATAGACTATTCAAATGCATTCGGTAAGGTACGACACATGAATCTGTTCAAAATATGAGGAAATCTTTATTTATTTAGGAAACATAACCGCAGAAAGCAATGGTAACCTACTGCGGGATAATCTTCTGCCCAATCAGTCATGTCTCTGTCGAGACATGATCACCCAAGCGTGTATCACGTATGGCACTCAACTGACTGATTAGAATAATATATGACGTTTACTGGTGACAATCTACCTCCGTACGGACAGAAATGGAGTTGAGCAAGTACGCAAACAGGGAAGGATTAGTAAAGAAAGGATGCATCTCCTCGATGGATTTAATAAACTTTACATCTGGGAAATCTTCAGGAAACTCGTAGTTTCAAATCCTGACACAGGGAGCATTTCAGTTTTCTTGATAATGCAGGCCTGTCGACGAAAATGTAATTTATAAAATAATCTTAGAGTCTCTTAAAATACGAATACATTAAAAATAATGTTTGAAGTAATAAGAATAATATATGTGCAAATAACAACGTGTTGATAACAGATTGATTTGTTTTTATATCATCAGGACTGTGTTGGTTATTTTATATGTTATACTGTCAGAAAAATAATTTTATTTGTGATGGTAAATAATACATTTATTTTAGAATAACTGTTGGGGTTCACCCCTTTTTACACATAAGAATGGACTCGCCTGATGTGTACATGTAATCCTGCCTATGCAGAGAACAGTAGTGATTGTCAGAGGTGATTGTAGTTGTTGAGTTGAGTTAATAAGAATATAGACTCATTACCCGGACTTACTTCTTCACTACAAGATTGTATATATTGATTCTTACTAACAGTATTCCTGAATTGACTAACCCGTGTTCCAGTTTGTATATTTTTGCTCAATATAACTTACATTTTTTATCTCCATATCAGTTTTTGTTATTTAATACTAGCAGTATAGCCCGGCGTTGCTTGGGTGTAATGAAAGCTTTAAAACTAATTCATGGTCCTGGAGCTCAGACACTTTGGACGTTGACACAAAAGACTAAACAGCAATATTTTTTCCAGTTAAAGCGAAACCGTAGACTGAAAGAAAAATGAATGGATGTAAGTCAAATTTTGGTTTCCTGGTATCGATATCAAATAAGTTTTTTCATCGTAAACTGAATTTTGAAGGCCGAATAAGTCCTCTGATAAATAGTATCATGGCTGAGACTAAGAAGTACAGTTATACCTACTTAGAGCCAAACCCGAAGCAAAAACGAAAATAAAAGGGCTGGAAAAACTCCAGACATGCAGTCAGATAAACAGACACACACACAAACATCTTGCCGTTTATATATATATATATATATATATATATATATATATATATATATAAATATATACACATAATTATATATAATTATATATATATTATCGATTTTCTGCACTAGTGTAAGAACTGCAACCTTGAAACTTCTGAATATTGTTTCTTATGTCTTTGTCTATGAGTGTATCAAATTTGATTAAAATCGAACCAGTCCTTCTATAACCCGAATCTTTCGATTATCGATTTTCGATATTTATCGGATACACACACACATAGAGACAAACTTCCATTTATAAATAAGTTTAAATAGATAAATTTTGTGTGGTTTCTCAACAAGGATCCACAACAATAACAATGATTTTCCCGAGTGAAGTCTTATTGTTTAACCCATAACTGGAGGTATAGAATGGATTCATAACTATCGCAAAGGAATTTGTACGTAAAATAACGTAAAGATTTCGACTAAAATTTGAACTCAGATTTCAAGTTTCTTCTTCCCTCTCCATTACATGACTCGCACGTTCAGATGTCAAAAGTAGACGCAGAAAGAAAAATTAACTTCTGAGCAACATAATAAATCAAAGGAAGAAAGAACGAACTATCAATTGCAAGAAGACAGTATGCATATTTGTTTGCATGAAGGATAAATCAAAACGTGAGCTGTGAATTAGAACCAAAATAAAGTACTGAAATGTGCGTTGTAGTGCAGTGGATATCGACTCGGAAAGACAAATCGGGGAGCCGAGTTCAAATTCAAGTTGAATTCTTTGCATTCACTTACGCACAGATACCCTTGGGAAAGGTATTAATCCGTCTCTTTCCTCCAGTAATGGGTTAAATAATTGGACAGATTGGGTTCTATAGTCTTCGCTAGCAACCAGTCTACCTCAGAAAGCAATGGCAACGTACTGCGGGACAATCATCTTCCCAGTCAGCCATGTCTCTTTCGAGACATGATCACTCAAAGCGTATATCACGTATGCCACTTAACTGACTGACTGAATATAATACTTGAAGACATGATTAAGGCGTCTAGTGGGCATAAAGTGGGAGATAAGTTTTATATTGTTATGACGTAATAAACTGATCCCTCAATAATTATTACTTAATAATGTAATACATTGCTTTCTCCTCTAGCTATGAGTCAAATAACAGAACAGATTGGGTTCTATAGCCTTGTTCGGCAACCAATCTACCGCAGAAAGCAATAACAACCTACTGCGGGATAATCTTATGCCCAGTCAGCCATGTCTCTTTCGAGACATGATCGCCTAAAGCGTGTATCACGTATGGCACTCTGACTGACAAAATGTGACTATGTAATATATTCTATAGAAAGCATTGGAAACATCCTTAGAAGAAAAGATTGACGAACTACTGCGTAAAACCAATACTAGTATGTGGCAATGAATACTGGACAATATCTTTCTTTTTTTTTTCGCCCCGAGCAAGGCATGTCACTGCCACTACTGTGCAGGGGGCTACATAGAGTGGAGAAAGGATGGTTAAATATAGGAAATGACAGAGGGTGGGTGATAAGCGCGTAAGGATACCGAGAATGAGGGTTGGGTAGATGAGAGTGTTCTGAGAATAATTGGGAGTTAGTGTGATAGGAGGTGTCTATTGACCCTACATTTAAACACCTGGAGATTGTAGCTGTCGGGAAAGCAGACTTGTGGAAGGGAGTTCCACAGGCGGGAAGCGCGAGAAAAGAAGCTGTTGGAGTAGAATTTACGGTTACATCTTATTTGTTTAACTGCAGAAGGGTGGGACCTAGTTGCTAATCTAGTATCTCGTGTAAATTCGTGCTTAGGCGGCACCAGTGATCTAAGCTCATCGGAGCAGTAGCCATGAAAGTACTTGTAGAAGAGGTACAGGGAAGCCACATCACGCCGGTGAGAGAGTGGTTGCAGCCGGTCTGCCAAGTCAGTATCAACTACGTTACAAATCCTCCTTTGTATTTTGTCAAGAAGCCCAAGGAGATCTCCATTGATGAAAAGGAAATGTGGTTCTCTAGACAAACACTGAGAGTACCAGAGACAATGCATGTAAGCAACGATGAAGTTTTCATTAAAAGGTTAACTAAAAGGATACTTTTGTTTAAGATAAGAAAAAGACAGTTGACATATAATGAGGACTTTGGGAAACTGACCCTCACACAATATTCTGAATCATTGCGTAACCTGTCTAACGAGCATGTGTATGAAAGTGGGGTGCAGGAAAGAGAATAGAATGGATGATGAGAGTATAAAAATTGCTTACTAATTCAAAGAATTAAAATTTGTAGAAACCCATGATTGCCAACTTACTGAAGAGCACCACACATGAAAAAAGATGTACGTTTGGGCAGTTCTATTCTATGGAATCTAACTTGGTTTCAGGAACACTGCCATTCCTTAAAATAGGCTCCAAGAGATTTTAAATTGTTGAAAACTTTCCAAATTACCTATACATTTATTATGATAATTTTTCAATGATGAGGTTCAGAGCATCAATATTTTAAAGAAATAGATCTTTTTACTTGCATTTTCGTTTTTACGCTGGTTTTTATAGCAGCATTTTAATTGTTCTACTACATTTAGGCTTCTTGATAAATTTCCAGTCAACTTACCACCAAATATTTAGCTGATCTTCGTAAAGAGAAAAATGAATTATTTGCTGTAATTCAATTTTGCAATTTGATAATACCAAGCTGATTCCTCATTCAGTCAGTCATTCGTGATACACGCTTTGGCGATCATGTCTTGAAAGAAACATTACTGACTGGGCATAATTTCTTTTCCGCAGTAGGTTGCCATTAGTTTTAACAGTTGGCTGATTGCCACCAAGGGTATAGAACTCAATCTGTCCTGCTATTTAACCCATAGATGGAGGGAGAAGCGACGGATTAATACCTTTCCTAAGTAAATTTTCGCCTAACTAAATTCAACAAATTGAACTGGAATTAGAATTCGGCTTCCCGGTGTCTCGTTCCAAGCCGATATGAACTGCACTGAAAGCTACATAAATTTCGCCATTTCTTTACAAACTGAATAGAAACATCAAATAGCTATAGACAGAATTTTTGCACCTAGAAAATATATCGACTTTGGGGTCATACAGGTCCAGTATATATATATATATATCTTGGAGTAGATAGATCTATCTATCGCCCAGTTCACACTCCACCCACGTCTACTGAAAAGTTAAGAGGTTCATCCCTTGTTCCCTGTTTAGGATATGGTTTCCAGCTTTCTCTTTTCCAATCTTCTCACTTTGTTTTTGTTTTTTTTCAATTGGAGTAGATAGATATATCTATCGCCCGGTTCACACTCCAATCACGTCTATTGAACAGGTTAAGAGGCTCATCCCTTGTTCCCTGATTAGGATGTGGTTTCCGGCTTTCTCTTTTCCAATCTTCTCACTATTACGTAGCCCCCTGCACATCAGTGGCGTTACCGCCTTGCTCGGGGTGATACGATTAAACAATATATATATATATATATATATATATATACAAAACGTATAGTATTTGGTATATAAGTCAGATAAATTCCGATAGAGACGAATTCAAAAGAACTCAATGTTAAATTTATTTCTTTAATTTAACAGAGTAATATAATTTAGAAAAAAAAATAGATATTCTACAATTCCATGGGTAATACGTATTTCGCAGCAGGAAAAAAAGCTTCTCGTCAGACCCAAAAGATATAGCAGTTGATAATATTCAAAATAATCCCGAAAATAGTTACACCAACGCTCCCATGAATGAGCGAGGAATTATTTTGGTAGGTTACCGTTACAAATGTCTGTTCTCGGCATGGGCATGTGAATGTCTGTGTGTAACTTTTTTCGGGATTATTTTGATAATTATTAACTGCTGTATCTTTTGGGTGTGACTAGCAGCTTTTTTCTGGCTGCGACATATGTATTACCCATGAAATTGTAGAATATCTAATTGTTTTTCTAAACTATATATATATATATATATATATATATATATATATATATATATAGTCATCCGCAGACAGATCTGTTTCACTGTATCACAGCTCATCAGTACGGTTAGACTCCGATTGCTTTTTAACCCAGGATTGAAACCCGCCCGAATTGGTGTCAGTCGGCGATTCTGCCTCTGAGCTATGAGCGCTCGGTAGAAGGAGATATACTTTTTTGAGTGTATATTATCATTATACACGCCCAATACCTGAGAGTGTTCTAATTCATCGCTGAATGAACGATGCGTCTCAGAACCTGTCTGACAAAATTAAAGTTACGTATATTTATAAAAGAAGATTAAACTGAATTATTCTCGAATGCGAGGTTTTATTTTATTTTATGAAATTATTATTTTTTAATTTGAATAAATTCTTCAAAGTTAAAATGCCGAACGTTAGTATTACTTATGTCATTTAAATAAGACGTGTGTCATATACCAGCCATATAAGGGTGCCAACATCTTAAGGATACAAGGTGTAGCTAATTAGCTACGGAAGTTAATCTGGCGATATTTTAACTTATGGCATTCGCATATTACCCGGTTCACACTCCTCCCCGATCTTTGGAACAGGAGTTATTGTTTATCCCTTGTTTCTAGTTTAGGATTGGTTTTCCAGTTCTTTTTATAAAATCTGCTCTTTTTCTTTCGCTCCATGTAAACACTTACGTTTTAATGGAATTATCGCATTGCTTTTGGTTAAATTATCAAAAAGTAAGTACTAAATTAGTTGTTGCTTTCAATATGTATTGTACCTCATAGCAAGAAACAATTATCTTCATATCGGCAGGGTTATAGGCGATAGGAAATTAAAAGGCAGTATTAGCATACAACTTATGGCTATATCAGCTAGCTAATTCAATTGTAAATTGATTTGTTTCCTTATTATAAATCTTAATTTCTGGAAGTTTTTAATAATGAGAAGAATATATATTTGAAATGAAAAAAATGCAGACATTTTGTTGGGCGTTGACAGAATTATGAGGCTCGGAGCGTCAATATATTTTTCAAGATTAGATTTTTTTTAAATTCATCTTTGCGTTGCTTTTCATCACAGCCTTTTTCCCCCGAGTACTACAACGTGTGCGTGTCTATGCAGATATATTAGGTCGATGAAAGACATTAGAGAGATGAAAAACAATAAAATTAATAATATTGATAATAAAACTAATAGTGTTTATTATCTATTAGTAGATGATTTGACCAAATAAAAGCCATGGGGAGAAAGATGTTGAAATGTCACAGTTTTAAGACACGCTGTCAACGAGACTAGAAATGAAAAATGAAGGGGGACTTTTATTCACTGTAAATCTATTTCACATCATCTTTCTAGTGGGTCAAAAGGCTTACTATTATACTAAAAATTTTATTAGTCTTATTATTGCCTTTTTTTATCTCTCGAACTGCATTTGTTGACCAACTATATCAACATATTATAAGAAGCATACGCTGACAATATTGCTTTACTTTTAAGGTATGCTATATTTATAAGTAAAGATGCCCAATATCAGGGATATAACGTGTGTAAATACAAATATATGATCTTTTGAAATATAACACTTAACGCAGTATTTATATTACTCGGACTATTAGCTACCTGGCATTGAACTCACAACTCTTCGGATCAAGTCACAAGAACTAACCTACACCCATATCCACTGAGCCATGTGATCTAGTGATCTAATTCATTAGTGAATGAGCGATGCGTGCATGCGAGAGTAGCTACTGTTTTTCAAAGTCTACCATTCTTCCAGAGTCTACCATTCTTCCAGAGTCTACCATTCTTCCAGAGTGGTCAATCAGGGTGTGATCTAATTCATTAGTGAATGAGCGATGCGTGCATGCGAGAGTGGCTACTGTTTTTCAAAGTCTACCATTCTTCCAGAGTCTACCATTCTTCCAGAGTCTACCATTCTTCCAGAGTGGTCAATCAGGGTGTGAGAGCGTAATATATATTGCTTGAATGAGACCTTCAGGTCATATATGTTGTGCTCGATTATTTGTATATAATGGTCAATGGTGATTTATGGTAGGAAAGCTTACTGTAATATTCTAACTGTTATTACGTAGGCGGTAAGTGTTTGGCTATATTTCTGAGATTAGGTAGTATTTACAGTATTTACATTATTCGGACTATTGTACGATGTTTCGGTCGTTGCATGCTCCGGCCTTCTTTAGGTGCTAGGAATTTCGAATCGAACCCTTTATTACAGTCACTGGGGCATATGATCTTCATTCCTTGCCTAGAGCCTTTTCTGGTAGTCATGAGTTATCTCCCTCTAACCCTGTAAATTACTTGTTTACCACTGCTGTATCCTGGTATTGAACTCACAATTCTTTGGGTCAAGTAACAGAAACTAACCAACGTCTATATCCACGACTAGAATACTAGAGAAAACCATTAACATGAAAAACATTGCAATATGAACTCTGCTAAAAAAAAACGTTTACTGGAAATTAGGTTTATAAGTCCCATAAATTTAGTTGTTTTTGTCCTTAACGACACATGGCTCAGTGGATATGGGTGTAGGTTAGTTCTTGTGACTTGATCCGAAGAGTTGTGAGTTCAATGCCAGGTAGCTAATAGTCCGAGTAATATAAATACTGCGTTAAGTGTTATATTTCAAAAGATCATAAATTTGTATTTACACACGTTATATCCCTGATATTGGGCATCTTTAAAAGTAAAGCAATATTGTCAGCGTATGCTTCTTACAATATGTTGATATAGTTGGTCAACAAATGCAGTTCGAGAGATAAAAAAAGGCAATAATAAGACTAATGAAATTTTTAGTATATTACGCTCTCACACCCTGATTGACCACTCTGGAAGAATGGTAGACTCTGGAAGAATGGTAGACTCTGGAAGAATGGTAGACTTTGAAAAACAGTAGCTACTCTCGCATGCACGCATCGCTCATTCACTAATGAATTAGATCACTCTGGCTACTGGCCGTGTATAATGACAATATACATGCTAAAGGTCTTCATTCTTCTACCGAACGTCATTAGCTCAGGGGTAGAATCGCTGATTGACGCCAATTCGGTCGGGTTTCAATCCTGAGTTAAAAGCAATCGGAGTCTAACCGTACTGATGAGCTGTGATACAGCGAAACAGATCTTTCAGCGCATGACTATATATATATATATATATATATATATATATATATATATATAAAACTAAGCAGTATCCTTGGTAATTTTTAGGTTAATTCCACGGGGGGTCGAAATTCCTTGAAAACTCAATGTTAGAATTTAACAGAGTATTATAATGAAAATGAATTGGATAAATTTATGAATACATTAGTGATAATTTATTTCATGAATATTTAAAAAATATTCAACTCATCAGAGCGAATGTTGTTTTTACAAAAATGAATGGATTAGATTTATTCAGACAGAAGGAATGGTAGAGAAAAGAGGAAGAAGAAAAACATTTTATAGTTGGGCGAAAGAGTCAGATATGCAATGACAGTTTTTAAACGGGGATGTCATATTTAGAATGCTGCAATTTACAAACCAGACGATAAGATGACCTTGAATTGAACTTTAAGTTAAATATTTTAAAATACAGTACAGTAAATTGAGAAGCCGTACTTTAAATAAATGAATCGTTTTATTTTTATATTAATTTCGACGCCAATATCTTCATCTTATATTTATTTCCTTTCGGTATCATGACAATAATATTAATCTTTAGAATATAGTTATATGATAAAATTCGCTCGATGGGTCTTTCCTGATTGGTAAGCAAGTTTTTTGGATGTAATGTGTTCTCTTGTGATGTGCTCCCTTGTCTTGGATCCGGTGGGAAGTCTTTGAGTGCTAGATGTTCCCCTAAACGATAAGGCTCTACGTCTTATTATGGTTTATGCGCCCAATGAGCATACGGATCGCTCTGATTTGTTTCTACTGATTGAGGCGTTTATGACAATATCTAATCAAACTGTTTTAGCGGGAGAGTCAAATGCTGCCCTTTATCTAGATATAGATTGTATAGGGGACAAATTGAGAACTAAAAACCCGGATGCGAAAACATTTTGGGCTGTTGTCGAAGTTTTCACTTCTTGATAAGTATCGTAATGAGCACCGCCGGGAGGTAGTGTGTCTTCGGACGAATAGGGGTGGCTTGACCACGGCGGTGGTTTCTAGTTACCTTAATCGAGTTTTAGTTAGAGAATTGATATAGAGCTCTTCGCGTGTCAAAGTTTTCATTCAATAGTTTATGATTTATAATTTATTTGGTTTTTCTTCTACATTCATTTTCTTTAGGGATGATGTCGTCTGCTGATGTTACTAAAGCTTTTCTTAGTGCCTCCCATTTTGATTTTCTATGTCTGTTTTGTTCTACGCATTTTTTTTTCACACTGTCTATATTTTTTTCTTCAGGTTCGGGTCGTTCAAGATTTTATTACATTGCAATTTGGGTGCTGTGTTGGGCTTTTTTCACGTTCTGTAGTTTCATTTTTAATTTACATATAACTGGAGGTGGTCGCTTCCGCAGTCGACAGTGGATAAGTTTTGCAGCGAACAACTACATTCTTCAATCTCTTGTGGATTATGTAGTCGATTTGGTTTTTAGGTTTTCTTCCTGAGCTTTTCCATGTCTTAGATGTTCGAGTCACCATGTGTTGGCTATTAACAGGTCTCATTTTTCTTCGCGTTGATTGTGTGTTCCTAGTCCAAATTTGGCAGATATTTCCCTTTCATTCTTCTTCCCTCATCATTTTCCACCCCAAAAAATCATTAAACGCTCTGACTCTAATCAATTAAAAATACTTTAGCACATCATCAATATGGATGTATAAAAACAAACGCTGATTACTAGGTTCATTTACTTAGCATCGATAATTCATGTTTATATTTACTGAGATTCGCCTTGTGGTGCAGTGGATATCGGCTTGGAAAGAGAAATCGAGGAGCCGAGTTCAAATTCCAGTTGAATTCATTGCATTCACTTATGCGCAAATACCCTTGGGAAAGGTATTAATCCGTCTCTTCCCTCCAGTTATGGGTTAAATAACAGGACAGATTGGGTTCTATAGCCTTGGTCGGCAACCAATCTACCACAGAAAACAATGGCAACCTACTACGGGATAATCTTCTGCCCAGTCAGTCATGTCTCTTTCGGGACTTGATCGCCCATACGTGTTTCACGTATGGCAGTTAACTGGCTCATGAATGTGCGCTGTGGTGCAGTAAATATCAACTTAAAACGAGATATCAGGGTATCGAGTTCGAATTCCAGTTGAATTCATTGCATTCATTTACGCACAAGTACCATTGGGAGAAGTATTAATCTGTCACTTCTACCCTCCAGTTATGGGTTAAATAATAGGACTGATTAGATTCTATAGCCTTGGCTGTCAACCAGTCTACCACAGAAAACAATGACAACCTATTGCGGGAAAATCTTCTCAGTCAGTCATGTATCATTCGAGACATGATCACCCAAAGCGTGTATCACGTATGGCACTTAATTAATTTGTATTATCTGTTTGTATGAATATAAAATCATTACTTTAAAAAAAACTAGCTCGTTCTTAAATTTCGCCAAAACAAAAGCCAACCTACAAAATGTTTAAAGCATTCAACTGAAGATTACGCATGACTTTATTACCACGAAAAGAATATATCGATACACGACTTTCTTCTTTTAGCTCTTGCTTCAAATGCAACTGAATTATTTAACAATCTTAACGGTTCTCAGCGACCCCAACAACGAATGCAATGAACACCTTCGTAGATAAGTTTTGTCGTGAAGCTTCTTTATGAGAAATAACTCTTACGAGAAATAACTCTTATGAGAAATAACTCTTACGAGAAATAACTCTTATGAGAAATAACTCTTACCTTACCTCTGTAAAAATCTTGCGTAGATTTATGATTGCTGTGCAACATTTAGAGATGTGTATATTCTGTATTTTGCCCTCATTTTCATATTTTTTTTTCTTTTTAGTCGCAACACAGTTTATTTACCTCGCGACCCTCTAAAGAGCCGGAACACCCCAGTTTAAAAAATATCTTCGCTAGACCAATCCAAAAGAATAACAGGACACGGACAAAGAAATTCTGACTAACACACAAACACCACATAGGTTCTTGATAAAGACTGCGAAAACTGAATGTTCTTGGAGAAAAATTAGAAAATATGAACTTCGGGGAGTTTATCCACAACTTTGTGCACTATACTGAAAATAATGTCAAAAAATTATCTAAACTTATTGATAAATGGAACTTTGTCTGTGTGTGGTGGGGTGTCCGATACCTATAGACTCCGAAACGGCTGAACCGATTTTCTTGAAAATTTACTCAGTTGTACTATAACCGTCTGAGAGTGTTTTGGCTAGGTTTTGTGTCGAGGTACCCCCGATAAATATTGAAAATCGATAATCGAAAAAATCGGGTTATAGAAGGAGTGGTCCGATTTTAATCAAATTTGATACACTCATAGACAAAGACATAAGAAACGATATTCAGAAATTTCAAGGTTGCAATTCTTACAATAGTGCAGAAGATCGATAATATATATATATATATATATATATATATATATATATATAGGGAAAGATGTTTGTGTGTGTGTCTGTTTATCTATCTGTATGTCCTTTATACAAATCCACAATTTTTATCCGATTCTCACTAAATTTCACACAAATATTTTTTAGGCTGAGTCTGAGCTCCAGGACCATGGATTAGTTTTAAAGCTTTCATTATACCCGAACAACGCCGGGCTATACTGCTGGTAAATATATAATTAATAATTTAACAAACACACCTTGTCGGTTCCTTTTTATTCAAACTCTGTTTGTATGTATATATATATATATATATATATATATATATATATATATATATATCTACAAATGTGTGTGTGTGTGCTTGTGTGTGTGTGTAGAAGGGTATACACTACAATCCGCAAAAACATATACTGAAAGAAAAATTGTGTTTATTCAGAATAACAAGTATTCAAATGACAAATTGCATTATAACATATTTGTGTGATTTTCCGCTATCATATTATTAAATCCACCCCCTCCAGCTTCAATCACAGCCTGCACACCAGTCGGAAACCTCCTACAGGCGTTGGTCACCAGGTCTCTGGACAATTTGCTCACGGTCCCGATGATGGCATTTCTCAGGGAGCCGACATTATTGTGGGCACGTTTGTTGGACTGTCTCTCCAGTACGCCTCATAGGTAATACTCGCAAGGATTCAGGTCTGGGTTACTAAAGGAGCCAGAACTCTTTTGACCAGAACATGTCCAAATTCTGGTCACATCAAACCTGGAGATCAAGTTGGACGCATGAGCAGGAGCTCCATCCTGTTGGAAGATCGTGGATTCCTTGCAGCTAGCTTTACCGTTGTGCTATGCACATTGAGCTTTGTCGCCAACGTCTGCATGGACGAGCTCGTCTCTTCAGAGATAAGGACCTAAAATTGCTCCAGTATCCTCGCATATGTCCTGTGTCTTTCTTTGAGGGATCAGGGACTCACTCCCAGACCTCACTAGACTTTTGAAGGTCTTGGCAATATCGTACACAATGGATTTTGGGAAATGAAAAACTCAACAATTTCTTTAAGCGTTCGGTCACAATGTAGGGCCATAATAATTGCATTACGGCGCTTGAGTTCACTGGATATTTTGCTTAATTTGTTCTTAATTCAACAGATTGTTGTCACAAATTTGAAACAAGAAAAAAATGATATATTTAATATGGTCACCTTTTTATGCCAAGTTAATGTTAGTCCAGATTGTAGCGCACACCCCTATATATAAATATGTTGTGGGTCTTTGTCGCCAATTTGTTGTGAAGTGGTGGGGAAACTTCGCCTCAAATTTGTTACTACCAGTTTGTGCCGGAAGTAAGACACAGAACAAGAAGGTAAGTTCAAAACAGTGCATGAGTATAACCAGAAACAAGATATTCAAAGAAGTGTTAATAATAAGTAATAGCGAAATAAGTAAGTCCGAAGGTATTATTACGCTGCTTATTGACTGACTAGAAGTTGTCGTTCACTACCTTGATTAACTGCTTTCGTTAACTACTTTGTTAACTGCTCTCTTGAAGTCACGCGGGTAATTTATATGTAGCAAGATGAAGGATCCATTCCTCGTAGTCGGGCACCATTAACAATATATATATATATCCAAATGAATAAGGAACAAACAAAAAAATCGCAACGTTTAAAACATTAATTTAAAACAGTGCTCAATAAAAAGATAGAGCAAAGAAAATTTATTCTAAATTATACTTTAGAACAATGTCTCACCAGGTAGTTAATAATAATCTTGGTCATCATTAACTACTTCATGAGACATTGTCGATACAAAATGTACAATTTTGTTGTAGGTTGTAGTTTGTACATGTCCTAAAGTATAATATATATATATATATATATTCTAAACATGTACTGTTAGATATAAGAGATAATGAATGTCTATTATATTCAACAATAAAATGAACCTTCAGCCATTGAAGGCCATCTACATTAAATCCAAACAACCCACACTTAATAAAATCACGTTTAAATCTGGTCATAACACATTACATTACATTTGAATATATGGTTCTGTTTTCATTTCACGCTATCACGCGGTGTGACATCATAGAACCGCATTGCAAATTTGCGAACTGCGTTTGTTATTTTTGGTAACTATTGCCGTTGCCTAGCGGAGTTTTATGTCAACACAAAATAAAATCGTCGGTGATGGTGAAAGTTATTGTATTACCGTCTTAATAACCTCTCTGGAGATGGCTCATGTGAGCCGAAAGTTTAGAACCAAATTAATAAAACATTATGCAAATGGTGGAGAATTTTGGTCTTTATTTTCAACTGAAATTAAAGCCAAAATACGACGTTTAGAACGGCTCATGATTAAATGTAATAGACATTCATTGTCTCTTATATTTAACAGTGTATGTTTAGAAAATTATTTGCTGCCTCGATACACTATATATATATATATGCACAACCGACAACTTGAAAAGTATCTTCGACGTGCCCGACTCGTACAGCTGCATCAACCACTTATACCCCTGCTCACTAGTCTTCAAGTGTAGGCTGGATCTTCACAACGATCCCCACCATCGCCACCAGAGTTGGGAAAGGAAAGAAGGAGAGAGCATGATAGCCTCAATACTTGGAGGCGTGCGGCTGCCGAATGATATATTTTCTGTGTATATAAATTTCATCTTGATCTTCTAAGCAAATGATAACAATCATTCTTTCCAATATTTTTCATAGTCCTAGTTCTTCCTTCCACGTTTTAACAATTCTTCGGATGTTTTAAATCATATCTTTCATCATCGGTAATTTTATATACGTATATGACCGAAATTCCTCCCGAATTCCTACTTTGAATTAAATTACTGCTTCTAACTTTGGCATTTCTTATAATGAGTACCAAGGTTTCTCGTTTGCGAATCTCTAGTCTAGCCTTTCTCTCTGGTCAGTGAATCAGGATTATTCATTATAAAGTTTATCTGAACAATGTGTTTATTACATAAAAAATGAGCTGCTCAAATAAGTTTCATAAGTTTCTTCAAAGAAACTAAATGAAAATATAATCAGTGACGTCAAACAAAAGCCGTCCTTAACATCTTAGACTTAAAAATAAATTCATCATTACTTCTGTCTGATCTATTCTACCCCTTCTACAAAGTATCTCACATCTGGTGGTCTTTTGCAAAAACAGGTTTTATATTTCTACATATCTAAGAAAATGTAAAAATTTATGAAATATTGATGATACTTTTTCAGAAGTACAGAAGTACTGAAAAGCTTCAAAATCATTTGACGTAAAACGGCATAAAGAGCAGCAAACAGCGCCAAAATAAATAAAGCGATAAAATCTAAACTTATTTATAAATGGAAATTTCTCTGTGTGTGCGTGGGTCTGTGTATGTGTCCGTTACCTATAGACTCCGAAACGGCTGAACCGATTTTCTTGAAAATTTACGCAGTTGTACTATAAGCGTCTGCGAGTGTTCTTAGCTAGGTTTTGTGTCGAGGTACCCCTGATAAATATCGAAAATCGATAATCAAAAAAATCGGGTTATAGAAAGAATGGTCCGATTTTAATCAAATTTGATAAACTCAGACAAAGACATAAGAAACGATATTCAGAACTTCCAAGGTTACAGTTCTTACAATAGTGCAAGAAATCGGTAATATATATATATATATATATATATATATATATATATAAGGCAAGATGTTTGTGTGTGCGTCTGTTTATCTGCCTGTATGTCTGTATTTTATTTAGCCCTTTTATTTTAGTTTTTGCTTTGGATTTGGCTCTAAGTAGGTATAATTGTACTTCTCATTCTAAGCCATGATGTCATTTACTCAGAGGACTGATCTAGTCTTCAAAGTTCAGTTTACGACGAAAAAATCTTATTTGATATCGATAACTGGAAATCAAAATTTGACTTACATCCATTCATTTTTCTTTCAGTCTACGGTTTCGCTTTAACTGGAAACAACTATTGCTTTTTAGTCTTTCGTGCCAACGTCCAAAGAGTCTGAGCTCCAGGACCATGGATGAGTTTTAAATATTTCATTACACCCGAGCAACGACGGGCTATAATGCTAGTATTATATATCTGGACAACTAACCTTAGCAAAACACGCCAAAGAAATAAAGTAGTCATCGAAAAATGTTTGGCTGTCATCAGTCTAACCAAGGCATTATCTTTACTCTCATCAAATCAAGTTGCACGGGTTATATCCGGTTGCTGCCCATATTCGTTCAATATTTAAAAAAAAAACAGTTAAATTCGTTCGTTGTTGGCGTGCATGAAAAGCTAAAAGTTATTGATTTCAGGTATTGATTTATTGGGTTTAAATGTCCCAGGAGAATATTTGAGGTCACTGAAGATGCGAAAGAACTTCTTTTACACTACATCAGCACTGAAGATTTTACAAGGTTATCTAAATTTGGCTAAAATTGATTGAATCGTGACGACTCAGAAATATATACATCACTTACGACATGGGATACAGACGTTGGTTAGTTCCAGTAAATGGACCCAATGATACCTCGTTACAGAAATGGTAAGGAAATAACTTAGTTGATTTAAAGGGAGATAAATACATGACATCCAGAAGTGGCATCACGCATGGAACAAGACAGTTGTATTAACCGTTTCATAGCCAAGCGCATTCGGATTTCATTGTCGAGCAGCCAGTGCTACTATCGGTTGATATTCACTCACAAAATATCTTACAATTAAATCATTTATTCAGGTTTCTAAAGTCTGCGCTTTTCGCTCTTTTCTGTATTGACTGTCACGTCGGACCTAATTCAAATCTTCACTAGGGGACTCAGTTTCGAATCCTGCCGAAGTGTTGGAGTTTAAGTTTGAATTTTCTTTAATGGCATATCAACATATTTGGGTTATTTAATGCCAAAAAGATAGGGTTTTAGATATTTTTAATGTTCGGTTATAGAGAGAAGGTAGATTTAGTCAGATTTTGATGAAAAAAAAAATTATCATTATTATTTTTATTTTAGAAAACTGAAGATGTATTTCAGTTTTTTTATTCAAAAATGTTTTGCTGGTAATAACTGTTTTTCTTTCAAAAATGTGTCATGTTAATATTATTTTCTTTCAAATGTATTGTTGGTAATATTTTACCATCAAAAATGTATATATTTCTATAAAAGTCTATTTTATGTATATATTTCAATAAAAGTTTATTTTTATGCTTTCATAGTGTTTTGAACCCAGTTTGGGGATAAAGTATTAGACCATAGTTGGGACCCTAACAGGTGCTACCATCCCGGATCAGGGTGGACCGAGAAGAAACAGCAATCAGAGGTCTTGCTGCCGGATGCAATTTATTGTCATATCCAGCACCCTCCTGCCGGAGAGCGAATATTATTCTAACAGGCTTTCTCGAATATTCAAGCCGGTATATTTAAATAACTATACTTTTTAACAAATAAGTAAAAAAAACAGAGTATCTACTCAAATACGAATATGTATTCAAAATAACTTTTAAGCAATAATATATATATATATATATATATATATATATATATATATATATATATATGAGCCAACTTTCCCTGAAGATCCAATTTGGTGAAACATTGGTAAGTTCGTTGGCTCTCTAGCTTATTTACTATATATAAACTATTACTGGTACAAACTTTTACAATTGAAATTAATAAAGTAAGCTTACAGGCATTTGTAGATGTTACAAAAGATGGAATCAAAAATAAGAAATACAAAACAACTGACCGATTTCAATCCCATACTTCCTCAGGGTATTACTGGGACTTATTTTAATTAAATATTCACATTTAAAATGTAAAAGAAAATGAATTTTGCCAGATAGTAAGTGGGAGAAAAATATTGAGAAGCGCACAGACAGGCGCTCAATGGTGATAATATGGAGTTCAAGTATAGACTCTTTTTGTCTACAAAGAGACGGGGTCCTGTTCGTCATCCAATGGAAAGGCCAGACACACATCCGGGAGTGAATTCCCAAACGAAATACAAGACGGAGCCAGAAAGAAATGAGGCGAGCGTAAATAACATGTCTCTTGACAAACCTCAACTATTGCATCTCTCTTTCTCTCTCACCACCTTCTTCTTCATCGTTCACCTCTAAACTTCTTTCCTTTCACCCTAAACTTCAAAGACACCCCTACACAAATATAATGCTCACACATACATACATACATACGTTCCTGCTTATGTACACATGAACTTACTCTTGGAAGAACTACTACGAACTCCTGATACTCTTAAATCATTACTTTTTTCTCACTGAACATTTAACTTCTACCAATTCATGTTATTCTTTTCCATTAAAGAATTTTAATCTACAAACTTCTGATGATAGCAAATAATCCTAAGTTGTAAGGAATTTGGTTATGTATGGCACAAGACGGGATCAATAAACATTAACCATCTCTTCATTGCCACAAATGTGCCGAAATTGATGAAAATCAAATATGCAGTCAATATCATCGTGTTTAGAATGATCTTTACTGATGGAGATATTATGCTTCCATGCATCTTCCCACAAGGTTTCAACAGGAACGCCTTCATCAAGTGCCTTGACAAAGAAGTGCTACCCTATATATATAAATATATATATATATATATATTAATCTGTGAATTTAGATTAAACTTAGCGGGGAAATAGCTATTTTCAACAGGTCATTTTAAGACATGCATTTTCAACCCCTTATAAACAAAAATGAGGCAAAGTTCTAAGCTTTGTAATTAGCTCTAGTAAAGGAAGGGGTTAGGAGGGGTTTTATAGGGTTAAGCTAGTGTAATTTTAGTAGTAAATTCATCTTTGGTAGTGGGAGGTATGTGGCTTGACCCTTGAGTTAGTTGTGGTAGGTTGTGGAAAAGTAACTGTTTAGCCAAATATTTAGCCAAATTTTATATATATTCACACAAACACACACACACACACACACACACATATATATATATATATATATATATATATATATATATATATAAGAATACGCGTTAGGGTGAGAGAGGGTGAATAAAGATACAACAGTGAACCTTAATCTTGAATTTGCTTTTAAACTGAAAGTATTTGCATATTAGATCGCTTCAACCTTTTTCTTCGAGTTATTGATTTCAATTGTATCGATCAAATTTATTAAAAAGAAGGCCGGGTTATCAACAGTAAACTTTGCCTTTAGTTTCTTCAATGTCACGTCGCATTTAGAGGTTAAAATTTTAGAAAGAGAGTCTCAGGAATTTTGTATCAGTTTCTACATGCTTCAAAACTCAAGCGATTTATTTACACATGAATATTTCTTAAGCAATCATTTGATATGTCGATTACAGAGAAATAAAACTGGTGCATTCAAAATATATTTTTTTAGTGTATATTTGACCAGATTTACACCTTCTAGAAGAATTTTTTTGTTATCTCGTTGAATTTTTTTCTTACAAGATGTTTTATACGCTAAGAAACTGACCGTCTATAATTTACGTATTACCTTTTGATATATCCCCAAAAGGAATACAGTATAAAATGATCAGTTGAAGAATGGAACTCCACACCAGGAATAAGAAATACAGATTTATTGTGACTAAGGTACAATTAACAATAATACACATATAGGCAAGCCACGGGTTGGAGCGGAATCGACTATCGAATAGTGAATTCCTTCGCCTAAGACCTTTTCCCGTATTTACTAGCCTCCCCACGCAACGCCAGATGTGACACATGGTCATTTTATAGTGGGTGTTCCTGGCCATATATCCGGGCCAAAAAGTGTCTGTCTATTTTCCCCAGTCGTGGTTCTACTCTTCGGCGGAACCACGACAGGGTTTGTGCTCTCTGCTCGGAAGCAACGAGCGCCCTCTACCCGAAGACAGAGAGCTGACAGTGTCATAGAGCAGTCAGGCGAATGCCTAAGACCTTTCCCTCCTTCGTACCGCTCGTTAGCGTCTTTTATAAAGTAGAGAATTCTATTCTCGGGGATGGCAGGATGTTCCACTAAAACACCTTTGCAATTAGATTAACAAAATGACATAACCATCATGCACCAAAGCTAAATATGATATTCCGAATATTTGTTCTTCAATCACTCAAGCTTTAAGGACCAGCATTCGATATTTTGGCCTTTTATGTGCGTTGTGGTGCATTGGATATCGGCACAGAACGAGAAATCGGGGAGCCGAGTTCAAATTCCAGCCAAATTCATTGCATTCACTGACGTGCAATTACCCTTTGAGAAAGGTATTAATCCGTCTATTCCTTCCAGTTATGGGTTAAATAACAGGACAGATTGGGTTCTATAGCCTTGGTCGGCAACCAGTCTACCGTAGTAAGCGATGGTAACCTACTGCGGGATAATCTTCTGCCCAGTCAGTCATGTCTCTTTCGAGACATGATCGCCCAAGCGTGTATCACGTATGGCACTTAACTGACTGACTGATCTGAGCTTGAAAACCCACTACCTGAACTACGAAGCGGTCACAAGAAATGCCTTTTGAATAAATAAATAAATAAATATCGAACGTAATGATCGTGAAGACAGATATTAAGGAAAAGACAGTTTTTGTAAGTTTATTTGCTTCTAATATATAAGATTATTATCAACTGTTTGAATCCTGTTCCATTTCGTTATATCTGTAAAGTGTTTTAAATGAATTATGCAAGTTATATTTATGAAAAATTAATTTTCTCTATACTTTAACCTGATTATCAATGCACTCTGAAGATCTCTCAACCAAGCTCACAGACAATAATGAACCGCTGCAGTAAACCAATGTTTCTTAACCTTGTTTAAAAAACAAGGGCACATCAAGGAGCAAATGTAAGTATGACGGAAGCCTTAGCAAAATTTCCAATGGTTATACACTTAAATCTTACGAAATAAAACTTCAAAACCAGAGATTAAAGAAAATACACACAAAAATATGAACTTATTTTATTTCGTTGGTTCTATGCTGTGGTGCAGTGAATATTGACTCTGAAGGAGAAATCGTATAGTCGAGTTCAAATTCCCTTGGGAAAGTTATTAACCCTATTCTCCATTTGGCTATCGGTTTTTGTTTTTTTTTTTTTTGTTTTGTTTTTTAATCATCTCACCCCAAGCAAGGCATTTCACTGCCACTATTGCGCATGGGACTACATAGGAGAAGGTAAAGAGAAAGAGTGGTTAGACATAGGGAATGTCAGGAGGAAGATGACAGATTAGTAAGGATACCAAGGATGAGGGTTGGGCAGATGGGAAGAGTGTTTGATAGAATGGGAGCAGGTTAGTGTGTTAGGAGGTGTCTATTGACCAAAATAGGTTAAATAGCACGACAGATTGAGTTCTATAGCCTTGGATGGCAAGCGGTGTACTGCAGAAAATAATGCCAACCTACTGCGGGAAAAATTTCTGAGCAGTCAGTTATGTCTCTTTCGAGACATGATCGCTTAAGCGTGTATCATTATAGCACCGACTGTCTATTCAACTGTTGTAAGGTATATTTAGTAAAGGACCAATGCTGTACCATTATGTTGTGGAGTAGTTTTCGCACTGAAGGTTATAATCGTGCTATGTCGGTTGCTAATTGACTTAACGCACCCAAAATGTTAGGAACTTGGTAATCTTCCACTGTAAGCTGACTCCTTAGTATTCGGCTAACTGCCAAATAATATCAGCTGTCTTAGTCCAACTATGTCGAAACTGGAATTAACTAATAGTTCTACTGAACTCCAATAAAACTCTAAAAAACTCTCTAGAACTTCTAAGAACTCCTATGAACTTCCCTAGAAATTCTCGAGTTAACTTCCTGTTAACTCTTATTAATATAGGAGGGAGAGTCCATTATCTGATGAATAATTGTGTTTCACCTCAACACATTACTACTTCTAGACACACATATATATGTACAATATTTCACGGTACACTGAACAGAGTTGTGTAGAGCAATTATGTGCTTCGGCATTGCAACTGAGAATCACTGTACTTAATATAAAAGATGCAAAATGATCTAATACTTACTTTGAAAACAATGTTAAAGATGTTATATATTCACCTATTATTGCTTACGAAAAATTATCAAATCTTGTCAATGAATATCAGTAATATTTTTGGAATAATACTGATTAAACTTTTAAATAAATCTAAGATATATTTTATATGACAGCAACTGTTTGAATTATACGGAAACATCTAAGCTTACATAGTTACCCCCATTGAGTCAAATTTATCATTCAGCTTTTAAATACAGTGCTATCCGCTCTCCGAATGTTTTTGAGTATTTACTTGAAAGAGTGAAAAAAAAAATGGAAAGACGACTTAATATTCTCAATATTTGGAGTCCCAACTAAAACAGTAGCCCCATGTTAAATTATTGGTGATTTTGTCACTAGATTTGTTCGACATATTACGGTGTTTATAATGTCTTATCCTGATAGATTTGGAGATGTACCTAAACAATAGAGACTATCTCCAGCTGGATTTGTGAACCACAGGAGAGAAAAGAAATTATTGAATAATATTCTGTTTAGGGATTTTACAGTGTATATGTTCCAGGTTTATCATTAATTTCTTCAAATATAGATTGAACTCCGACTGATGCTGTAACAAATCTCTTGTGACAACAGTTATTAGATTCCCTGTCAGTGGTGGCTGATTGGTTTGCTTTTAAGAGCTTATCAACCTTTTGTGGGTTATTTAAAGCCGAAAACATATTTTGGTTTGGCTTGTTTTATGGCAGTATAGCTCGGCGTTGCTCGGGTGTAACGAAAGCTTTAAAACTAATCCATGGTCCTGGAGCTCAGACTCTGAACGTTGAAACGAAAGACTAAAAAGCAATAGTTGTTTCCAGTTAAAGCGAAACAGTAGACTGAAAGAAAAATGAATGGATGTAAGTCAAATTTTGATTTCCTGGTATCGATATCAAATGAGTTTTTTTCGTCGTAGATTGAAATTTGAAGTAAATGGTATCATGGCTGAGACTAAGAACTACAATTATACCTACTTAGACCCGAAGCAAAAACTAAAATAAAAGGGCTGCAAAAAATACAGACATACAGGCAGATAAACAGACACACACACAAACATCTTGCCTTTTATATGTATTATCGATTTTCTGCACTATTGTAAGAACTGCAACCTTGAAACTTCTGAATATCGTTTCTTATGTCATTGTCTATGAGTGTATCAAATTTGATTAAAATCGGACCATTCCTTCTATAACCCGATTTTTTCGATTATCGATTTTTGATATTTATCGGTGTTATCTCGACACAAAACCTAGCTAAGAACACTCGCAGACGCTTATGGTACAACTGCGTAGATTTTCAAGAAAATCGGTTCAGCCGTTTCGGAGTCTATAGGTAACGGACACACCCACACAGAAACACACACACATACACACACACAGACAAAGTTCCATTTATAAATAAGTTTAGATCAGCTTCAATTGATTATTTAATGCCGGCAAGATTTTTACAATAAATTCTTATGAATAGAAAACGTATTCGTTGTAAGAATTCAGGTTGTAGATCAGGATTCATTGATGTATTTTTGTAAATAGGGTTTTGTCGAGAGTTAGATGTATTACTGGTTAATATATCCTGTTAATATATGCGTCTCTAGCACCCCACTGGAAAATAAAGTCATCTGTCAACACACACCATAGCCTCGAGGCGTGTTGGTGCCTCGCCAAGTTTGGCATTCCCAAACCTCTAAGAGACGGATGTTGTGCACAGACATCTCTGTCGATGTGATGCTTGCGACGACCCCACAAGTGGGAGGACAGGAAACACTCGATCCCATTCCTACGGTCTTTACGGAGAGGGAATAGAGAAAACTGGTAAAGGATGAGGAGAAAGGCGGATGTGGCACACGCCTCAGTTTTCATCTTCAGAGACAACCGCCGTCGAAGAAAAGTTCGGACCACTGCTCCAACTTTTGTTTGTATCTCCGACCAGTTATTCTCCAGATGAAGATCTGGTCCAAGCTACAATCCAATAATGCGGACGAATTCAACTGGTCCACTAGTCCAACTGAAGAGTCCCGGTTGTGCTACTCCCTTTCAAAAACCTAAACGCCACCTGGAAGTCTTGCTGAGGTTAATTTTAACCCCCGTCAACTTTTCATCTCGTTCCAACACATTCTGTATCACCTTAATGTCACATGAAAACAGATACATCATCAGCGTACGCAGAAAATCTAATTAACCACTTGACTCTTTCACCACCCGGTATATCCTTTCCTTTCTCTCCACCTTTGCAACTGTCATCACAACTGTATTCCCATCCTTCTCTTGCTCCTTTCTAACTGGTTCGTCTTTCTCTTCACTCTATTCTACTTAATCTTTTTACTCTTATGTAGCGCCCTGCACATCAGTGGCATTACCGCCTTGCTCGGGGTGATATGATTAAAAAAAGAATCGTGCTTCACCAAGGATAACGAGTGCACGTAGAGTTAGCCCGCACGCCTGCTCTCTTAGCCGGCAAAGAAGGGGTTCTAACGCCAAAGTGTAAAGTATGGGCGACTGTTGGCAATTATGACAAACCTACTGAGATAGCGAAAAAGTGTTCGACCGCTTTCCGTTAACCTGTTCCACAGCACTGGGGGAGCGATGCAGCAGGCTGGTTCACTTGCAGATACAGTTTTAAACCATCAGAATAACAAATCTGGAAACAGAAAGGATTCGACTCTCCTAAAATTTGTTACAAAATGGAACAATTCGCGAAATTGACTTAGGCTTCATATGCTAACTGCTGCTGCTGCTACTGCAGCTGCATGCTAGCACATAAAGCCTAAGTCAACTCCGCGAATTTGTTCCATTTTATAACAAGTTTTAAGAGAGTCGTTGCAGCCGCAGCAAATACACCAGCTCGAAAAAGTCACAAAAGATTTTTTCAGAACGAATTAACCCAATTAAGCAAACAACAAACTAAAGACACGAAATTGTCACACAAAGCTGTGTTATCTAAAGGGTAAATGTTTGCTTTAGGTGCCGAAGGCTTCCCCTCCCTCAAATTTATCCAAAATAGCATTATTTCTGTGCAAATGTATATGCTGAACTCAAATTAACAATTAGTTTTTGAAGAAACTTACCTTTTTTGCTTTAAAAGTCCATAAAAAACGAACTATATCTCGCAAGTTTTTCTCTCCCGTAACTCTCACGAAGTCATGTAATTAAATGCAGAATGACATTCTACGTAGGCAGCAATTTTCTGTCGAATTTTGGTTGATTTTCTTCCTTCACTGAAACTTCCGGCTATGTACTTCCTGTTATGAAAGTAATAATTGTAGAAATACAGTAGCGCATTACTTTCATTACCGGATGTACATCGCTGGAAGTATTAGTAAATGAAGAAAAACTGACCAAAAATCTGCCAAAATTCGTTGCATTACGCAGTATGTCATTCTGCAGTTAAATGCATGACTTCGTGAGAGTTACGGGAGAGAAAAAGTGCGAGATATGGTTCGTTTTTTATGGAAATTTAGATAAAAAGAGTTAAGTTTCTTCAATAACTAACAGTTGATTTCAGCATATACATTTGCACAGAGATAATGCTATTTTGGATAAATTTGAAGGGGAAAAGCGTCGGGACTTACAACGAAAATTTGCCATCTAAAGTACTTTTGAGGAAAGAGTTTCAACACTTTTCAGCAGGAAGTATATCTAATTCTTTATCAGAATTTAAATATGACTCTAAAATTAGTGTCACTTTTCCAGATTATTTTCGTAGATACGAAACTAATCTTTTCGAAAAGACGTGCCCAGTTGTCTGATGAAGAGAAAATCACCTTGCTGTTAAAAATAGGTGCAGAAGAAAATAAAAATATGCGAATATTATAATACTACTAAAAAAAAGGACCAGAAGAAATCTCTCTTGAGCAGACGATAATGATTTTATGGGGAACTTTGATGAACGGGAGTTGGTTTCATACAAGATATAAAAGCTTGAACATCGTGAGACAAGAACATGAAGATATTCTCGCTGTACAAGTTGAACAGATCGGGTGAAAAGACACATCCTTGTCTTACGCCTATTTTTATCTTTGTAAATCTGCTGAAATCGTTACCTGTCAGTATGCTGACCGTATGCTGCCATTAGAGATTCTTGATTCCTCTGATATCTTTCCCAAAAATGTCGAGGCTGCCAAGCATCTCCATCAATTCTTTGTGTCGTATCTTGTCGAATGCCTTCGCATAATCAATAAAACATAGGTACATGTCTTTCTTCATTTGTATTGCCCTTTCGGAGAGCGTCCTAATCATAAATATGGCGTTCCTTGTTCCAGTGTCTTTGACGAACCCGCAATGTTCCTGTCCTATCTTTGGCTTGATTCTGATTCTCGCTCTATTCATCAGGATTGGGACAATCAGTTTTGTATGTGACTCAGTAAGCTGATAGTTCTGTGTAGTTCACACTCGTTTGCACCTGGTTTCTTCGGCAGTGCTATAAATATCGACATGCATATGTGGTCTGGTATTATTCCACTTCTCTAAATTTTGTTTATTATGTCTGTAATTTTTTCAATGCAATATTTTTCCAGGGCTATCAGCAACTCTATCACGACGCCGTCTGGACCAGCTGCTTTGTTTCTGTTCAGTTTGGCCATTGTTACTTCCACTTCGGATTTTAGTATTTCCGATCCATCCCCCTCCTTGTGTGATCTCGGTTGTTCTCTCCTGTCGCAAAAAAGACCCTTTATATACACTTCCCATCGCTGGAGTATTTTCTCTTTCTCCAATATGATTGTTCCATCCTTGGATTTTATGCATCCTGTTGAGGAGCAGGTTTTTTGTCCTGTCAGTTCTCTTATCTCTTTATGCATCTCTGCATTATTGGTCCTGCTCAGTCTCTCTACTTCTGCGCATTTGTTGTTGCGCCATTCCTCTTTGGCTTGTCTGCATTTGTTCCTTATCTCCCTGTGAAGTTTCTTGTACTCTCCTCCATGTCTTGGCTTTAGTTTTTGTCTTCTTTGCATCATGTGGAGAATATCTTCAGTCATCCACTCGTTTTTTCTTCTGCGTCTGATCTCCTTTTGGACAATGTTGTTTGCTTCCTTATTTTGAGTGCCCTTTTCCAATTTGTTCTTCATATTTATTTCTCACACTGTTAGTGTATTATTTCTGCAGGGTGAGGTCATTCACAAGCGCGTCGTATTGCAGCCTTGGTTATGTGCTGGGCTTCTTCAGTCTCCGGAGTTTTATCCTTAGTTTGCAGATGACTGGGACGTGGTCACTTCCGCAGTCGGCACCTGAATATGTTTTGCATTGGACCACTGCGTTCCTGAATCTCTTGTTTATAGTTATGTAGTCTATTTGGTTATTTGTGTCGCCTCCTGGGCTTCTCCATGTCCATAGACGCCGTGGGTGTTCTTGAAACCAGGTGTTAGTAATTACCTAGTCATGGCTGAGCACCATTGAACCCATTTTTCTCCTTGTTCGTTGCGATCCCCTAGTCCAAAGTTGCCGGTCGCGTCTCTTTCCCTCTCTTTACCTATCTTGGCATTCAAGTCCCCCATTATGATCCTAATTTCTTGGCTTTTGCACTGAGCCTTGGCACTGTCCAGTAAGGAATAAATTTGTTCTACTTCGTCCTCCGAACTTTGAGTTGTCGGCGCATAAACTACTATGATAGCTATGTTGAAGGGCTTTCCTCGTAGTTTAAACAAGAGGGCTCTCTCTGAATGCTGACAGTATCCAAGAACGCATTTTGTACTTCTTTGTCTAGTATTAATCCGACCCTTTTTCGATGTTTTTACCTCCTGTATAAATTATCCTGTGGGTGTCACTACTGAGGTCTCTATTATTAGGCCATCTGGTTTCGCATATCCCTAGGATATTGATCTTCAGTCTGTTCATCTCCTGCTTGACATTCTCTAGTTGTCTACATTTGTTAAGTGTCCTGACGTTCCATGTACCAAAAGTAATTTTTTCTTTGTTGCTTACAGTCGCAGGGTAACGGTCCAGAGACATCTGTTGCTCATGTCGCTCTTTCCCGGGCGAGAAACAAATTTTGGATTAAAATGTCCTCCTTATGCCGTTGGTGCTAACAGTCGCCGGATGACGGTCAGGTGTCACCTGCTGCCCATGCCGGTCCTTACCGAGCGAGGAGTTGTTTCCTTGGGAATCAACCCACTTCACGCTGTTGGCTTTCATATATTTGTCGTGAATAACAATGATTAAGCGGGGGGTAGATAGTGGAGTGGTATCCCGTTGCCTTCTCCACTGTAGTTTGAGACACAACCTCGAGTTAGATAGCCGTTGACTCCTTGAGTGTTCTTCCGCCCTTTTTAGATTTAAATTTCTTTTTTTAACCTACAGTGTTGCTAACGTCCCGGTTAGAAAAAGAATTAACTATGTACTTAGTATAAGTACAATTGATTAGTCCTGAATACAAAATAAAGTCACTCTGAAAGAAAATATATGTAATAAAATATACACAGCATGAATTAATCGAACATTTTCTTTAACTAGTCTAAATTATAAGAACCTGTCAGCAGTAGTTACGATCAGCATACGTTACCAGTAGTTCCAAGAAAGAAGTTGCATTTTCGACATTTTTGCAGAGTCATCTTTTGCATGACTTTGGTTATTCTATCAAATTCATACTGATAAGGTGCTGGTAGGAATACGTGTGTTTTTGTTTTGGCGGGGGAGGGGGCAGAAAGGATTGGTAGGAGAGAAAGGACGCTAATTTTTTTTTTAAACTTAGAAAAGGGAAAGAGAAAAAGTTCATTTTAAATTCAATGTAATCTTATTATTATGGCAGCTAGAGACAAAAAAAAAAAACAAAATAAAGTCACTCTGAAAGAAAACATATGTAATAAAATATACGCAGCATGAATTAATCGAACATTTTCTTTAACTAGTCTAAATTATAAGAACCTCTCAGCAGTAGTTACGATCAGCATACGTTACCAGTAGTTCCAAGAAAGAAGTTGCATTTTCGACATTTTTGCAGAGTCATCTTTTGCATGACTTTGGTTATTCTATCAAATTCATACTGATACGGTGCTTGTAGGAACACGTGTGTTTTTTTTTTGGGGGGGGGGGGGTCAGAAAGGATTGGTAGGAGAGAAAGGACGCTAATTTTTTTTTTTTAACTTAGAGAAGGGAAAGAGAAAAAGTTCATTTTAAATTCAATGTAATCCTATTCTTATGGCAGCTAGAGATAAAAAACAAAATACAAAATAACTTTACTCTGAAAGAAAATATATGTAATAAAATATACACAGTATGAATTAATCGAACATTTTCTTTAACTAGTCTAAATTATAAGAATCTGTCAGCAGTAGTTACAATCAGCATACGTTACCAGTAGTCAGAAGAATGAAATTTCTTTGCATTTTCGACATTTTGCAGAGACAAATCTTTTGTCTGATTTGGCTAACTCCAGAAGATCTTTAATATACTGACACGGAACTATGTGGATGCACGTGTTTTATTTATTTTTATTTTTATTTTTTTTTTTTGGTAAAGTGAGTGGGAGAAGAGACAAGAACGCTATAAATATTTTTTACATTAAAGAAGGGAGAGATAAAAAAATTACACATTAAATTCAATGTAAAACTATTATCCAGGCTTTTTTGCTCAGTTTGGTACAGTGGAGGAGGTGAATCGCGTGTTCAGCAAGCGGGAGTACCCACGGAGGATTTCGAATTACAAGTTGTACTATACCGCCAGGAATGTTTATAAAGATCCCCTACATATTGTTGTGTAGGGGAAGTAATATGTTTGTCGTGGTGGAAGGAAAAGGTCCCACTGCTGAACATGTGGGACAGCAGGGCACTTGGCGATGATGTGTCCGTCAGTAAATTTAGTGGCGGCACCGGAAACACCGGGAAATACCTCGTTTATGTCCCCCTCCACCCGAAGGCAGAGAGTGGAATGAGATAGGTCTGTTGCAAGAACCCGTTTTTGGCAGTCAGTTTAGTATTGAACTCTCTACAGAGCTGTAATGGCCTGCTGCCAAATTGACTCGCCAATGCATTTTGGATCGAAATCACAGGATTTATTGTTAGACATAGCAATTTTTCTGTCCATTGCGCTGAGATTGGTGCCTTCGACTACAGTTGATTTTCTAAACATTAGATTTGGCACAAATATGAGGCGCCTTATTAGGATCGAACTCACTGTTAAGTTGTAATAGGTCCTAGCAAAGCAGGGTTTGCTAGGACCTATTACACCATGTCAAGGTGCTCATGCCTTGGAGTGCAGTATTAACAATACAAACATGTTATACTATTATTTGTCTATATTTCTGAGATTAAGTATTATTCGGACTATTGTCCTCATCTTTGTTGCCATTTTTGCGAAATTTCGACCGTTGTACCCTCCGGCCTTTTTCAGGCGCTAGGAATATCGAACCGAACCCTTTATTACAATCGCTGGGGTTCGGTCCGAAATTCCTAGCACCTGAAGAAGGCCGGAGCATATAACGGCCGAAACGCCGTCGAAATGGTAACAATAGTAAATACTATTGTTATAAACGGGAAAGATTTAGATTTTTAAATATTTTAGGGCTGATCGATGCATAATCTTTTATGGCTTATAAACCGTTTTCAAGTTATTTAAAGTCAGAAAGTATTTATAAATCGTAAGAATTTTCAGAGATAATGAGGATTTACTGATAAACCTCCTGGCTGGGATTGGGGAAAGAGGTGGATTCATATTTTCTCCAAGGCTATTTCATTTATCCATCACATCCAATGGTGCATAGGACAGAAACTTTTTGTTGCTGTAACAAACTGTTTTTTACGGGACAAGGTTGTTAACCCAGCACCCAACGTCCAAACCATTCTTTAGTCCTTAACGTTTACAGTACCTGGTATTCCCAAATGGTCACCTATTTAAGTACTGACCAGGCTCGATATTGCTTAACTTCGGTGATCGAACGGGAACCGGTGTATTCAACACGATATAGCCGTAGACCAAGGCTATTTACGCGTAAATGAATATAACGAACGCGGCTCGTACAGGAACTTTGCAACTCAGAGATTATCTATTCAGCGATTATTTATTGCACTGTTCGCACATCCAAGCTTACACAACCTGGTATTTACAAGCGACCACTCATCTGAATACTGCCCAGACTCGACGTTGCTTAACTTTAAAACAAGGAAATGTAAGAGCGGTAAGCCTCAATATTATAAGGATTCATTTATTTTTAAAAACATATATCAATTATAAATCTAGCTAAATACCTGTTATATACCTCACAGCTGTGACGCGTAAATCATTTTTAAAGCACCGTTAATTTCACATATATGGTGTGTTACATCAACACTATTAGTTGGGGAAAATGTCAGCACAGTCTTTTGGACTCGGATATGCCAATCTGATAAGCTCCAAAGAATTATCATGGTATCAGGACCTGCAGATATCTCAGACAAATGTTAAGATTAACGAGCTGATTTTCAAGAAACTTGTCAAATGCCTACAGCCGAATAAAAACAAGCTACTGTCAACCTTTTTGATGACCTTTCGTAGCGAAAGTAAGGCTTAAAGTTTTCATTGCAAGTAATGTAAAGAAAGCAATATGTTTTTATTTCTTTTTTTATTTTCTGATATAAATATCCTGAAAAACAAAAAAAAAAAAAGATTTCTGAACTGCTAAGAAATATTCAATTCTCTATATGAAAGTGAATGTTGGATAAAATCCTCACAGATGAAGAAAAAAGTAAAGCGACACTGAGAATATCATGAACAGAACATTTGAGCAAAGATAAAGATTGAAATTGAATAGTAACTTCAGGAAAACGCTGCTAACTTTTTTAATAAGTTCATATGTCTGAGACGCATAATGAGGAAAGAAGACTTGGAGAATTTAACACTCGCAGGTTATGATAAACAAGAGAAGAAGAGAGAAACAATGAGCAATCTATTTGTTGACTGATACAAGAACAAGCTAGAATCGAAATAGCAGGCGAGCCACAGTTAACAATAAAAAAGAAATTTTATTATCCTTTCTCCACATTAAAGTTTTCTTACTCTATTTCATTTCTAGTAACTCCTTGCGTCTTAGTGTCATTAACACCTTGCTTGTAATGAAATTATTTTTTAAAGCATTTCACGTTGATTAATTGTGCAACTCATTTATGTATTTATTTATTTATTTTTTTTTTTTGGATAAAATTCTAAACATGTTAAACATGAAAACAAATCAGTGGTTTTTGTTTATATTAACCTAACAAGTCAAAATATCCACATTTTTCTCAATTGCAATTTTGCAAAAAATATATACATAAACCCGTAGTAACTTTCTGTATTTTGATCGCAAAAATTCTCCGTATAACGCTCGGTTGTTATTCTGGAAGGAAATTATGTTGATAAATATAAACGTATTGACCAAAATTAGTAGTTTTTTTTTTGTTTTTTTTTAATATTAATTTAACAAGTCGAAATATACACATTTTTCTCAATCGTAACTGTTTTCAAAAATTATATAAACCCGTAATTACTTTTTTGAATTTTGATCGCAAAGTTTCGCTGTATAACGCTCGGTTATGTTTAATATTTACTCCTGAATTCAGGAAAGAAGGAGATTATGTTGATAAATATAAAGGTGTTGACCGAAATTAATGTTTTTCATCATTAGGATACGGACTTACGAATAGACAAAATATAAAGCTAGTATCTCTGTCTCTCTGTCTCTTTCTCATACGCACTCGAAAAATCGTTTATAAATATACATTGCTTTACTTCGTCTTTACTAAAAACAAAGCGTTATTCTTTCTCTCTCTTTCCCACTCTCCCTCTCTCTATCTTTCTCTATCTATCTATCTCACACACACACTATCTATTACACACATACACTAGCACTCACCCCCTCTCCCATAATATTTATTTTAAAATGATCAGAAACCTGTTTGTATATGCGAGTCATTACCTCCGAATTTAACAGTGGAAACGGGTACATCTTACCGAGGTTTTTTGTTAGGACAATATACCCTTAAATATTGTAGTAGGCATCTGTTTGTTTGGCGAGATAATAGTTGCACCTTATTTGCTCGAACGTTCAGTCCTCTTGTGAGCAGCGTCCGGAGTGGTTTAACAGACCAATACTTGCATGTCACTCTTTTCAGCAGGTGTGATGGACGAAGCTCTAGATAAAAGTCTGACTTTGATCGTTTTTCTTCTTTCCTTGTCTTCTGATCTCCATCAGTTCGTGGCGTCTTTGCTCGGCTTTCATGACTCTTCTTTGAACATCATGGCGCTCGCCGCTGTAATCGTTTGCGAGCTGTTCCCAGTTGCCAGTCGATTTTTGTTAATTTCAGTTCTTGCAAATGTTCTTGAGACGTAGAAAAGGGCGGCCTACCGGACGGTTTTCCGTGGCTAGCTCACCGTACATGATGTATTACGCTATAAAGAATATGGTTAAAATATTATAACTTGAAGAATAAAATAAATTCCAGTAGGAATCGACTGTGATATACCACGTAAACATACGCCAGTAGCTAAGAGCCTTCTAGTTCATTAATGAATGAACGATGCGTAGATGCTAGAGTCGCTACTGTTTTTTCGAAGTTTGCCATTCTTCCAGAGTGCTCAATCGGGGTGTGAAAGCGTATATAGTCATCCGCAGACAGATCTGTTTCGCTGTATCACAGCTCATCAGTACAGTTAGACATCTGATTCAGAATTTTGTTCTGCTCGATATCATATTGGCGATAGGAAAATTATGCTGTACCTGACTGCCTTGAAAATGAACTTTATAAACACTGAATATAACTGGTTTCGAACGCAGAACGACAGTACCAGTGTGACACATAAACCTGTTTCAGTTACGAAATTTGCCCTATTTTTACTTTCAAGTAGAGAACCGATGTTGACAGAAATTATTTACAATGGTGTCTGTTAGTGTGTGCTAGTAATGGTAGTTAATTTTGAAAAAAATTCTGTAACACTTACTTTTTTGTTCATAGATTTGTGTAAAAAAGAAACCGCCATTATATTAATATTTTTTTCTCTTTCCTTGGATTAGATTACATCCAACTGACGCCAGAGGCGAATTCGCTTTTATTTCACACTAGACAACCGATCGGATTGAATCTACAATACAAAGAGATGCCTACTTTTGCTTAAAAATGTTACCAACATATATATTAATAACAAGCTTGCTATAAAAATATTTTATTATCTATAAACGTTCGATTCCGGGGAAAATGTGGTTTATAGTCTAATTTGCATGTGTCTGTGATGTCGGATTGGGGGTGTTGAACTAGAAGCGTTACGTAGTTTATTGATATTCCTTCCAGAAATTAAATTCGGATTTTATTGGATGATAAAAATTAACGGTTCAGTAAGTAAAAAAGTACTTCCTATTTGCCCGGTTGATTAAATCATATTTGATGCTTTTTTTGTTTTTGTTTTTTTTTTTGCTTATTTATACATCTTTTAAGGGTTGGTGTATCGAATGTCTACCACGAAGCCGAAGAGGGTGAAATATTCTGTCTTTATTTTGATTGGGTTTATTGTAGATATTTTTTTTCAAAACCTGTTCGATGATGTGTACTTATATTTTGTTCTAAGTAATATTGTCCAGTCGCACCTACAAATCTCTCCGTTTTGAACTATTGAAAAGTTATGAAATTTAACTGTCAGCCATTTTTCAAGTTATGGATATTGATTGGCTGTAATTTGCATTGGCGTCTCTCGATTTAGGTTCGCACCTGGGTTAACCATTCATCTCTCGGTTGCATAGAATCAGATTTTGATCGATGACAAAAAAAGAAAGAAAATACCCCGCTATTTTTTCTTTGACTTTTTTTAATGTTTTCTTTTTATATTTTTACCAAATTCCATTGAGTATAAAGAGAATAAATCCACTATTTTTTCAAGTACAAGAAAAAACAAAGGAGATTTAGAACTATATCAAAAAGCGAATATAGCAGATTTTCATTGTATAAACTGGATATAAGAGAAACCCTGATATAATAGAATTTGTATGACAGCTCTCTTATATCAGGGTTACACTGTAATAATATTGGGGAACATGTTGACGCAGTCTTTTACTTCATTCTTTCAAATTCTGGTTTTTTCTGCTCATAATTATTTTACTATTTGCAAAAAATCAAAATAACTTTAGGTAAAACATCTCGAAAATATGGAATAAGAAAATGTACATAATTTCTGTAGCGAGATTTTGAACACTTTAAATTTAAATTCTTTTTTTAAAAAGAGGGCTTTTTTCCTAGTGATACATACACGTGAATATAAACGTTTTACTAAATTGTTATCTAGGACCTACTCTTTTACATTTGAAACAGTTAAAAGCTACTTCTACTTGAACAGTTTCTTTTCTCGTAATTTCTTCTTGTAGAACTTTCTTCCGTTTACTTGCTTCCTTAACAGCCATATTCTCCAAAAGATTAAATACACCATCAATTGCCATCTTCTATCTTCTTGAAACCCGTTCATCTTTTATCTTTACTTCAATACACGCAGTATCCAGTCTTTTCTCGTACTAAGTTCTCACTTAACATTCGAATCGGACATCAAGACCCGCTTCCGTAACCACTGCTCCTAAGGAAGATATTTGTTTGTTTTTTTTTGTTTGTTTCTTCTCACGTTAAGCAAAATCTAAAACAATTATTTCATTTTAGTTCAGGAAAAAATCTCTATAAATCTTCTTTGCAGTTCTTTTTCTTTTTTATTATTTTACCCCAAGCAAAAGGTGGGGTTGTCACTGGTCCCCTCACTCACATCGCCGCAATTATCCGAAAATTTATTTAGATGGCTATGTAAAAAAAAAAATAACTTAATACTCATATTCTAATACGGATAAAGTTTATCGTCTCTTTTGGCGATGAATTGGAAAAATTCGGTACGTCTATTTTTAAATTTTTGACTCAGAACCAATTCTTTTTTTATATAAATAGTTTGTTTTTAGGTGGATGACATAAGTTGCTCGGCCTTACTAAAAAATAATGTGTTTCTAAGATCTTTATTATTAGGTTGGTGCAAAAATAATGTCGTTTTCTCACATATGTTACTTTTATATATGATTTCTGAATTAATTCATTGATATATATAGCCTTGTTATATATCATTTTGAAGCGCGTTTTTCGCTCTATCGAATCGTGTTTTCCTTTATGGTTCTCAATCTCTTCATTCATTTTTTGCAGGCTTTTCGACAGCATGAACAAAATTCAAATCCGCACGATTTTCTTGTTCCAGTTCAAACTAGGCCGAAAAGCTGCCGAGACAACGATGCGTTTGGCCCAGGAACCACTAACGAACGTGTGGCACAACAGTGGTTCAAGGAATTTCGCAATAGTGACAAGAGCCTCGAAGATGAAGACGGCCGACTGCGGTTGATAACGAACATTTGAAAGCCTTAATTGAAGCCGATCCTCGCAAAACCACAAGAGAAGTTGCTGTTGAACTCGAGGTCGACCACTCAACAGTTGTTCGCCATTTAAAACAAATAGGGATGTCAAAAAAGTTGAATAAATGGATGCCGCGTGAATTGAATGATATATTCACCGGACCTCTCGTCCACCGATTATCACTTTTTCAAGCATCTCAACAACTTCCTGCGCAAAAAATGCTTCAAAAGCCGAGATGATGCCGAATCAGCCTTCAATGATTTAATCGCTTCCAGAACTTCGGATTTCTATGCTAATAGGAAAAAGAAACATGTTTCTCGTTGGCAAAAATGTGTCGATTCTAATGGTTCTTATTTTGATTAATAAAGTTTATTATGAAAGGAGTTATGATCTTTTGAATTTGAACGTCAAAAAACGACATTATTTTTGCACCAACCTAATAACTAAATGTTGCGATCAACGAAGATTATAAATTGACATTTTTTCCCAAAAATGAGCAATTTCAGTACAGCAAAAACGGTAACTAACCACGAAAATCTAAGTTCATTTTTGGAAGCAGCCGCCATCAAATTAGTCATAAACGTATTTGGCACAAAATATCATGTTTACCAGTGTAATATATTAAAGGCATATCTTTTCCTAATTTTTTCTTTTTTCTTTTTTTGTAATTGAAACATTTGATACACTCTTTTTTTCTTTCTCATCTGCTCCGTCTAATACACAGGGGCAGACATTTTAACATTAATGACCGAAAATTTTTAATTTTCTTAGAAGTCCTAAAGATAATTCTAGCCACATTAAAGCTGTGGCAAGCGGTCCCCCACACATCCTCTCTGCAACATTCCCTCAATCTCTCTCTCTCTCTCTTTATAATCTAATCTAAACATATTTATAAATGGATCTTTGTCTCTGTGTGTGTGTGTGTCCGTTACTTATAGACTCCGAAACGGCTGAACTGATTTACTTGAAAATTTACACAGTTGTATTATAAGCGTCTGCGAATGTTCTTAGATAGGTTTTGTGTCGAGGTACCCCGATAAATATCGAAAATCGGTAATCAAAAAAATTGGGTTATAGAAGAAATGGTCCGATTTTAATCAAATTTCATACACACATAGACAAAGACATAAGAAACGATATTCAGAAGTTTCAAGGTTGCAGTTATTACAATAGTGCATAAAATTGATAATATATATATATATATATATATAAGGCAAGATGTGTGTGTGTGTGTGTGTGTGTGTGTGTGTGTGTGTGTGTGTGTGTTTATCTGTCTGTATGTCCTTTATCCTTTATCCGACTCTCACCAAACTTCACACAAGTATTCTTTAGGCCGAGTCTCAGCTCCAGGACCATGGATTAATTTTAAAGCTTTCATTATATATGTACAGAAGGCAGTTCCTCTCCCCATTCAGCTCTGACTGTTGAAAGAAACTAATCGAAGAAAAAATGAAGTTCCCACTTTCTCAATTTTATCTCAATTTCACTTGACTCAGTAGAAAATTTTCCATTTTTCGAAGTGTCCATTCAGACTTAATAATACACATTATTTGGCCGAATCGTTATTACCCACGTTTCGAATGGACATGATATATGTATATTAGGTTAGGGAAATAAATGAAATTCCATGTCTTGAAAGAACAACTGGATATATGCAAAACTAATGAATACAGACAGATAAACAGACACACACACAAACATCTTGCCTTTTATATATATATTATCGATTTTCTGCACTATTGTAAGAACTGCAACCTTGAAACTTGTGAATATCGTTTCTTATGTCTTTGTCTATGAGTGTATCAAATTTGAATAAAATCGAACCACTCCTTCTATAACACAATTTTTTCGATTTTCGATATTTATCGGCGGTATCTCGACACAAAACCTACCTAAAAACACTCGCAGACGATTATGGCAAAACTGTTTTCAAGAAAATCGGTTCAGTCGTTTCGGAGTCTATCGATAACGGACACACACACAGAGACACACACACATACAAAGTTCCATTTATAAATAAGTTTGGATATGTTGACGAGAGCCATGATCACATAAGTTGGACGGGACATCTGGTTATATGGATGAGATGTTGAACATGATTACCCACGCATTGAAAAAAAACTGAATATATGAATAAGAGGTGTGAGGGAGCAATGATATCTCAAGTCTGGCGGTGACATCTGGAAAGGCCAGATAAGTGATTCGCAAGAACTATGGTCACTAGTAATGACAACTGGGTATATAGATAAGAAGAGAGCCATGATTACCCAGTCTTTGAATGAACAACTGGTTATATGGATATGCGGAGAGACGTGATCAACAACGTTTTGACAGTGCAATTGGATAAAAGTTTGGGAAAGCAATGATAATCCACGTCATGAAAGCAAAAATGATATATGGATAATGTTTGTGTGAACAATGCCAACGTACTTCTTCAAAAGACAACTTGATATATTGATAAAGATTAGACAGAACCATGATTACCCACGTCTTAAATGGAAAACTGAATATAATGTCATGATTATCCACATTTCTAATGAACAACTGCACATATAGATAAGATTTTGAGTTTGAGTTTTGTTTAACGGCATATCGACCTCTGTGGGTTATTTAATGCCAAAAAGGAGGGGTTTTAAGGTATTTTTTAATGTTCGGTTATAGTGAGAAGGTTATTTTAGTCAGATTTTAATTAAAATTATTTTATTTTATTTTTTTTTATTTTAGAAAACTGAAAAATGTCTTCTAGTTTTGTATTCAAAAAAGTTTTGCTAAATAATTTTTTCTTTCAAAAATGTGTTATGATAATAATTTTTTCTTCAAAAATATATTGTTGCTAATATTTTTCCTTCAAAAATAAATATTTTTCTATAAAAGTCTATTTTTATGTAAATTTTTCTATAAATGTGTATTCTTATACATTCATAGTGTTTTTGACCTCAGTTTGGGGTTAACTATTTGTCCACAGATGGGACCCTAACAGATGCTACCACTCCGGGTCAGGGTGGACCTGGGAACAACAGCAATTAAGAGGTGGTTCCATGCTCCTCAAAACATCCCAATCAGAGGCCTCGCTGCCGGATGCAGTTTACCGTCATGTCCAGGATTTATAGATAAGATATGGCGAGATCCGTAATCAATCACGTCTTGAATGAACATCTAGGTATACAGATAAGGGGTTAGGGAGAGCAATGATCACCCAGATTTTAATGTGTTAACTTGATATAGGCCTAAGATGTTTGGTAGATACAAGATCACAGACGTGTCGAAGATGCAACTGGGTATATGTATAAGAGGTTGGGGAGAGTCATGGTCACTCATAATTCAGTTTAGTTATTTTCCTATGTGACATTCGTGATGGTCACTGATGTCTTGTACGTACAACTGGACATATGCATAAGAGGTAGAGCTGAGCCATGATCACTCTAGTATTGAAATAACATTTGGATATAGAGATAATTTGATGGAGAGAGTCATTGTTTACCCGGACCAGAAAGGAACAATTAAAGACATGTATATAACATTGGGGACAGACAAGATCACACACGTCTGAAAGGGATAACTAGATAATTTGTTAAAAGTTTATAAAAGTCATCGTCGCTCACGTGTTAAAAAAACAACTGGGTATATGAATAAAAGGTTGCAGAGTGCCATGTTCAAACGCGCCTTGAATGGACGTTTAGATCTAAACATATAATAAAAGAAACTTTGTCTGTGTGTGTGTGTGTGTCTGTGTGTGTGCGTCCGTTACCTATAGACTCCGAAACGGCTGAACCGATTTTCTTGAAAATTTACACAGTTTTACTATAAGCGTCTGTGAGCGTTCTTAGATAGGTTTTGTGTCGAGGTACCCCCGATAAATATCGAAAATCGATGATCGAATAAATTGGGTTATAGAAGGAGTTGTCCGATTTTAATCAAATTTGATACACTCATAGACAAAGGCATAAGAAACGATATTCAGAAGTTTCAAGGTTGCAGTTCTTACAATAGTGCAGAAAATTGATAATATATATACAAGGCAAGATGTTTGTGTGTGTGTCTGTTTATCTGTCTGTATGTCTGTATTTTTTGCAGCCCTTTTATTTTAGTTTTTGCTTCGGGTTTGGCTCTAAGTAGGTATAATTGTAGTTCTTAGTCTCACCCATGATACCATTTACTCAGAGGACTTATTTAGCCTTCAAAATTCAGTTTACGACGAAAAAAACTTATTTGGTATCGACACCAGGAAATGAAAATTTGACTTACATCCATTCATTTTTCTTTCAGTCTACGGGTTCGCTTTAACTGGAAACAACTATTGCTTTTTAGTCTTTCGTGTCAACGTTCAAAGAGTCTCCAGGACCATGGATTAGTTTTAAAGTTTTCCTTACACCCGAGCAACACCGGGCTATACTGCTAGTATATGCATAAGTGGTATTGTGTGTGCCATGATCAGCAACGTCTTCAAGTGACAACTAGATATATATATACTATGTTAGACACAGCCTAAATCACCTACATTTTGATCATCTTGAAGGAAAACATTGATAATCTTGACGGGAGATCTGGACATATGGCTATGAATTTATGGAGAGCTATGATTACTCACAACTTCAAGGGATATCTTAATATATACATAATATTTTGGAGATATCCATGATCTCCCACGTCTTTAAGGGACAATTTGATATATAGAAAATAGATCGGAGAAAACTCTAATCACCCACGTGTTGAAGAGTAATGATGACGAATCGATAAGTTGTTTGGGAGAGCCATGTTCACCCACATCTTGAAGGTATAAGTAGATTTCAGAGAGCCATTATCACCAACGTCTTAAAGGAATGTGTTATATAAATGAGAGTTTAGCGAGAGATATTATTACCTACGACTAAAATGGTGATCTGGATATATAGATAATAGAGAAATCTACGATCACCCACGTTTTGATGTGGCAAATTGGTATGCATACCTACTTATTTCATAATTCAGCTTCATTATTTTCCTCTGTGACATTCGTCATTAAACAACCTAATATATTATATTAACAGACCTAAATAACGCTTGTAATTAGTTTGATCCTTGCCAAATTTCTTTATTGTGGCATTTGGCCATACTGATTATTTTATTAGTTCATATGAAATGTTCTTCTTCTATGTGCCCTGTCCCTTCAGGACGTAGGCAATCATGGCTTTCTATGTCTCCCTATACTTGGTGGCTTTTAGCACGCCTTCTCCTGTTACACCATGCAGCCCTCGTTCCATCATCCACCTGATTAGGTCCTTCAAATATGTTATCTGCTGCTTTCTCTGTCTCTTTTTCCCTCTATCTCACCTGTTACTATCAGGTTATCCAAGCCCTGTTTCCTCATTGCATGTCCCAGGAACTTCAGCTGTCTCTTCCTGTATTAATTTACTTTTTGTTTCCATCATTTCCAAAACCTCATCATTGCTCACATACTAGAACCATGATATTCGCAGCATCCTTCTGTAGAACCCCATTTCAGTTATTTCAAGTTTTTTCTTCATCTTTGACGATATTGTCCAGCATTCACTGCCATATTGAAGAACTGACATCACATAGCAATCCAGTACTCTCTTCTTTGTTTCTAGCGAATTTGTCCTGCTTCTTACTACTTTACCCAACTTCTGGAATGCATCCTTTGCCGTACCAATTCGCCTTCGGATCTCTGTGTCGCACTTTCCGTCTTCTGCTATAACACTTCTCAGGTATTTAAATTTTTGTACCTGCTTGATTTTAGTATTTCCGACCTGTATTTGGCATATTGGGTTCACTTTTTTACTGATGACCATGCATTAGGGGTTTTTTTGCGGTTTATTTGTAGTCCTTTCTTGTCACTCTCTTCAGCAACCTTCTGTAGGAAGTCTTGTAGTTTCCTTTCTGTATCTGCTATTAGCACTGTATCATCTGCGTATCTTTGATTGTTTAAATTGTGGCCTGCGATGACGAATCCAAGCATAACTTCTAGGGTCTTCAACATATTCCCGCTGTACAAGTTAAACAGATCCGTTGAAACGACACCTCCTTGTATTGCTAATAAAAAACAAGAAATACTTGAAGAAAAAATATATCTGTAAAAGAACATTATTAATAAAACACAAAGACAATTTAATTTTTTGAATTTCAAGAAAATGGTTTTTCAATATATTTAACTACAAATCATTATATATATATAAATGTAAACTTATCGCTATACTCGTTTCGAAAAACCCTCCGAGCACATACGCGGAAGGAAAAAATGGTAATAAAAAAGAACGAGCTAAGCACTTGAACATCAGTCAAAGTACGTAGCTCAAAGAAAAAAACCCGAGACGAGTAACCTAAAACAAAAAGCGCTCAATACGCAAATAGAACAAACAAAGTAAATAACAAACCTTGTCTCTCTAGGTTAGTTATTTATTATATATATATATATATATATATATATATATATATATATATCCAGAAAACATTGTTTTCCCCGACCATTTCAACAAACTTGTAATACATAACGCCAAATCTATGATAGGTTTAGCTTGGAATCTGAGGATAACAGCACTTTAAAATATGATGCTATATGGAACTAAAAACGACCTTCAATTAGAGATTTGTAGAAAATTTATCAATGAAATTATAATTTTTTATTCTCATCACTGTAACAAGATAAAATCTGGAATGATTTTAGAATTATGTTTAGGAGCTGTAAGCCCTCTAATATCGTCATTACTTCATCCACAATGTTATGACAAAGACATACAAAATATTTAATCACAAAAAAGATTATAACATTATTACAAACAAACATAAAAAGGACAAATATAAAAAAAAACAAATATAAGACACCACCGACTAATTCCTTAACATTTCCGTTCCAAAACAATTTACACAAGTTTAACGATATCAAAGAATTACATACACACTTAATCTATTATGGATATTACCACAACTAAACATCCACATAACAATAATCATTCTTAAGCAGGCATTTATGAAATGAACTGTCATAACTGCTCCTGAAAATAAATTGGAGAAACTTGCAGAAATTTAAAAAAAGAACGGTTCGATGAACGCAAAAGGGATTTTAAATCTACGATCATCCGTGCATTGAATACTGCTGCAATATCTGGGCACGAGCTCCTGCTATCCACTTAGGAAACCCTGTCAAAATCCAACGGAGAATCTGTAAAGTGATCGATCCCGACTTGGCAGCTTAGATACAGTCACTTTCTCAACGAAGCAATGTGGCTTCCCTGTGTCTTTTCTACAAGTACTTTCACGGCTTCTGCTCTAATGAACTTAACTCACCTTATAAACGAATTTACTCGAGCCACAAGAGTCACAATTAGGTCCCACCATTTTACTGTGAAACTAATAAAATGTAAAAGCAAATTCTACTCCAATAGCTTCTTTTCTCGCACTTCCCGCCTGTGGAATTCCCTTCCATTTACTTGTTTCCCCGAGAGCTACAATCTCCAAGAATTTAAATGTAAAGTCAATAGTCATCTCCTATCTCACTAACTTGCATCCTCTCTCTTATTCTCTCATCTCATTTCTGCAGTATTCTCATCCCTCTCCTTCCCGCTTCCTGACACCCCATGTATTCTGTTACTCCTTCTCATAACTTTCCTCCTATGTAACCCTCTGCATAACAGTGTCAGTATAATGCCTTGCTAGGCGCGATACGATTATGAAAAAAAAATTAATTTATTCAACCACAGCTTCGTCATCCAACCACTTCTTAACGTTAGTTTCCATCATCTTCACCGTTTTCATCGCAACCGCCTCGATTATTTGACACATTATACACGCGCTAAAATTTCCCGCCTAAGCTGTCGCACTACAATCACTCAAAACCAAGAAATGTTTCTGTACACGACAATGACGGCTGGGAAAGATAGGATAGCGTTCCTATCTCGTCCGATTCATAATAGATTGGTTAACAAATGATCCGATTTGTGGCGCTGCGGTTACTGACTGACACGACGGCAGAATCTGTAAGCATCGACTGACGAAAGATAACCTTCTATCTGTATCCAGGATTACTATTTATTTTATTCATTTTCACTTTCGTGATTTCTACTTGATTCATTTCATCATTTTCTTTCTTTTCGCACCTTTCTGCCATTCTCTGACGCTACCAATTTATTTATTGTTTCCGATCTGTGGCTTCCGCATTACATTGCCTTGTTGAATATTCATTCTTTATGTTTAAGCTTGGCCTGGAGCACTATCCGGAATTTTCATCTGGTAGATTACTATGTTGTGCTGCAGTGGATATCGGTCGGAACGAGAAATCGGGGAGCCGAGTTTGAATTCCAGTTTAATTCATTGCATTCACTTACGCGCAAATACCCTTGGGAAAGGTATTAGTCCGTCTCTTCCTTCCAGTAATGGGTTAAATAACAGGACAGATTGGGTTCTATAGCCTTGGTCGGCAACCAATCTACCGTAGAAAGCAATGGCAACCTACTGCGGGATAATCTTCTGCCCAGTCAAGCATGTCTCTTTCGAGACATGATCGCCCAAGCGTGTATCACGTATGGCATTTAACTGACTGACTATCGTAATGAAGGGAGTTCAAGCTGCTCTACTTCGGACCCTCACATTTGTGGTCTTGAAAAAATATATTCGTTCTGAACCGAAATCTAAGTTTTCTACTTAGATTTGGGTTCAGAACGAAAATGGGTGAGCTGAGTTCGAATTCTGGTTGAGTTCGTTTCATTCACTTACGTGCAAATACTCTTGAGAAAGGCATTAACCAGCCTCTCATCCCTCTAGATATGGGTTAAATAGCAGGGCAGATTGGGTTATATAGCTTTTCTTGACCACCAGTCTACCGCAGAATGAAATGACTACCTACTGCGGAAAAATATTCTGCCGGATCATGAATGTCTCTTTCGAGACATGATCACCTAAACGTGTGACATGCATGGGACTATACTTGGAGTATAAGATTTCAAATTTGATCCACAGCTCATGCATCTGAAGTAAATCAATATATTGATGCTTTGCTATATTATATTTTTAGTGTTGGTGTTGAGATTCTTAAGAAAATGTTTTGTTCAGCTATCGATAATATATCTGTGAGATTCATTGTTAACCACTGTTTGTCTTTAATGTTAGAGTTCACTAAATATATTTTCTTGGAAGAGGATGTTATGATTATGTTATGATTGAAACCAAAAGGCAATGAGAAAGGATGACTTAGAGAACCTGATACTAACAGGGCAGGTAGAGGGGAAAAGAGACATGAGAAAGCAACAGATAAAGTATTTGAAGGACCTAATGATGGAACGAGGGTTGCATGGTGTAACAGGAGAAGGCGTGCTAAGATACACCAGGTATAGGGAGACATGGAAAGCCATGATCGCATACGTCCTGAAGGGACAGGGCATATAGAAGAAGAAGAAGAAGAAGAAGAAGAAGAAGAAGAAGAAGAAGAATAAGTCCATCACTGCTATAGTTTAATAAGTAAATAAGTTATTTTAAGGGGAAGTAAAATGTGTTACAGGTGAGTTCTGTGTAAGTATTTACGTTGAATTTAGCTGTAATGTATTTAACACGTTCTCATATTTAAAAAAAGGTACCAAATGAAACTCAAACAAAAATATCCATAGAAATAACGGAAGTTCCTTGGAAAAAAGCTGTTCACATAAAACAGCATTTAACAACGAAATATGCAAAAAGTACTACTCTGTCAGAATATATGAAAACTTAGAAAAGCCCCACTAGCTTAGAACACTACAAAACGATGTAACCTTTGCCTAGAAGAGACGATAGAGATAAGATCAAATGATTATTACAGATCCGCTCATTTCAGAGTGCAAACACGAAAATCACTTCATACTATGCTATCGACAACCACATCAGTACCAAAAGCTTTAAACAAAATTAGTTAACAATTATTCTAAACACCAGAAATTAGAATCAAAATAAAATACACGAAAGAAAATGATGCAATACAAAAATGAAATATATGAATAATATATATATATATATATATATATATATATATATATAAATCTGGGAGAATGGTAGACTTTGAAAAACAGTAGCCACTCTAGCATATACGCATCGTTCATTCAGCAATGAATTAGAACACTCTCAACTATTGGGCGTGTATAATAATAATATACACGCTAAAAATCTACTTCCTTCTACCGAGCACCCATAGCTCAGAGGTAGAATCGCCGAATGACGCCAATTCGGTCGGGTTTCAATCCTGCGTTAAAAGCAATCGGATGTATAAACGTATTGATGAGCTGTGATACAGCGAAATAGATCTGTCAGCGGATGACTATATATATATATATATATATATATATATATATATATATATATTATAAATTATATTTTAGAACATGTGCATAATGTTTTATATATATGTGTGTCCTCTACAATCATATGGTTGTTTCGACATTGGGTCTCCAATGTCTCTTCAGGAGGAATGAAGAAGAATAGAAATCTTCGCTGTCTATGTTTGGTTCCTTGTTAGTGTGAGATTGGTTGGGGTTATTGATAATAAAGGGAATATGTCTTCTGTGTTGACCGTTAGAATTTTGAAGGAAATAGAGTGCGAAGTTAAATGGTTGATTAATGACATTAGCTGTTGGGATGTACGTTTTTATTGCGTGGGTATATCTTTTGGTTAGAATTTCAAAGAATTGTGTGCTTAGGTAAAAGGTTGATTATTTAGTCAGTTATGCGTGTGTGTGTGTGCGCGGGGTGTTGTGATTTGGGAACCCGTCCTGTTTGCTGACCTTCAGAATTTGATTAATGAGTGTATGTTGTTACTAGACGGATTTTATGTATTCTTTTTTATCTAGTGACTAGATTATATTACTTGCGGTTCCTTGGATGGATGTGGTAGGGGTGGGATGTCTATTCTGTACGGAGTATTTTTGTGTATTTCAGCCTGGTTTTTTGTTTAATATAATATAATTGATTAATCTGAAATTGTATATTTAATCTTGATTTTGAATATAGGAAATTGATTTTCTTCGAGTTTGGGGGCCATTTTTTTTTTTAAATTTTGGTTTTTCGAGTACGAAATATTTTTGTATTTAAAGTAAAGTTTTAGCGGATATATTTCTAATCTAATTCAGAATATTAAGCCTTGCTTTAGAATTTAGTAAATTGATCTTTTCTATAGACTTTAACAAAGAAACAAATATAGACAGCAAAGATTTCCATTTTTCTTCATTCCTCCTGAAGAGACATTGGAGATCCGATGTCGAAACAACCATATGATTGTAGAGGACACATATATATAAAAACATTATGTACATATTATAAAATATAATTTATAATAAATATTCACAGCTCTATATATATTATATATCGAGCACTGTTTTAAATTAATGTTTTGGACGTTGGAAAAAATTCTTTCTTCGGTCTATACTCACTCGGATATCTATATATATATATATATATATATATATATATATATATATATATATATATACAGTACTGTAAAAAAGTATTAGGGAAAGAACTATTTCATTTTTATGAGGTATATTAACAGATAATAAACAATTTGTTTAAACTAATTTTATTTGATTTACTCAACAAATACTTTAACAAGAAAAAACACTTGTTACAAAATAAATTTAATATTTAGTATAATAGCATTTTTCTTTGATCACAGCCTTCATTCTGTCAGGCATTGACATCACAAACTTCTTTAATGTATTTAATGCCAATCAGTTTGTATTTGTTTCCAAAGTGTGTCTTGCAAAGGTAACATTAGATTAATCAATACAAGAGTACTGTATATATCTATATATATATATTTTTTTATAATTCTCCCCCCCACCTTTGTATCAGGATAATAAACTTTACAGCAAATTGATAGATGTAGCGAAAAAATAGCAGTTCGGGGTTTACTCAAAGGAAAGCAGACAAGAGGGGAATAGGGTCAAGGAAGAAGAAAAAAGAGGAGGAAAAAAGTTGGTTAGCACATAAATTCCTCGAGGTCAAACCCCTAAGTGAATCTCCATTCTGATTAGCCGAACATACACACATACACAAAAAAACACCCACATACATTCACAGTAAACCGAAAGTATTTGTCATTTAAAAGTAAGTCGTCTGCACAACCATACAAGCATTGCCTGATGATGAGAATTAATCTCGAAACATAGAAATTTCCATGTAGCAATGAAAAATTTATATAACCATATAATTATATTATATTATATTAAGCTCTATGATACTCATTATATTGAGCACTGTTTATAATAAAATAAATGCCAGAGAACTCGAGATATAAAAAAAAACCTCGAGTCCTCTTCACTTGGAATTATATATATATATATATATATATGCAAAAAATATATAGAAAGTGTTGTTTAATTTATTGGCTATGATCAATTTGTTTAATTCTTTATTTATTTACAAACGTCATCAGATACAACCTTATTCTCCTAATGACTTATATAGAATAAAATGTAGTGGCATTTTATATGAAAATTGCAGAAAAATATGAAAAGAACCTATATATATATATATATATATATATAATATGATGAATAGATAAAATGTAGCGCTATTTATATATATATATATATATATGCATATATATGTATGCACAAAAATATACAACGCGTTGTTAAATTTATTGGATATGATCAATTTGTTTAAATTTTTATTTATTTATAAATGTCATCAGATAATCACTCTCTCTAAACAAACACACACACACACACACACACAGGCACGCACACACACACACACACACACACACACACACACACACACACACACACACATATATATATATATATATATATATATATATATATATATATATAATACAAGATGATAAATCATGGCTACTCAACGGCAAGCAAATTGAGTCACATTTCGAATTGTGATATTCGATACCCTTTTCCATCCTGATAAAAATGAAACGAGTTCCGCTCTCTCTCTCTCTCTCTCTCTCTATATATATATATATATATATATATATATATATATATATATATATAGATGTATGCACAAAAATATACAAAGTGCTATTAAATTTATTGGATATGATTAATTTGTTTAATTTTTTATTTATTTATAAATATCATCAGATAATCACTCTCTCTCTCTACACACACACACACACACACACATGTATATGTATATATATATATATATATATATATATATATATATAATACAAGAAGGTAAATCATGACTACTCAACGGTAATGTAGCTATGTGGGCAGAAGCAAAATGAGTCACATTTCGAACTGTGATTGTCGATACCTTTTTCCGTCCTGATAAAAATGAAACTACATTACCTACATATATGTTAATAAAATGCAGGGAAAGATGGCTTGATGATCTTCTCAAGGCTTTTATTACAAAGTAAACATAAGCAAACTCGGCTGCAGTTTTAATGCGAGCTACCGATTCACTTTTCCAAGCAAATAACATTTTAATGATTTTAGAGCAGGTCCACTCGTCTAGAAGTTTCAACATTTGAATACCGTTTTTCTCATTTTTCGATTTCACTATACTAAATTTTATGTAATTATATACATTTATAATTTTTTATTTTTGTATTTATTATTATTTTTAATATTATTATCTTTTTATTATTTTGTTATATATTTTATATCATTATTATTATTATTGCTATATATTTATTGTTTATTTCAATTTATTTTATTTTTTTATATTATATTATATTAGTTTATATTATTTTAATTTTAAATTTTAATTTTAAATTTAATTTATTTTATCTTTCCAAATTATTTTATTAGGATTAATGAATTTATATTTTCCTGTTATTTCTTTTTAATATCCTTTATTTCATGTTTTATGAATTTATTTTTGTTTGTGTATGTGAATTCCTCTTTTTTTTTAAATGCCAGAAGATTTAATTTCAAACAATATAACGAATGTCTATATATGTCTGCAATTCAGTTCCGCCCAAAATTCTCTCTCTTGGCCGTTTCTATTGACTCTTTCCTTTTTCACTCCCGACATTTTTTCACTTTTTTCCTCTTTATTTTCCTCTTTACTTCCTACTCGTTCTGTATCTTTCCCCTTTATCTTTCTTTTCCTTTTCTTTAAAGCAATTCTTTTTTGAAAAAATACCAAAGATTTGAGTCCAGACACCGTGTAATTAATGTCAATATCTGTCTACAATTCATTTCCGCCCAAAATTTGAAATTTCCCTCTCTTCGCCGTTTCCATTGGCTCTTCCCTCTCCACATTTTCTAACTTTTTTCCTCTTTACTTTCTGTTTCTTCTGTATCTTTCCCTTTGCTCTATGTTTTCTTTCTCTTGATTTCTTATCTTATTTTCTAATCTTTTCTTCCCTATAAAAATATATAAGAAACACTTTTTTACCTCGTGCCAAAAAGAAAATTTAAAAAAAAAATGGAATTGGTGCTTTTTTTAATTTAACAAATAAAACGTGTATTACCATCATTATTTACCAATAAACAATTTTGTAGTAGTTTGTGATTTGCACATGTTCTCAAGTAATAATTAATACTACTACTACTAATAATATATATATATATATATATATATATATATATATATATATATATATAAGACTTCTCTCAATAAGTCACTGGCCTGACATGTAGATGACGTCACTAATACAAAATCCATCTAATTTTTATGAAGTACTGAACTTCAAATGGCACGTGACAAAATTTGCGCCCAATCAGATTACATGTTTACAAATTACAGTTATTTAAGTGAAGCTACTGTTGCAAATTTTTAAAACAATGGAAAAATCTGAATTTCGTTTGTTAATAAAGCATTGCTTTCTGATGGGAAAAATACTGTTCAAGCAAATCAATGGTTTGACAAGTGTTATTAGGACTCTCCACCGTCGGAAATGGTGTGCTAAATTTAAACGCAGTCGTACAGACACAAATCATGCTGAACGCTCAGGTCACCCAAAAGCGGCCGTTGTCCCGGAAAACACCAAAACAACCACAAACTCGTTTTCGCTGATCCTAAATTAAAGTTGCGTCAGAGAGCAGAAGTTTTGAGAATATCAGAAGGCAATGTAATCGCCATTTTGCATGAACATTTGTCAATGAGAAAGCTGTTTTTAAAGTGGGTGCTACGTTTGCTCTCAGTCGAATAAAAACATCAACGCGTCGACGATTTAGAGCGTTCTTTGCAACTGTTTCAACGAAACAAGAAGATTTTGCGTAAATATGTGACAAGAGATGAAACATGGATCCGCCACTTCACTCTGGAGTCAAATCGGCTGTCAGCTGAGTGGACAGCAACAGGTGAAAACCGTCCAAAGCGAGCAAAGTCGTAAAAATCAGCAGGCAATGTTAGGCCTCCTTATTTTGAGATGCTCAAATTCTTTTGTTCATCGATTACCTTGAGAAAGGAAGAGCCATCAATTGAGAATATTATATATCCTTATTGGTACGTTTAAAAAAATGAAATAGCCAAACAACGGCCACAAATGAAGAAGGAAAAAGTGATCTTTCACTAAGACAACGCAGCGTGTCACAAGTCGGTCGCAACGATTGCAAAACTACTTGAATTGCACTTGGAACTGCTTCCGCATTCACCCTAGTGAGTACTGGCTGTTTTCAGACCTCAAAAGAATACACCAGGGGAAAAGATTTGGCTCCAATGAAGAAGTCATGTCGGAAACCCAGGTGTATTTTGAGGCGAAAGACACAATGTTCTTAAAAAACATTGAATTATTAGAGAAGCGTTGGAATAAGTGTATTACTGTAGAAGGAGACTATATTGATGAATAAAAGTTAATTTTGCCTAAAAGTTTTTGATCGTTAGATAGACCCGGGATTTATTGAGTGATGTGTTATATATATATATATATATATATAAGAAAATTTTAAAAACGGTTTCCACTTCTGCTATATGCGTGACTCTTCAGAAATGAATTGAGTTCTCTCGGAGACTGGTGTGTGTATACACTGCTTATATACAACACGTTAAATTTTCCGTTCTCTGATTCCATGCGTCGATGGCTTAGGGCATAGCGACTCCGACTGACACCAAATCGGACGAGTTTCGATCCCAGCCAGAAGCAAGTGGATGCGTCTAGCCACACTGATGAGCTATGATACAGCAAAGTAGGCTTGTATGTTGATGACTAATATATATATATATGTGTGTGTGTATAGAAAGGAGAGAGTAAGAGAAAGACTGAGTGTGTGATAAAATGCATAGAAATTTGGATTTGTCTAAACTCCGTTCCTTTAAATAATTTTGATCACGCGTAGGTGCGCGTGTGTTTATTAAATATCAAAAGATATTCAATCTCTTGGTTCTTTGCCAAATCATACAGAGTTATACTTCTCGCTGTACACTCAGCTTCCTTCTTGGTAATTTCTTTTCAACACATTCGAACTGGGGTTTCTTCGTAAACGAAGCGAATTCTTGCGCATCAAGTTAGAATTAAAAGCCTTAAGTTCTCAACACCAAAACTATAAACCTAACCGCCTTACTGCTAGGCAGTTTACTTGTTATCGCTTCAGTTTGAAATAAAGTTAAAAATTGTGTTATTTATTCCGGCCAGCTGTTCGTTTTCAAGCGCACCGTCTGCCCTAGTCCACCCGTGGTGCAAACGCTTGCTCAGGCACGTTTGTGTTTATTCACCTCCCACGGAACCCTCCTTATGTTTGTATTGCAATAAACTGAGCGCATCATTTGATGCTATCAAGGGTGCATCATTTGACGTTATCAATATTAGGAAACATTTTTACCAAGCCCAGTTTGAACAACACCGGTTTGAACGAGCCCAACTTAAACAGGCCTTGTTTGAATATATATATATATATATATATATATATATATATATATATATATATATATATATATATATACAAATTTATAAAGGAAAACTCATCACGTCATTGCTATTGGTTATAAACTATAGCTCATTTCAATGAGTTTAATTAGGTCATTTCATCAGACCTTACAATATTCCTTCCATCTGGTATAAAATTTCTGCCGGAAATTTACCACTTAATATTTTATATTAAGCTAATCTTGTTGGATTATCCTCACCGTTTACGAACTAGACACACACACACACACACAGATATATATATATATATATATATATATATATATATATATATATATATAAAGGATGATTGAAAGCCATAATTCTTACAAGAAATGAATATGCGAGGTAAGTGTTTAGCACGCGGCTTCATTTCAAATTCGATATGAGCATCAGATTTTACTACCAGCTTCCCTCGCCGCCCAGGAAACGCGTCAACTGATTCCGAACTTTTGTGGTATTGAAGACGTAACTTCTTCAATTTGTTCTTCTAGTTCTTCCAAAGTCTTATATTGTAGAATGCGTCTTTAAATAAATATAAATAAGAAGTTCGGTTCTCTGTGCAGGGCCAGGATAGTTTTTCCCGTCTGAAACAATCCTGTACATATACCAATCTACCATCCGCCCTTGAATACTGCTGCCACATCTGGTCGGGTGCTCCTGCTATCCAACTACAAGTCCTTGACGAAATCCAACGGAGAATTTGTAATGTGATCGCTTCCGATTTGACAGCTCGGATACAGTCACTTTCTCACCGGCTCAATGTGGCTTTCCTATGTCTCTTCTACAAATACTTTCATGGCTTCTGGTCAGATGAACTTAGCTCACTGGTACCTATACATGAATTTACTCAAGCCAAACGATTAGCAACTAGGTCTCACTCTTTTACTGTGAAACGAATAAAATGTAAATGCAAATTCTACTCCATCAGCTTCTTTTCTCGCACTTCCCGCCTGTGGAATTCCGTCTTTCATGCTACTTTCTTTGTCCACTTTACTTTCATCAGTATTCTCATTCTTCTCCTTCCCACTTCCTGACACCTCCTATAACCTGTTACTCTTTTTCATAACTGACCTCCTATGTAACCCATTCTCAACAGTGACAGTAAAATGCCTTGCTTAGGGCGACTCGATTATAAAAACAAAATAAAATATATAAAAATTTCATTGGTTGTTAAGCCTGGGATCTCTAGCTGGCCAGTCATTTCTAAAATTAGGAAGTTGTTTTGAATCACACACGCACACAGACAAACACACACACATACACACCCACAGACACAGACAGACAGAAAGACACACACACACACACATAAATGAGTTGAATATATTGATCGGAATCTGACAAGAAAATAGAATAAAGAAAAAGAACAAAGAGAAACGTATCTCAATGTTTCACTTTTATTAAATCTCTAACACGCCGGAAGTTTCCAATACGAATATTTCAGAGTGTTTGGATGTTAATCTTAGGACTGGGCAGAGGAGTCAGAATGAGTTGTATGAGTCTAATGATGATTACAAAGTTATTTAAAGTGATTACGACTGCTGGCGTTATGCCACCCTGCATCTACTCACAGGGCCTCCAACTCAACACGAAGGTCTACATCAAGTGCCTTGAAAAGATAGTGTTGCTCTATCTTAAGAGAGTGACTGCTAGAACCCTTAATGTCTTGTAACATGAATGCAATATTCCAAGCAAGCAAGAGAACCCAGTCATAGATGTAAGACAAGTTTTGCGATCATATCACTTCTTATAACTGGTCCTCTAACTACCCAGAGTGCAACCCCCATGATTTCTATGAGAGAGGCGCAGTTGGGCGAGAAACCATCAAAACTTGTACAGTCATACTTTTTAATTTTTTTATTTTTGTATACTTTCTAATCATATGTGTTGGTGTTTGAAGTTTATTAGATGCATGTAATATATGCGAATAGACAACTTCTTGAGAACAAAATATTTTATCATATCACACCAAGGAAGTTGGAACCGCCACTATTGCCAAGATGATTAAAGTGAGAGAAAAGACTTGGTACAGGGGGTATTGAAGAAATTATACAAGATCAATGGGATTCAAAAAGCTAAAAGATGGCAACTGACATTACATTTCAATTTTTTAGATTGTAATTATCAGGGAAGCAATTAAATGGAAGGGAGTTCCATATGTGAGAAGTGCGAGAAAGGAAACACTTTGAGTAGAAATGGCGGATAAATAACTAGATACCAATATTGTAGCGCGCTCAAATACACATAGACTGGACACGAGGAAAAAAAGGTTACCAAATCAGTTACCATGAAAATATTTGCAGAAAGGTCAAAGGGAAACTATATTACGTGGGAGAGACGTGACTGAAGTCGAGATGCCATGTCTGTTTTTCTCCTCGTTAAGTGAAGGCATTTCACTTATTACACTAAACAATGGAGATTGATAGATAGATTTACAATGCACGCTATTCAGTTGACACTGGGTTGATGAAAAATTCAGAAGAAGAATTAAATTAACTAAGACAATTTAGTTGAGAGGAGCAATTTATTGATTTTTTTAACGTCTTATCAAATTTTTAAAGCCGGAATATAATTCGAATTGTAGGAGGTCGCTTAACTTTGGTGATTGAACGAAAACCGGCCGAGAAATGCCACTGGCCATGGATTAAGATAAAACGGATTAAATGATGAGTAGCAAAAAAGTCGAAAAACAATGAAAGTTAGACATCGGGGATGTCAGAATTAAAACAATGCTGAAATTCAATTTAGTGGGTAATGCAATCACAGACAATTGTGTCATAGAAAAACAAAATAAAGAAAAAACGTTTTTCGAAACTGAGTGGGACTCTAAAGGATAGAAAAATAAAATTAGACATGATAAAAATTTTGCAGAAATTCTTTGTGTTTCTCTGTTTCAACAGCGATACTCTCCTCTATGTGATAAATACCTCCAGTATAACAGGGAAAACTGGGAAATGTCGTTACAAACAAAGGTACCTTTAAGGTAGCTTTAATTTTGACAATATTATACACAATAAATACGCCAAATTCTAAGAAGAATTCCCGTCAAAAGACACAGTTGACATTTTCAGGATGCATACTGATAAAAGTAAGCATGGAGATTTTGTAACTCATATGAGAAACAGACAAAAACATGGAGAACAAATGGATGAAGAAACGCATATACGAGTCATAAATGAGAATTTACACTCTTGTGCAAATTTATTTAAGCAAAAGTAAATATTTACGTATGATTCCCGGAGAAACAAATATATATATATATATATATATATATATATATATATATATATATATATATATATATATATATATGTATAGTGTATTTGAAAAAAAAATCTCAATTTATGTATGCTGCCTTCTAAACTTATGCTTAGACGGGAGAGTCCATTGCACATAACATAATGAATTACTTCACAACGACCCTGTGTGTGTGTGCATGTGTGTGCGCGTGTGCGCGCGTGTGTGCGGGAATATTTTTAGGCAAGATTTTCTTTAAGGTAAATACTATTACTGAAAATAGGCATTTTGTGGATCACTTTTAATGATCGGTTTTTCCAAATTTCATAGGATCCTTCTCTGACAAAGAAGAAATTCTGTGAGAAAGTTCATTTTGGAAGAAATATGATCCAAGCCTTTCAATTAATTAGTTATCATCAGGAGAGTTAGAAAAAAAGAATGAACGTTGTGACTTACCAAGGTGTGACACGTGTGTTTTTGTGTTCTTTCTTCATATTTATTTTATATACAATTCAGTATAAATATATTAATAAATTCAGGAATTGTTTCTCTGGGTTTAGTGCGAAACGTTTTTATCTATATGATCAAGTTCTCACTCTTCACATCACTTAAAGGTTCTGGAGTTCTTATACATCAGATACCGCAAGCCTTCCCTCTGTAAGCAGATGGATTGTTTGCAGGGTCTGAATGTTATTGGGCTGTAGTTTTCCTTGTAAACTTTTTTCTGCAGTAGTAATCCTCTATTTATTTTACACGTCTCTTATTTTAAATCCCAGGAGTAAACTGGATAAGACTGGGACAAAATCGGTAGTTTTTTGGTTTTTGGAATTTAGTTTAAAAATGCCTTTAAATTACGATTATTCTTTGCTGTTATAAAATGTTGTACAACAAAAATTGGGTTATATATATATATATGATAATTGGGAAGCATCTTCTCATTTTAAAATAATTATACTTTATTTATGAACTAGAATAAAAATGATTTAGCATGACGATGTATTTAAAATTCGAAATGGACATAAGACTTTGTTACAAGCTTTTTGAGTCGCCTAGGAAGCACCTCATATGATTTCAGCAGAAATTCTTGCGGTATGGAAGACATAACTTCTTGTATTCGCTCTTCGAGTTCTTCGAAAGTCTTTGGTTTGGTATAGTAGATTTTTTCCATTAACAAACCCCAAAGAAAATGTTACAGGGCGTTAATTCATAACTCTTCGCTGGTCACTCATACTTTTAAATTATATACACACACGCACTATATATATATATATATATATGTGTGTGTGTGTGTGTGTGTGTGTGTGTGTGTGTGTGTGTGTTCTAAACATATACTGTTAAATATAAGAGACAATGAATATCTGTTAGGTTTAATCATCTACCGTTCTAAACATCGTATTTTGGCTTTAATTTCAGGAGACATTTTTTATTTAGATATTTTTTTATTTAGATGGTTCTAAGCTTAATGTTAACAGAATCATATATTTACATGCAATGTAATGTGCTATGACCAGATTTAAACTTTATTTTATTAAATATGGGTTAATACTTACATATATATATATATATACACACACACTATGGTCGGGAATTTGTGAGATGAGATTGCAATTCATAAATTTTTCCATATCAATTAAGAAATTGGATCACTTTTTTTATCAGATGCCAATTCTGTGGCTTTCATTGACAATATCTTTTGTCTTTGGAGGGGTTTTCTTTCTTTATCATTTTGTTTGATATGCTGAGACATCAATAAGATCTCTGACCTTATAAATTTTTGTTTTGATTTTTCCTTCGATTTTTCTAACACTTTTTTTTTTCCTTTGACGTTGGCAGCATTCCATCTTCATTCCTGGCCTAAAGCTATTCCGAAGGGAAATCTCCATCCGGATATGGCTGTATCGTTTTCATTTCGCAGACCTTCCCCTATCACTGCAAACAATTCGTAATATATATTCCCGCACGATTGTCCAAGTTAAACAATTCTCCTGATTGAAGAACCGGAGATTATGCAGCTTTCTTTATTAAAAAGACGTTACCAAGAAGATTGTTTTGACCCAATCTACGTGAAGGTGCCTCCTCTCATTAGTCACAAGTTCTTAACACTGTTATCGTATAGCAATGGTCTGCTGTTTGATAAGCGGACGCAAAATATAGAATTATAATTAGAAAAAACAGTATATTGTTTCTTTCTCATTCTATAATTGTAGTGCAGGATCGAATAACAACCGTCAGCTCGAAAAACAGAATCAACAAATAGACTTCTAATTCTAGAAGAGGTTACTTATGTTCAGTTTACGCTAATGTCCATGTATTCTTCGAAGAAAAGATAACGGATACGTTTCCGGTTGCCTTACCCATGTTCGAAATTCAGTTTTGTCCTTCTCTTAGACACTGCAGAAACAAAAAATGTACATGAATGAAACGAATTTTTTTTAAAGTTAGTCCTAACTACCCAAAAGATAACGTCTGCAACACTAAAAGGAAATAATTTAGTACAAAGTAGACGGAAAGTGCAAGACTGAGATCCGAAGGCGAACTGGTATAGCGAAAGAAGCATTCCAGAAGTTGAGTAAAGTATTAAGAAACAGGACAATTTCGCTAGAAACAAAGAGGAGAGTACTGGATTGCTATGTGATGTCAGTTCTTCAATATTGGCAGTGAATGTTAGACAATATCTTCGAAGATGAAGGAAAAACTTGAAGCAGCTGAAATGTGGTTCTCCAGAAGGATGCTGCGGATATCATGTGAGCAATGACAAGGTTTTGGAAAGGATAGAAACAAAGAAAATTAATACTGAGCATAAGGAAGAGACTACTAATGTTCCTGGGACATGCAATGAGGAAGGAGGGCTTGGAGAACCTGATACTAACAGGCCAGATAGAGGGAAAAGAGACAGGGGAAAGCAGCGGATAACATATTTGAAGGACCTGATCAGATGGATGACGAGGGTTGCATGGTGCAACAGGAGAAAGCCTGCTAAGAACCACCAGGACAAGGAGATGTGGAAAGCCATGATCGCCTACGTCCTGAAAGGACATGGCACATAAAAGAAGACACTATAGAGATTTTCATACGTTCCAAAAATATTAATTTGTTAGTCATCTCTTTTGGGACACAATAATGAGAATTCTTAGAGAGTATAAAATTAAAACGGAAATAATTTATATATTTAAAAAGTCCTTGTTTCAAAGTAAAAGTGAACTTCACGAGGTGCTTTTAATTTTCTGAAACGTTCATGGTTGATAGTTTAACGTTGCAGCAGAAAGGAGTTTTAGTGTGAATGTCGTTTATGGTAAAATTTCATAAGTTTGTTGCAAGGAGTGATATGCATATTGAGAAAACTTGGTGAATTTGTTTTAAATGCTCAAAATCTTCTGATTTAAGATTTTCCATGTCTCTATTTTGTATGTGCAATAAATTTGAATGGATATCGTCTAGTAATAAAAACTTGAAAAGCGGAGTTCGAATTCTAGTTGAATTCCTTGTAAATACGCGCAAATACTCTTGAAAAAGTATTAATCCATGTCTTCCCTCTCCAGCTACGTGTTAAATAGTAGAACAGATTGGATTCTATAGACTTGGTTGGCAAACAGTCTATCGCAGAAAGAAGTGGCGGGAAAATATTCTGCCTAATCAGTAATGGATTGAAAGAGACATGATCGCTCAAGCGTATATTACATACGGCACTTAACTGGCTAATGTCGTCTGGAGCTGTGCGTTGATCTCGTTGTTGATCTCAGAGTTCAGCGTCTTCGTCTCAAATTATTGTTGAAATATTAATTGATCTGTTGATCTTTATTGATTACATCCTGAGTCGTGTCGAGAATGAATAGTGAGTAAACTCGATGGCCAACTATCTCTAGCAGCAGTATCACCCAACCATCTTTCAAATTTTCGTTCTTCTAATTTGTTGGGTATATTCTTGAAATGATGCTGTCCATTCAAACCTTTTTTTTATTTTTCCGGTACATTCCTGTATTATTGCACTGAACTGGACTCAGTTTGGTCATAATCAGACTCAGAAACAAAGTTTGACAAAAAAAAATTCCATTCTGAACGCCTCTTTGGTTTGAAATAACTTCGCTCTAAGTTGTGTAAAGGAGCAGAAGGTTTTTTTCACATTAATTTTTAAAACTGGCTTCTACACGAAACTAGAGAGCCCAATTTACCTTATTGTTTAACCCGTAGATGTTGATGAGTAACGAGAAATGGACTCGTGACGTTTATAATAATATTTTGTGCGGAATGATTTCAACTGATAAATTGTAATTTGAAAGTAACACGTAACACTTTCTGTACCGATATCTCTTTTCTTACCCGCAAATACCAAGATTAACTAGTATTGATATTTTTTCTGATGGAGATAAATTGAGGGATCAGCTTCCTGATATTAATAAGTAATAAACTATTCCTAAACGAAGAAGTACATATTAATATGATGACTAGGTAACTATAAAATAAATACATCAAAATCATCAAATTAGAGACAGATAATTAAACCTGTTTAGGATGTGCGTTGTGGCGCAGTGGATATCGACTCGGAACGAGAAATCGGGGAACCGAATTCGAGTTCCAGTTGAATTCCTTGCATTCACTTATACGCAAATACCCTTGGGAAAGGTATTAAACCGCAGAAAGCAATGGCAAACTACTACGGGATAATCTTCTTCCCAGTCAGTCATGTCTCGAAAGAGACATGATCGCCCATACGTGTTTCACGTATGGCACTTAACTGGCTCATGAATGTGCGTTAAAACGAGATATCAGTGTGTCGAGTTCGAATTCCAGTTGAATTCATTGCATTCATTTACGCACAAGTACCATTGGGAAATGTATTAATCTGTCACTTCTACCCTCCAGTTATGGGTTAAATAATAGGACTGATTAGATTCTATAGCCTCTTTTGAGACATGATCGCCCAAAGCTTGTATCGCGCATGGCACTTAACTGACTGAAGTAAACTTTTATAAATAAAACATGTTTCCCTTTTTAAGTATGTGAGAATTTTCAGAATTCTAAGTTCGTTTCGTTTTTTATTGGTTTTATGGAGGTCATATGCATACCTCATTGTGTCTGTTTGCCTAATTATTCTAATGTTAACATAATTTAAGTGTGCAAAATATGTTCTTCTCCTGTATTTTATAGATTTTAAGAGTATGTCAATGCTCTCCACAAAATCCTACACCTATTGGCGCTTAGTAACGTTTGTCCTTTCACCATTCCTATTATCCCTCGTTCCGTTATCAATTAACACACTCTCCTTAGATAGGGTGACCTGCTGTCTTCCTCTGTTGACTTGACTTTCGATATGCCCTTTGACTATCAAATTTTCCAAGCGCTTTTTCCTCATTATGTATCCAATAAATTTTAGCTTGCTCTTTTTGTTCTCAGTAGAAGAGTCTTTTTTGTAAAGACTTTATCGTTGCATCTGATTTAGCTTATCCGTATTTAATATTTGATGTAGCCACCCCGACACTCTTAGTGATTTTCTAAGCGGAGCTTAGATGTGGCACAAGGCCAAATATATGTGGCACCCAGTGAGAATTGTACTCACTACTCAGTTGTAATGATCTAGCGAGATAAGCTTGATAACTATTGTACGAAATAACCATTACAATATGTAGAGGTACCTATTCTTAGCAACCGATTTAACCAAACACACCACTTTTAACATATAATTTAGCTAACTATCCACTGTTAACATTTGGTTAAGTCTCCATTTTACATATGATTGAGCCATCCCCTATTTTAACATCTAATTTAACCAAACCCCTACTTTTAGTATCTGACTTACCCCCACAGGTAACATGTGATTTACTCTCACTTTTCATATCTGATTTAACTTTTTTAGGCAACCCCATAGTCAATCCTTTTATTTTGACATCTGATTTAGTCAACTGCTACCTTTAATATATGATTTAGACAAAACCAGACGTTTAACATCTTTGTAAGTTCCGATTAAGGCAAACACATTTTCAACATTTTTTGAGCCAACCCCCTAATTTTGTCATCTGATTTAGTCAACTGCTACCTTTAACATATGATTTAGACAAAACCACACATTTAACATCTTTGTAAGTTCCGATGAAGGCAAACACATTTTTAACATTTGATTGAGCCAATCACCTAATTTTAACATCGGATTTAGTCAACTGCTGCCTTTAATATATGATTTAAGCAAAACCACACATTTAACATCTTTGTAACTTCCGATTAAGGCAAACACATTTTTAACATTTGATTTAGCCAACCACCTAATTTTATCATCGGATTTAGTCAACTGCTGCCTTTAATATATGATTTAAGCAAAACCACACGTTTAACATCTTTGTAAGTTCCGATTAAGGCAAACACATTTTTAACATTTGATTTGGCTAACTACCTAATTTTATCATCGGATTTAGTCAACTGCTGCCTTTAATATATGATTTAAGCAAAACCACACGTTTAACATCTTTGTAACTTCCGATTAAGGCAAACACATTTTTAACATTTGATTTGGCTAACTACCTAATTTTAACATCTGATTTAGTCAACTGCTACCTTTAATATATGATTTAGACAAAACCACACTTTTAACATATTTGTAAGTTCCGATTAAGGCAAACACATTTTTAACATTTGATTGAGCCAATCACCTAATTTTAACATCTGATTTACATAATTACAGAATTATCCTTACTTGTTAAACAGTAATTTATTTTGCTGAATTTTATCTGCAAGCGCTTTTTGAAAGCAAGTTTTTGGGGCTTAAACTTCAATAATAAAAGTCGTGTAGTTCGTCCAGCATTCGCTTATTAAACCTGGTTGTTCGTACTTATATCCACGAAAACAAATGTCATTTATGTGTGCTTTTTGTCAGAAAAATATTTACGTTTCAAAATATTTGTCCGCTGTCAATCACAATAAGGTCAACAAGTGCCCTTTCATAAAAAGATGTCCGAGACGAAGACCAGACAGTCTGGCGTTGTTAAGTAAATGGTTTTTATTCAGAGTGATATTTAGTGTTTTTTTTTATTCTTATCTTAGTGTCGCACATTGATGTACACAATAGAAATTCTCTTCTTGAGTTATGGTGGCGATAAACTGTAGGAGAATCCTCGCAGGTTAAACTAAAACGGGTTTTTAAAAGGTTTACAATCTTGTTTTTGATTTCAATTTTTCCCAAAGGTACTTTCAGATGTTTAGTCAATGTTCCAATTATACCAATTACGATATGAATTACTACAAAATTCATGATCCATAGCTTTTTCTGCTCCCTAGCTACTTGCTTGTATTTTTCAATATTTTCGGTTCCTTTGGCGCCCATTCTAATATCATATAAATCAGCAAATTCAGCATGTTGACACTTTTTACTTAGCTTATTAATAACATAATATCCGCTCCTCGTACATCGGGGATGTGATCTCTCTGAACCGGAAAACTTTGTGACTATTCAATTAGTATTCATATTAGTATTTTGGTCAAGTGGTTTGAACGTTCAATTTCTGACCATGTGTCCCGGGTTCAAAACTTACACTTGGTCAATGTGTCGTAAGGGTAACTTCTTGATGCTATCGCTCTGAACGAAACAACTCCAGGGGGCGGCATCTTTAGAAAAAACTTATCACGGTGAGTGTAATTGGATATACAGAATATTATTGAAGCTGTTGATGGTTGTGCTAGGACAAATCCTCGTGAGTGAGAATTTGAGTGTTCTGGCCTTGCTCAGACTGTTGTTCACGCTCTCTCCCAGGAACTGTAACTAAGGTCCGCTTAGTATATAAAACATAGGTAGACTCTGGGTGTTGAACAAATAAATATGTGCTTGAGCAAGCGTCTGCAAAGGGGATTAGCTAGCAAACAAACATCCTTAGCAAACAGCAATCCTTAAATACGAGTGGACAACTACATATACATATTCCCACCAAGTGACAGAAAATCTCTTCGATAATTGTATGGTCTTCTTAGAAGTATCGCTATTTCTAACAATCTTGCATCTTTGGGATTGGTTGATTTTGTTTGGTGGCATACTGTTGTAGCGAAACTTCGTCGCCATATTGTTGTGATCTGTTTGGGCAAGGAAGAAAGACGCGGAAACATGAAGGTAAGTTACAACAGTGTATTAGAATAACAAAACATATATATAAATACGAGTGTTATTAATCAGCAAAATGTTTAAGTCCGAACGATATAGTTACGCTGCGTCTCGGCTGCCTCAAGACTATCACACTACTGTCTCACAGCTGCCTCTCCGGAATTCACGCAGGTGAGTATTTATTGACAGAGAAAGAGTCCATTCTCAGAGATAGGGTACCAAAACACATATCAACACCCTTATGGGTAATTTTATGCAGAAATCTAAATATATTTGCAACGTAATTGCATGCCTTCAACTACAGATAAAATATATTGTTGGTAATTTAATCATAAAATGTATTGCTTCTCATTTTTCTTTAAACTTGTATTGTTGGTCATTTTACAATTTAAAAAGATATTGATGGTAATTTTACTATAAAAATGTATTTTTTATTTTTTTATGTGTTTTATCTTTGTTTGGGTCTTCACTATTTACCCATTGATGAGAACCTAACCCGTGCTACTATTCTGGGTCAGGGTAGAACTGGGAACAACAGTAAATAAGATGTGGTTTCATGCTCTAAAAAACTTTAAACACTCGATCAGAGTCCTTGCTGCCGGATGTAGTTTATCATCGCACGGAGAATTTGTCCCGTTCGTAGTGTGCCATTAACGACTAGCACAACCATCAACATCATCTAATACAACTTCCTTAGCCACCAGGTAAAGTCAAGATATACACCTACCTTTTCACTTTTAGATCTTCTTTGTTATTTGACGGAACCCACTGACATATTTCTTCTACCTCTCTGTGCCACGTTCCTTCAAGAAATGCGTGGATGTGGTTCTCCACAAATTCCTATATTTTTTTGCTCTTAGCAATATTTTTTTTCGCTTTTCCACCCTGTCATTGTTATGACCTCTATTTACAGAAGGTCGTTAGGTAGATTACTCGTTGTTTTCTTTGGCTTCTCTTGCCCTCACTTTGACCTATGAATGTCAAATTCTCCAAACACACTTTTCCTACTATGTGTTCCAGAAACGTTATCCAACTCTTTCTAATTTGAATTGTTTTTTTTTTGTTCCCATTTTCTTTATAACCGTCTCGTCAATTGCATTTTCAGTCTATGGCATTCTCATCTCAAGTTTCTTCTTCTGTGAGAAGATTGTTCAGCATTTACTACCACAGTAGAGTACTGATCTAAACTTATTTATAAATGGAAATTTGTCTCTGTGTGTGTGTCTGTGTGTGCGTGCATCCGTTACCTATTGACTCCGAAACGGTTGAACCGATTTTCTTGAAAATTTACACAGTTGTACTACAAGCGTCTGCGAGTGGTTGTAGCTAGGTTTTGTGTCGAGGTACCCCCGATAAATATCGGTAATCAAAAAAATCGGGTTGTAGAAGTAGTGGTCCGATTTTAATAAAATTTGATACACTCATAGCCAAAAATATAAGAAACGATATTCAGAAGTTTCAAGGTTGCAGTTCTTATATTAGTGCAGAAAATCGATAATATATATATAAGGCAAGATGTTTGTGTGTGTGTCCGTTTATCTGCCTGTATGTCTGTATTTTTTCAGCCCTTTTATTTTAGTTTTTGCTTCGGATTTGGCTCTAAGTAGGTATAATTGTAGTTCTTAGTCTCAGCGATGATACCATTTACTCAGAGGACTTATTTAGCCTTCCAAATTCCGTTTACGACGAAAAAAACTTATTTGTTATCGATACCAGGAAATCAAAATTTGACTTACATCCATTCATTTTTCTTTCAGTCTACGGTTTCGCTTTAACTGGAAACAATTATTGCTTTTTAGTCTTTCGTGCCAACGTCCAAAGAGTCTGAGCTCCAGGACCATGGATTAGTTTTAAAGTTTCCATTACACTCGAGCAACGCCAGGCTATACTGCTAGTATTACATAAAGGTTTAGTACTTTTTCTTTGTTTTTAACGAAATTGTTATGTTTATGAATACTTTGCTTCGCTTTTGGAATACGATATACGCTATTCCAATGCGCCTTCGGATTTCAGTGTCATACTTTCATTAAATACACTTTTTCGATTTTTAAGTTTTGTATTCGATTGATAATATTGTGGACTGTTTCTTTTGTTGAAAACAATATCTTCTGTTTTCTTACATTTGATTGGTATTCTCCTGTTTTTTTTTTATTACATTCTTTAGTTTCGTTTTGTAGTTTCCATTTTGCGTCTATTATCAAAACAATATAATTTATATATATCATGTTATTATGATTGTTGTCGCCGATAAGGAATCCTTCTAGTACTTCTGCTACTGACGGGATCACATGACTGTAAAGAGTAAATAAATCCGGCGAGAGGAAACATCCTTGTCTTATCAAACGCTTTTCCATGATGATTAAAACATGGATATTCATCCTACTGAATGTCTATTACTTTTTGTGATATAATTCTAAGCATAACTATATCATGTTATCCTCCTACACGAGAGTACACAGCTCTCGACCTATTGCCAGTCTAATTCTGCTGGCTATTCTCTCAGAATTCGAATTCGATTGATAAGTTTTGTTTTGTGAATCATTAAGCTGCTTGTCCGATTAAGTTAACATTCGCTTGCACCTGGCTTCTTAGGTAGCGCTATGAAATTATATATAGTTAGTCCGCTGAAGTATATTTTATGTACTATAAGTATTTCTTGATAAAATTTGTCGATCCTTTGAACTGCTCTTGTAAGTATCTGGTTCCTCCTGTTATCTTATGATCATACAAGAGTCAAGACGGGACAAAAAAGTGTACTGCTATCATATTGAGAGGATCTTGTCAGTCGTACCTTTCCATTTCCAATTTCCATAGAGTCCAAAAGCGTCTCTGTTTCATTGTGTGTTATATATTATTCCTAAACTACAACACCATTGCCACAAACAAAACTTTGCAACACGTCGATTCTCAATCGCTACTTCCTTGGGAAGTTTTCAGACCAATTCCATTCTTTAGTTGTACCATTTCTCACCTTCATAGCTAAAACCCGCCATTCCACGCACGTTTTAGTGAACCACCGAAATTACTTTTATGTACCAATTGCTCAGAAAATAGATTTGAAATCAATTAAGGCCGCCATTACACAATTTGTTTCTGTACAACTGGGCCAATCCTGCTTTCAATTAATATTTCTCGAACTGCCATATTTGCGCAAATGTGAGTTTACCTTCTTCGTCGTAAAAGTGTTCCCTCGTGAATTCGTTGCATCATTGAATGTTTTTATTTCACTTTTTTCAGAGTTCTGTCTTCTGATTTTATGCATCCTGTCAATAAGTGTTGTAGACCAGTTTTCGCACTGAAAGTTATAATCGTGCTAAATCGGTTGCTAATCGACTTAACACACCCAAAATGTTAGTAACTTAGTAATCTTCCACTGAAAGCTGACTCCTTAGTATTCGACTAACTGACGACTAATATCAAATGCCTAGTAATTCTCCTGAACTCCAATAGAACTTCTAAGAACTCCTATGAACTTCCTAAGAACCTCTCGAGTTAACTTTCTGTTAACTCTTATTAATATAGGAGGGAGAGTCCATTATCTAAGGAATAGTTGTGTTTCACTATAACACATTTCATCACATCGGGAATGTCACCCGTCGTTCGTTCATTTTTCTCTTACCTAGTTTCCTTTGACTGATCTCGTTTGGGGATGTTACTAAAGCTTTTCTTAATGCGACCAACTGCGACATTCCATTCATATATCGTTTCGTGTATCTGATTTTGACGTTGTAAGATATACATCTTCTTCAAATTTGAATCATTCATGAATCTTTCTTTTGTAATTTTTGTCCTGTCGTGGTTTTCTTCAAATTCTGTTTGCTCATTTCAAGTTTACATGTCACTGAAAGTTGATCACTTTAGCAGTTTGAACATATTTTACAATATAAATCTACGTTCTTTCATCATTTACTGATCGTTATAGAGACAATTTTCTTTTTCTTTTTCTTTACTGGGCTTCTCCTGTGGTGATACCGACCGAGCAAAAGCGATGGACCGGATGTTTGCACCCTCACGACCAAAAAGCAAATGACTAAAAGTCGTCGGTGCGCTGCTGGCTTCGCGCAGATGTTCTGGTTGAAAACTAACAATTAATTAAATATTAAATTTCCAGTTTGCGAGCCCACGCGAATTTTATTTATCGGCGAATGGGAAGCCCAGAATCAAATACGATATGAATTCCCAAATGATCTGCTGCGATCCAAAAAGTTGAAATAAAAAGCCGATACGGAAAGCGAAGAGAGACGCAGACAGACCCACACGAACTGACTCGAGACAGACGAGAGTAATTAGTCTCTCCCTTGACCAAGTCAAGTGGATTACTATGCTCGTCGCCTTCACCTCTCTTTTCTTTCGTCCCTGTCTCAAAACTACGTATTGACCTAAGAAGCGGAAAATTCAAAGACTGTTTCCTTAAATACAACGCCCCGCACTTACCGAAAGAGTCGAATTCTCCTGTCAGCTTTCTATTGCCACTATACTCCGTCTCCAAAAACGTCCTGGATGTTCTTGAAGCAGGTGTTGACTAACACCAAGTCGTTGGACTAATTTTTCTACACGTTCATTACGATTTCATAATTTTATCATCTCGTTCTTTCTCTATTTTGGCATTCAGGTCTTCCTTGACATGTTGTAATATCCAGCGTTTTGCATTAGATTATGGCTTTGTACAGTAAAACATTTAATTTAATTTTTCTTTTTGTTGTCAGTGTATACATACTATAATGAATATATCAAAAGGCTTCTCTTTATTTCTTTTTCTCAGGAAGTTATATGCTTTACAGGGCCCATGAGCCACTCGAGGTAGAGGGTTACATTAAGGGGTAGTTTATATGAATAGGAGGAATGATAACAGTTATCTCTAGACTTGAATATGTTATGATTGTAGTGATCAGAGGTCTGTTTTACACAGCACTAGTTCGCGGGAAGATGATGTTCTAGTGAAACTTACTTCTCGCCGATGGAATACAGTTGGAATTGTGGTAATTTGCTAGTATGTAAGCAATATTACTGGTCCAAGCTATGAAGGTTAGACCTGGCAGAACCGAAGAATATATTTGGTCAGAGAGATTTTCCATGGAAGTAGCGATATGTCAGTGAGAGACGCGCCACATCTCATGCGAGAGAAAGTGGTTGGAACATGGAAAATAACTCTTCTCCAACAAGGATTCAGAGACGATTTTGAACTCTATCAAGACTTAAAAAAGAAGACTTGGTAGCTCCAGACCAAATATGTCAACAATGCTCCATTTTTGACATGATCTTGCTCTTGTAAAATTAGAGAATAACATGTAAAGCCGTTTATTTCCCAGTGTGGTACAGGGAGCCGATCATTTTCCCTGCTTCTTCAGCGACGTTCCGTTTAATTGCAATAATTCTTTCAGATCATGAGGAGTACACCAGAAGGCAAAACATGCAGCGCAACATATGAAGGTAAAGAAACATGAGTAACCGATTTTAACGACTTTGACTGAATGGATTTGAAGTTTCGGTCAAAGAATGACAAATGTTTCCTGGAAGAAAATGATTATTTTCAACATTTCATGATTATTCATTACTCAATAAAATATATAAAATCTCAAGCGATAGATAAACTTTCTCATATTTTTTTTATTTATGTTTAAAACCCAAATCAATCTCTTTCTAAGTTTAGTTAATACTTGAAATATCTGATGCCAGGTAATGTAATATCGGTCCATCTAAAATATTTCACTATGTTTGAACTATTATTCCATGATTGGATACTTTTTATAATCAAATTCATTTTTCATATCCAAATGTGCTTTTAGGTCTCCTGTTGAAAATCTCTTTTTCTGCCCCTTGTTTGGTACATTGAAGTTGACTTTGTCAGTTTTTCTTTTCAGGAGCCAATAGTTATTGTGATTAAAATGGCTGCCAGAGCCGTTGTAGAGAATTCAAAGTTGACATCCAACAACGTTTAGGGGCTTCACTCTTGGTTTGAATTCAAAATTGTACTTTTTTCTGGTTGTTAAATAATTACGTAGAGCCGGTAAGTCCCCGTTATATTGACATAGCTGGAGAGATAAACGTAGGTTTATATCTTTCCCAAGTAAAAAAAAATATTGCTTCCCCTTAATCATCACAGAAAAACATTCTTGCCTATTATCAGAATGGACAACACTAATCTAGTAAAGAGTAACTCACTTCGCCTCCTTGGTGTTACTCTCACAAATGATCTCAAATGGAATGACTACATCGACTCCATAGCTGCATCTACTGCTAGGAAGACTGGGATACTGTGTCGGGCTACGAATTTTTTTCTCGTTAAAATCTATCTTGCACATTTATGCATCGACCATTCGTGTGTGGATTGCATAATGTTGCCATACCTAGTCGGATTCTCATGCTATTTATCTTGAGGTTTCTCTCAAAAATACAAAGAAGTATCTGTAATATAATCTATCCGAACTTAGAAGATCACCACCACTCACTTTCTCACCGATGCGATATGGTTCCTTCTGTCATTTCGACAAGAATTTTCATGGCTACTGCTCTGACCTGTTTTTTCCCTGGTTCTCTAACCACATATATTTACTCGTGCTAATAAACTAGCATCAAGATCCCACCCTTTTATCCTCAAAGTATTTAAATGTAATCGCCTCTTTTACGCTAATAGTTTTTTTTTCTTGGGCTTTTCGTTTGTGGAACTCCATTCCGTTAGCTTGCTTCCTTGATAGCTATAATTGCCAAAAGTTTATATTTGTAGTGCCCTCCTACGAGTAATGTCTTCTTCCTCTTATCATATATTGTTACCAGCGTGACTTCCGGACGAGGCAGTTAAGTCAGCGGTTGACGACAGCTACTAGACAGGCAATAAACAGCCTAATTATACCGTTAGGTCTTACTTATTTCTATTTACTGATTACTAACACTTATTTGTATCTATGTTCTTGTTATACTAATAGACAGTTTTGAACATACCTTCTGTGTTCCATGTCTTACTTCCGGCACAAACTGGTCACTACAACTCTACAACAAATTGGCGACGAAAATTTGTTGTTATTTGCCACAACAAATCGACAACGAAGATCCAAAACAAATACAACGTCAATTGCCATCTTCTATTTACTTGATTCCCATCCATATCAATTTCTTTCGACATTCCCTGTCGTTTATTTATTTATTTTTTTCTTTTGTGGGGGGGTTCTCTCACTGAAACTCCCTGCGCACCAGTGGCAGTCTTGCTTTGCTTAGTGTAAAATGATTATTAAAAAATGTAAACAAATTGCCCCAGCTAAAATTTGAATATAATCGTCGATTACATTTTTTAGACCGGTTAAGAATCAGTTTAACAGCAATTGTATTTATTTATTTATTATCTAAACTAATAAAAATCGAAAAATACAAAACGGAACGTAAGACTTTCGATTGATTTATTGATCTGTTTGTTTAACACCATATCAATTTCTTATAAGTCATTAATTACCAAAATTTTATTTTGGCGAGACATTTGAAGTAATAAAAATGTTTTTTTCTGCTTTCATAATTGAATACATTGTATATGATTCTCAGCCCTTCTGCGTGTACATATTAGTGCAAACTAGCGGCGATAATATGTGTATTTTATATAATAGTTTTGTTGAAGTTTTATTTTGGGATACCGTTTTATTTAAGAAATTCTAACATATATGCATTAATATCATCAACGAGTTCTTTCATGTTTGTTGTTTGGTTGGGCAAATGATATTGTTTATTAGCATATCATCATAAATGGATTACACTGGTCGACATTTCTTTTGGCTCAAATGTTGTTGGGCGAAGAGCAAATATTTCTGGGTTATTTTTTTACGCTAAATCTGAAACTCAAGTTTATTTTGCCACATCACATCACGTAGGCCAAAATACCATTTATCAGTGATATGCCAGAGCCAAGTAGAACCAACCATAAATGTTTAAGGTTAGAATAATTTATCATAAAAGAAAAAGTATTCCAGTAACTTGTCATTGCATTGTCAGCATATTCAGTTCAGAAAAATTTTTCAGAAAAACATTTTCATCGGCAGTAAATGAATCGCTTACCTGTCAAATTTGATCCCCATTAAGTAATAATTTTGATGAGTACAGAATCACATAAGGGCATGTCAAAAAGCGAACGAATCGCTTTTCAAATGTGTTAATAAGCACAAGGATGTCAAACTTACCCGTATAAATCTTTAGCCAAACAAGATGCTTGTGGTGTTGGGAATGGGTAGGAAAAGCGCATAGTTGTCTATGCTTATCTAGTATTCGAGGGCTATTTTAAGCGCTGACAAAAAAATTCTAATCTTGTTCGTCTCAAGTACACACGTTAAGCACCCTAACAACCATCATTTATCAATGTTTATATGAATGTAATACAGAGACTGCTTAAATATACCAGACCTCCGTAAGTTCAAGTGATATGATAAAAATTTATGAAGGTTTCAGGCTTTTATTAAAAACTACTAATAAAAATTAAAATCTATGTACCTGAATGACTTTTAAAGAACTCTTTCTATAAAAAATGAAATACAAACAGAAATCACAAAGTCTTAACAAGCTAAGAACATTGAGGGCACAAGAATATTTTCCAGTGCGATATCTCATAAAATCACGCATTTTCAGATTAGATTATCTACTCTTCGTTTGAATATTATTTGGGTACATTTTCTTGATTGATAAATCATTTTAAGATGTAACTCGCATTTTTAAGCCCTTCCATATCTCTGAGAATAAAACACTGTGGTATATTTAAAACAAAATAGAAATAATCTGCACTGAGTAAACGTGATGTAATGGGGCAAAATGAACTTGATTTTTAAAATCAGCATGGAAAAATTACACAAAAACATTTGCCCATTGCTCAGAAATATTTGGGTTGAAAAATAATGTAAACCGGTGTTATTTAATACAGAAATCTGAATAATTATCATGCAATCGTATGCCTTCAACTACAGAAGATGTACTATTGGTAATTCTATGATAAGTGCGTATTGTTGTTAATTATATATATATATATATATATATATATATATATATATATATATATAGTGATGATCATCCACGTATACTGTCTTAATATGTATAGGAAAGAATATTAATAAAAAGTTTTGAATTTAAAAATGTACTTTTTTTGAACAGTATTTGTTTATTTTTATTATATTTTATATTTCAGACCGCCCTCGGTTGTTTCTGATGAAGGACCGAGGGCGGTCTGAAATATAAAATATAATAAAAATAAACAAATACTGTTCAAAAAAAGTACATTTTTAAATTCAAAACTTTTTATTAATATTCTTTCCTATATATATATATATATATATATATATATATATATATATATATATATATATATATAATGGTGTGTAGAGCAGCGTTTTTGCTGTTTCCGTAACAAACTGTTTTTTATGGGGCAGGGTTGTTAGCCCTGCGCCCAACCCCCAAACCTGGAGGAAGGTTGATTTTCTAATCGTAGCTTAGACGTGACACACGGCCGAATATATATATATATATATATATATATATATATATATATATATATATATATATATAAACTCTATTATTGGTATTCACTATTTGCCCATAGCAGGTGTTACCGCCATAATTCCTCTTGGACCTTGGAACAACAGTAATTGATACTCACCTCAGAACCTCCAATCTCCCGATCAGAGCCTTTTCTGTCGGATGTAGTTTATCGTAATACTTAGGACTAGCAAGAGTTTTGAGAAAGGTTTTCAAATAGTAATTACCTATGGCTGATTATAAAACCAATTTAAAATATTTCTGCAGAATTTTCCTCTCTTAAATTTCTTGAAATGTTTTATTGTAACCCTATATTCAGATGGCTGTTATTAATTTTAACTAATTTTCAAAGTGAGAAGAGATTTCTCTAAAAGTGGAGAATACTATTATTTTTGTCGGGAAAAGTAGACGAGCTGATAAAAAGTCGAAAATATAAATTCCAAGGTACAATGAATGCAAAATTATTTTTGTCGGTAAAAGTAAGTGAATTTATCAAAGCTAATTACTGAAGTGTAGTCAAAATATTGTCAAATGGGTGATGACGATATTTGCCCCTAGATCAAAATACGGCCTAGAGGATTTCCTGTGTACTGATTACCAGGAGAGCTGAAAAGAACAGACAGATAATAACAGCGATTAAATTTTTCCCCTTTTAGTAGAGGTCGAAATGGTTAAATGATATTACTTACATTATTTGTGATGCTAAGTCTTATATAGGGTGGGGAAATAGTAATTCAGTCCCTAAATTCAACACAGCAGTTTTTCGTTTTTTAATAAAACTGGAATGGATAACGACATTCTTAAATTGGAACCAGCGATGAATTAAAGCAGACTGCCACAAGAGAGATATTGCAAGAGACTGTCAGTACAAATTCAACCAACTGTAAGTTGGCTAAAGCATCATCCCCTGGAGATATAGAACACGGATACTATCATACTAATAAAGTCCCAGCCAAATGATTCTTTTCGTCACTAAATTTGGAGTTGCTTGTAATCTTGTGCATATATATATATATATATATATATATATATATATATATATATATATATATATATATACATCTATTTGCTCCATTACTAGTTGGTAAAGAGTGCTCGATGGATAAATCCAGAGCCTAAAATAATAATAATAATAAAATCGACTCTGTACGTATTCAAATCTTAAAATGTTACACAAGTAATTTTTAAAGACCACGAATAACCAGCAGAATCTAACTCCGTTATTGTCCTCGGCTATAGAGCTTTGGACAAAGAGGGGGGAAAAAAAGAAAGCTGCGTAGCACCGACAATACATACAGTTCTTCACAGCAAAGAAAAAAAACCCTCAAACGGAACGAACCACAAAGAAAGAAAAGTGCTCGATACTAAACTAACCAAAAAGGGTTAACAAAGAGGCAGTCACGTTTGCTCTACGTTCAGAGTCGATTTTATTATTATATATATATATATATATATATATATATATATATATATATATACAAGAAATCTAGAAGTGCGCCACCACCTACCGCGGTTTCACACACTTCTAGATTTCTTGTATTGTATTCTCGCTCTACTTTCGTACTTTCGTATAGAGCACTTTATTGTTAAGGTTTCGTCTTGTTTTTTTTCTTTCCAACGGGCACTAGACGTCTTGTTCTTGTGCGCTGTTTGTTTCTTTTTTTCTCCTCTCATTATTTAACCCACGAGATAGTTCTCGCCGGGCTACAAGACGGTGTTAAGTTAGCATTATTTTCGGATGATTAGTCAGTAATTATTAGTGTTGCCTTACTGTGATTAAGTTCATTGTTATATATATATATATATATATATATATATATATATATATATATATATATTTTAATCATTTCACCCCGAGCAAGGCGGAAACGCTACTGACGTGCAGGGGGTTACATAAATGTAAAAAGATTAATTAGAAAAGAGTCAGGAGTAGAAACTAGTTAGAAAGGAACAATAGAAAGCAGGTGCGATGACAGATACATAGGTGGAGAGAAAGGGAAGGTTGTACAGGGGTGGGGAGAGAGCTAGAGTCCAGTGGTTAGTAGATGAGTATTGACTTTGCATTTAAATTTGGGGTTGTAGCCGTCAGGAAAGCAAGAATACGGGAGCGAGTTCCACAGGCGGGAAGTGCGAGAGAAGAAGCTGCAGGAGAAGAATTGTCGTCTGCATATGGCTAACCTGACTGTGAATGGGTGGGACCCAGTTGCCAGTCTGGTTGCACGAGTAAACAACTGTTGAGGAGGCATCAGTGACTTAAGTTCGTCTGAGCAGAAGCCATGAAAGTATTTATAGAACAGACAAAGGGAGGCCACATTTCGACGATATATATATATATATATATATATATATATATATATATATATATATATATATATATATATACTGTGTCACTGTCGTCGTAAGTATAGTTTTCATTATATACCAATCCCTTGAGTGTCTGGGTCAACATCGTCAAGTGATAACAAGCAATCCTCTTTTGACTAATCCGAGATCAACAACACAACGTGGGTGAAATCGGCCGAAGCTCAGAAAGGTTGGCTGGACTCAGCCAGGGGTCGTGTTATATTATATCATACAAAATCGGTTGTAAAATGCAGTCTCTTTTGTGGAATTTTATATACTTCGATATAACTAAAGTAAATTTCATTAACAAAACAATGAAATCAGATGACAACAATTACAATAATAATGAATCAATAAAATTCAACGCGATGAAAATGAACAATAAATTCGTTACATAATGAGAGAATGAATAGATTATTGGTGATTCTCTTTCGTCTGCTTAAGAAGAGCCAGATAATACTTTACGTGGATTATTTAATTATTCATTATGACGAGACGTTACTGAAAACTTAATAGAATTTGAACAATCAGTTCGTCTCTCAAGTTCAACAGTGTTTTCTATGTATCGCTGCACGTGTTGTACATCGGCCTAAAACAATCCACCAACACTTTAAGAATCTCGTTTATTTTTAATAGTTTGTTGTTGATTATTTAGTGCCCAAATGTCTGCAGAAGGTTTAGGTACCATTTCGTTTATCCAAGTAAAACTCAACTTGAGGTCAGTGAAAAGGATAGTATTTCTGTAAAATGATAAAGTAGTTGTGTAAAACAAATTGCACAGGATAGACATTCTGTCAATATTCTTTTTTTTTAATTTCCTGACGATAAATAATCACTTTTTACTGCTTCCTATGTAAAATTATTTACAATGTATTTACATTATTCATAAAATAGCCCTATTATGCCAATGACACTTGCAGGTCACTGACAATCCCTTTCCTTCTTGCTTTCAAAGCATTCTAGAGCAAAATACCCTTCTACCGACTTTTAAATGTATTTTAAGAGTAAAATAATTGGAATGAATTTCCAATATATATATAATATACATATATATATATATATACAATAGCTATATTACGTAAAACAAAAATCTGTTAACATTTTCTGACCCCTGATAATCTTTTTTACAATCCATTTCTATCGTAAAATAATTTCCAATAAGAAGTTATGTTACTATTCTGACCCTTTATCTGAGCATCAGTCACTTTCTAACCACCATAACGCAAGTTCCTTTTGGTCTTTCTATACGTATTTTTATGCTGACTGTTCTGATGAGTTTTCCTTTATAGTACTTAGACTATGAATGTTAGTGCACTACTAAATTGGCGGCAAACTCTCATTTCATCTCTTGAACTTCTCGCTTGTGGAACTCTCTTCTGGCTCCTTGATTTCAACTTTTATCCTAAAAAATTTAAATGCAATGCCAGTCATTTTCTGTCTTCCGAATTCCTTTTATTTTACTGTTCTCTCTTTTTAATAATATTTTCTTTTTCTCGTATTCTCTCCTTAACTATACCCAATAACCCTTTATTCGTCAGCGGCTTCACTGCCTATTTTGGTTGGAGTAGATAGACTAAACTATCGCCCGGTTCACACTCCACCCACATCTATTGAACAGGTGAAGAGGCTCATCCCTTGTTTCCTGTTTAGGATGCGGTTTCCGGTTTTCTCTTTTCCAATCTTTTCACTCTCTTCTTTTATTTTTTTCAATTGGAGTAGATAGACTAAACTATCGCCCGGTTCACACTCCACCCACATCTATTGAACAGGTAAAGAGGCTCATCCCTTGTTCCCTGTTTAGGATGTGGTTTCCGGCTTTGTCTCTTCTAATCGTTTCACTCTTACGTAGCCCCCTGCACATCAGTGGCGTTACCGCCTTGTTCGGGGTGATATGATTAAAAAAAAAAAAAAAAAAAAACGTTTAAAAGCAAAATAAGTTTTGACTGGTTATTTCCTGGATACACGTGTCTGCTGTTGTAGCTATCTAATCCCTATTGTCCTGTGGTTTACACTAAAACTATTCTGAGCAGACGTCAGTTATCATTCCTATAAGAGAATGTATAGTTTAACGTTAAATTAAATCCACCAAAACACATTAAATTGCGACTATTGTCGGCTTTCAAACGGTTTTGTCTACCCAATTTTACTCACAAGGTTTGGGTTTACCCGTGCTATAGTTTTGAAGCATTTCTCAACAGCGCTGTCCACTGGAATAAACTCCCCAATTCTACTTTAATAAATCTTGATCAGAGTCGAACATGGGTTTCCCCAAGGTCTAAACTCTAAGGTTTAACCACTCAACTCCATGTTCATATTTAAATCTTGCTGGATATCAATGATTTCAGCAAATTTTTGTTCTGTCTTTTCAGTCTTCTCACCGACGGAATGTGGCTTTCCTTTGTCTTTTCCACAAGTATATTTACAGCTTCTGCTAAACAGAGCTACATTCCCTGGTAATCGGCTCTTGTGAATTTACCCGGGCTACTAGATGGACAACTAGGTCGCACTCTTTTACCGTAAATATAAGCAAATGTAACCGCGAATACATTCCTTCTTTGCACTTCTCTCCTGTGGAACTCCTTTTTCTATATTGGCTTTCCTGATAGCTACAATCTTCAAATCTTTAAATGCAACATCAATTGCCATATTTTCATCTCTTTAATTCCCACATTTCTCTTACTTTTTTTCAGGAGCAACTGCATCATTTTTTAAAATTTTCTGTCTTCCCTCTCCCCCTTCACAGTAAAAAATCTCTGCGCACTATTAGCAATACTGACTTCTTTGTAATTCTCAAGCATAGCTGATATGTATGAATCATAAGCGTATCTTTAAATACCGCAGAAATATTTTTATTTAAATGCCACCCATACCAGTCCATCCCTTTTCCGAATCTCAACTGTAAAAAATAGAGAATATCTTAGTTTTAAAGTTATAACCATCCATTGGAGGTAAATTGAAATGTACAATAAATGATACATTGTCGGATTGAAGAGATAATAAGTAGATTTTAAACGAACTTTTATATTATTTAACTTTATTTCCGCGTTGGTTGGTTCACTAATAATTCATAGCAAGAAACTAAGTAATTACTATAAAGACGTTTTCATTTTAATGTATTTTCCAATGGTATTATTTTTATTATTTCCTAATCTTAATTTGGCACAAGGTCTCAAATGCATTTTTTTTAATCGAGTCACCCCCAGCAAGGCATTCCACTGCCACTATAGCGCAGGGGGTTACATAGAGGGATTGGGTATAGGAAATGTCAGAAGGAGGGTGATAGACGACTTAGGATGTACATAGGGAGAGAGTTGGAGAGAGTGGGTGAGAGTTAGTGTGTTAGGAGTTTTCTATTGACCTTACATTTAAACTCCTGGAGGTTGTAGCCGTCGGGGAAGCAAGCATGCGTTAGGGAATTCCACAAGCGGCAAGTGCGAGGAAAGAAGCTGTTGGAGTAGAAATTGCGGTTACATTTAATCGTTTTCACTGTAAAAGGGTGGGACCTAGTTGCCAATCTAGTATCTCGTGCAAATACATATCTAGTGGGCACCAGTGATTTAAGTTCGCCAGAGCAGAAGCCATGAAAGTATTTATAGAAGAGGCACAGGGAAGCCACGTCACGCCGGTGAGAGAGATACTGCAGGCGGTCAGCCAAGTCGGTATCAATCACATTACAGATTCTTCGATGTATTTTGTCAAGAACCTCGAGGAGAATAGAAGGGGCACTCGATCAGATGTGGCAGCAGTACTCAATACACGGGCTGATGGTGGATTTATATAATTGCAGGATAGAAGCAGTCAGAATGGAAATTACTAATCTATAGAAATTGTCAACCAGACTAGTTCACTTAAAATTACACTGATATTGCTCCCATTTTCAAGGATAGTTTTAAAAATAACCCAATTTTACACATTATGTTGGTTAAATCAGCGCTACAATATAGACGTCTACGACCTGAGAATATAGGTGTCAGCAGAACAAATTAGTATTGACTAAAGACGAGACGTTAACGAATTAATGTCCATAAATAGTAAAATAATGGCTATGGTTACTAGTCTCTTTCTTGACGGCATTAAACTTACATAGAAAACTAATTTTCTTTTCCAAATTAGCATTGTTCAAAATAATCTTGCCGAATTAATTTACAACTTTAAGAAGCGTCAATACGGTGTTTTTCTTACCTTGTTATACTGCATATATTCTCCAACCTTCTTCTCACTCTTTCCCTTCTTTAGCTTTAATCAAACTTTTTGTGAGAACTGTAGCGGCCTTAGCTATATTTATCAAATTGGCCTTGTGCCAAACACAAATGAAGTCTCTACAATTTAAAATATTAAAAGTTTAAAGGTTGGATGTTGGAATTTTGTTAACTAAACTTAATAACAAATTTGTAAGAAAAAATGTTCAAAGAGCAAAATGTACGTAGTTAAATGTTCCAGTGAAATAGTAATAAGGAGTTAAGTGAATCCAGAGCTTATTGTTGATAGTAGCAGAATGTGTGTATGTAGAAAGATTAAAAGGTTACTAATAAAGTATGAGTTCCTTTCCTGTGAAGAGTTTTGAGATTAACAAAGGATTGAACAGAGGTCAGTTATCAAGTTTTTGGTTGGTGAAGGCTGCAAACCAGTTGAAATTCATAGAAGAATGTCAGCTGTGTATGGTGCCACATGTTTCAGCAAAAAAAAATGTCTACAAGTGGGCTAAATTGTTTAAAGAAGGATGGAGCATTGTTGAGGATGAAGAGAGGCCTACAGAAGTGAGGTCTCCTGAGGTGATCGAATCAGTCAATGACCTCAATCAGTCTGACAGATGGGTGACAGTAGATGACATTGCAAGGACTTTGAGCCTATCTGCTGGGACAGCACAAAATTGTCCATGATGACCTTGCCTACTCGAAGGCATCACACAGCAGCCCAAACGGTGCAGACCATCAACGAGCTGGGCTGGAAATGGCTCCCTCACCCCACCTTACAGCCCAGAACTTGCCCCTTCAGACCTTTATTTGTTTGGTCCCTTGACAGCGTTCACAAGAGGCACGAAGTTTGAAAGTGACGATGAAGTCAAAAATGTTGTGAGCGATTGGCTGAGACATCAGTCTAAAGATTTTTACGCTGAAGAAATACGGAAGCTTGTGTACAGATGGGAAAAGTTTGTGACACTGCTGGGAGACTACGTTGAAAAATAAAAAGCAGACTATGCTTCTATCTGTATTAGAAGTTATTATACCGAAAAATTCAACTTATTTATTGAATGACCCTCGTACAAGATGATTGAAAAGTAACTACGGTTTTTAAATTACTTATTTATTAGCTATAATCAATTGATTTCGTCAGGAATTATTGTGGTATGGAAGACACAACTTCTTGTATTCGCCCTTCAAGTTCTTACAAAGGTTTAGTTTGGTATAGTAGACTTGCTCCTTTAACCAACCCCAAAGAAAAAATGTCGTAGGGTTGAAGTCAGGACTTCCGGTCGGTCACTCACACATAAGCTAGAGGCACGAATAATTAATGAATTGCAGAATCGGGGAGCCGAGTTCGAAATCTAGTCAAATTCACTACATTCACTTACGTAACACCTCGGGAAATGTATGAATCCATCTATTCTCCCCCAGCTATAGGTAAGTAGCAAAACAGACTGAGTTCTATAGCCTTGGTTTTTAACCAGTCTACTGGGGTGAAGTGGTAATCGGCTCGGAACGAGAAATCGAGTAGCTGAGTTCGAATCCCAGCCGAATTCCTTGCATTCACTTCCGCACAAATACCATTGGGAAAGTTATTAATCCGTTTCCTTCACTTATGGGTTAAATATTAGGACGAATTTGGTTCTAAAGCCTTGGCTGGCAATCAGTCTGCCACAGAAATTAATGGCAATCTATGAAGTCAGTCATCCCTATTTCGAGACTTGATCGTCCAACCGTGTATCCCGTATGGCACTGACAGTAAGGTGATTTTCTAATCGCAGCTTCGATGTGGTACAAGACCGTAAGAATGGAACACCCAGTGAGGATCGAGCTCACTACTCAATGGTAATAGTTCTAGCGAGGTAATTTTGCTAACCATTACACCACCTCGAGGTTCTCAGGCTACTAGAGTAAGAACTGGCAACCTACTGCCGGAAATTATCTAAACCACATACGGTTTGGAATCGCTTGTAGAACCAAAAAATGTTTCATGAAACTTCTAGAGAAGAAGCCGGCTCAACCTGCCTGGGGCGAATGTTGCCACAAGTACAAGTACATAACTCATACGTAAAATAGTTATTTTCTATCACCATGAAACAATTACTTCGTTCTTAGCGAGATTCGAATTTCACTAATACCGTTAGATATATTATCGAGTGAGATTTCCCGTTTTACCATTATTATTATTATTATTATTATTAACAACAGCTTTTATCTTTAGACTCTGATAAGCATTAAGTGAGGAGGGAGATATCACGTACGTGGAAATTCTTTACAAATCGGACATCCATGATGGAGGGATAAAAACAGTCTTTCTTCTGCTTTTATTGACAATATGTCCCTTTCATGCTAATCGATTACCAGCTTAAAATTGACAGCGAAAAATGGGATGTTAGACGTTTCTCCGCCTCAATACTGAAAGATTGATAGGAGGGCGAGAGAAAGGCGGCCTAACAGCTGTTCTTTGCCATAGCTTATTTACTCGGAAACCCATGATTACCACATAATTAAATTGTCGATAAATGGCTAGTTCTTAACTTCAGAAAACTGACAAATCGAAAAGACACGAATCTGAGGCCATGAATTTTTGAGGCGTCATTTTGATTGCTGGTTAGGTTACGCTCGTTACTAACTTCAAATCATCATTTATCCATCACACCCAGATGGTGCATAGGGCAGCAACTTTTTGTTGCTGTTTCTGTAACAAATAGTTTTTTTTTTTGTTTTTTTTTTTAGCCCTGCATCCAACCCCACTAAACCAGGAGGACCGGTGGAACATTCTTGGTCCTTACGTTTACAGCACCTGGTATTCCTAAATGGTCACCCATTTAAGTACTGACCAGGATTGATGTTGCTTAACTTCGGTGATCGGACGGGAGCCGGTTTACTCAACACGATATAGCCGTAGACTAACTTCAAATCAGTAACAGTAAAAAAGTTATTTTACATTAAATTATTTATGTTATCAATAAAAATGTAATAGTTCAAATTACTTCTTCTTCTATTTACTTGATCCCTTCATGATGTGATCGATCATAGACCTCCACAATTTCCCATCCTTTGTAGCTTTTAGAAAGCTTTGTCTTTTCGTCATACCTCGCGCACATTGTTCTGCTAACCATTTACACAAACTCAACTAAGTTATTTGATGTTATCATCTGTCTCTCTTGCCTTCAATATGTCCTGTGAATGTCAAATTCCAATGTCCTTTGCAGCCGTATGATGTTGAAACACCGGTTACTGTACGATCGTTTTTGTTTTTGAGGCCGACACTTCTTTACGAGTGGTCTAGAGCGTTGGGAGATGGGTGTTTCTCTTGAGTCACCATCCCCTAGACAGATACCAAGAATTTATTTCACTCATAGAAGATTGTGATGCACAAATCCCTCAACTATGGAGGGAGTTTTACCTGTCATGCAAAATAAAAATTGTTTTCGAATTTTTTGTTCTTTACTTTTAAACTTACACACCAACCCCATCTTCTTGTATAAAGTTTTAATAATAATCCAGGTTTACGGCAACACTCCGTTGAAACATTGGTTCCCGTACGATCATCAAAAGTAAGCAACGCGAAGTCTGGTTAGTACCTGGATAAGTGACCGCTTGGAAATAACTAGATACGGATGGTATAATAAATAATGAATAATTGATGGTCATCAGCAAAACGAGGAGCCCAAAATGTCAATAACATGTCGGGGGGGTACTAAAATCAAGCAGGTAGAACCATTTAAATACCTGTGAAGTATTCTAAAAGAAAAGGGAAAGTGGAAAGCGTATTGGCATGGCCAAGAGCGCATTCCAAAAGTGGAGTAGAATATTGAGAGACAGAAAGTTAAGTTGGAAATAAAGAGAAGACTACTGAACTGTTACGTGATATCTGTCTTTCTTTATGGCAGCGAAAAAAAGAAAATCTCTTTAAAGATTAAGGAAAGACTGGAAGAAACAGAAATATTTTTCTACAGAAGGATGCTGAGGATACCATGGACCAAACATGTGAGCAACGACAAGATTTTGAACAAAATGAAAACAAAATATAAACTTATCTAAACTTATTTGTAAATAAAACTTTGTCTGTGTGTGTGTTTGTGTGTGTGTGTGTGTGTGTTTGTGTGTGTGTGTGTGTGTGTGTGTGCGTGTGTGTGTGTTTTTGTGTGTGTGTGTCCATTACCGATAGATTCCGAAACGGCTAAACGGATTTTCTTGAAAATTTACACAGTTGTACTATGAGCGTCTGCAAGGGTTCTTAGCTAGATTTTGTGTCGAGGTACATCCAATAAATATCGAAAATCGATACTCGAAAAAATCAGGTTATAGAAGGAGTGGTCCGATTTTAGTCAAACTTGATACACTCATAGACAAAGACATAACAAACGACATTCAGAAGTTCCAAGGTTGCAGTTCTTACAATAGTGCAGAAAATCGATAATATATATATATATATATATATATATATATATATATATATATAAAGCAAGATGTTTGTGCATGTGTCTGTTTATCTGCGTGTATGTCTGTAATTTTTTCAGTCCTTTTATTTTAGTTTTTGCTTCAGGTTTGGCTCTAAGTAGGTATAATTGTAGTTCTTAGTCTCAATCATGATACCATTTACTCAGAGGACTTATTTAGCCTTCAAAATTCAGTTTACGACGAAAAAGACTTATTTGTTATCGATATCAGGAAATCAAAATTTGACTTACATCCATTCATTTCTCTTTCAGTCTACGGTTTCGCTTTAACTGGAAACAACTATTACTTTTTAGTCTTTCGTGCCAACGTACAAAGAGCCTGAGCTCCAGGACCATGGTTTAGTTTTAAAGCTTTCATTATACTCGAGCAACACCGGGCTATAATGCTAGTACTAAATATGAGGAAGAAACAAATTACTTTTCTGAGACACTTAATGAGGAAGGAGAGCTTGGAGAATCTGATGACGAAAAGAGGGAAAGTGAGACAGGAGAAAACAACGTGTGAGATACTTGATGGGCTTAAACAAATGCATGGCAGAGCAGGGTGTGAGAGAAATAACAAGACAAAATATATTATGCACAAAAAGAAACAGGAAGATGTGGAGAGCCATGATCACTTACGTTCTGAATGTATATTAGTATAGACGAGTCCTTCTTTCAGCTGCGTTCGTTTTTCACTGATATGTCGCATTACCTGCTGGAGAAGAAACTGTACGCAAATAACAGTAAGAAGCTGATACACCTGTTGTCAACCTTAACAAAGTTTATTTTCTTAGGATATGAAAAACGTTTGCAATCAGTTTTTAAGATCATATTCTTGTTTTGAAATTTAATTGTCTCAACTTGTTCATGACACTACTACGGAGCTGTACTTTTTCTTTGTGCCGCAAACATGGCTCTCCACAATATCTTGTAATTTGGTGGGTTTGTTTCATTTGTCTGTCGCTCTTGCTTGCGAGTGTCTGACTATCCAAACTCTCTTTTCTCATTATTTTCTCGGGTAATTTCAATTGTTAACTTTTTTCTGAAGCTACATTTCTGAAGGTACGTTCCCTTTTAATTTCCTTTCACTCAAAAAACTTCCTTGTTTCTTCGGTTGAATCTCATTTCCGTTGTCTCCTGTTTCCTCATCTGCGGTCAAATTGTTCAAAATTCACTGTAAGAAAATTACGGAACAGTTCAGTGCTCTTTTGTTAATACTTTACTAAGCTTTTCGAAAGGTAACTTTTACTAGACCAATTTGACTTCGAATTTCAGTGTCGCATTTAATGTGCGTCGTTGTCCAGTGGATATCAACACGGAACGACAAATCGGGAGCCGAGTTCGAATTCCAGTTGAATTCCTTGCATTCACTTAGGCACAAATACCCTTCGGAAAGATATTAATCCGTCTCTTGCCTCCAGTTATGGGTTATATAACAAGACTGATTTGGTTCTATAGCCTTGGCTGGCAACCAGTCTACTGCAAAAATAATGGCAACCTACTGCGGGATAATCTTTTGCTTATTCAGTCATGTCTCTTTCGATTTAGTTGCTAATCTAGTATCTCGTACAAATTCGTACTGTTTTCAATAAGACTCCTTTGGTCATCTGTAAGCAATAAAATAATTAAGAAATATGGAAAATTACGTTCAGATCGATTTACAGTAAGACATGGTTAAATTTTTTTTCTAACAGGTCGTGGTTCGGGATCATTATTAAAGTTTTCAAACTCACATGTTTCTGAAAACATGTACAAAAAACTATCTTGACCCACCTACACTACACTAAGCTACGGTTAATATCTAGAATACAATTAATAGATACTCGAAATGATGTTAATTTTAAAGATCAAATTTAATCTCTCTCACTCTCCCCAATCTCTCCCTCCTTCATCTCTATCCGACTTTCTTTCTCCCTCTCCACCTTTTTTCTCCCTCTCCCAACGCTCTTTCTTTCAGTCTTCCTACACCTGTTTCTTTATCCCTTTCTTTCCCTCTCTAGCTTCTTACCTTTCTTTCTCTTTCCCAAGTAGAAATCTACAAGCAAACGCGCCGATAGAGTTTTTATTGGTAAATAATCAGTCAGTGAAATGCCATACGTGATACACGCTTGGGCGATCATGTCTCGAAAGAGACATGACTGACTGGGAAGAAGATTATCCCGCAGTAGGTTGCCATTGCTTTCTGCGGTAGACTGGTTGCCGACCAAGGCTATAGAACCCAATCTGTCCTGTTATTTAACCCATAACTGAAAGGAATAGACAGATTAATACCTTTCCCAAGGGTATTTGCGCGTAAGTGAATGCAATGAATTCAGCTGTAAATCGAACTCGGCTCCCCGATTTCTCGTTCCGAGCCGAATGGTCATAAAAACGGTATATTTCCATAAATTTGGTAAAATCAGTAAGCCACAAGGCCAAAAGAGTAGAGAGCACACAATGAGGTTCATAGAAGTGAAATTTGAGATTCACGTGAATAATCAAGTGAGAATTAATCTGTGATATTTAATATTATTAAAAACTTGTCTCGCGAGATCAGTTATGAATGAGTAGTGAGTCAGATTCTCACTGGGTGCTCTACACATTCGGCCTTTTTCTCATCTAAAACACGCCTAGAAAATTATTCAGGGTATTTCCACGTGTTCGTAATGTTTAACACGATTGACTTGTTAGATCAATTCCGACTGAGTAGTGAGTTCAATTCTCACTGGGTGCTCTACACATTCGGCATTTTCCTCATCTAAAATACTCCTAGAAAATTATTCCACTTGTTCGTAATGTTTAACAAGCTTGTCTTGCTAGATCAATTGCAACTGAGTATAAGTTTCGGTAGTCACTGGGTGACTTACACTTTCGGCGGTTTTATGTAAATTACGCTTAGAAAATCATTTAGAATTTCTTCGACTTATTCGTAATTGTTAACAAGCTTGTCTCGCTAGTTCATATACAACTGAGTAGTGAGTTCTGTCCTCTCTATGTGCTCCACACCCTATGCCACATTTAAACTACGCTTTGAAAATGACCATATTTAATATTGATTTAATTTCAGTAGATGCTCATTTACTATCAGCCAAGAGACCTCCAAAGGCTGGTGGCTCATTGAAAATGCAACATTTTATCGTGGGAATCAAAACGAAATTACCTCCGTGACTAAACAGGGCTATTAAGTATTTATCAGCATGGAATATGTAAAATGTTTTGCTTAGTTCGGGGATTGCGTAACTGATGCACAGACAATGATGGTGTCTTCCAACCAGCCAGCTTACCCTATCCACAAATCTTGTTGTTCGTGTCCAAAATTTGTGTTCAGTTCCGAAGCTCGTCAAACAAATGGTGTACTTTATATTTCCGGCTGTAACGTCTAAGGGCCTCTTGTTGACCTTTTTTCGTCCGTGTTTATATATATGTTATGTATCTCGTTCCCACGCTTGCAAACCCGGAAACAGCTAAGTTCTCTTACGTCACTCCAAATGCGAAGTGTATTCCGCATTACTCAAAGAGAATTATGCAGTCGTTTTAATCTGCTAAACGAGCCTACAGCGACGCGTCCCACATTTTTTCATTAAAAATTAAAATTTGACATTAAATGTCTTTATATCATCAAAACTATTGTGATATGTACTATATTTAGAGGGAAGATGGCTGGCTGTAACCGTAAATTCTATACTACAGTTACATCTATCAGACGTCTGGAATTCTCTTTCTGCTTTCAAATCAACTGTAATATCAATCATTTTCTTCCTGTCTTTATAATTTATTTTATTGTTTTCTTTCGTTATTTTTTCATATTCTTTCATATTTACGTCTTAGTGGTTCATTGCCTTACTTAGGCTAAAATAATTAAAAACCAAATATTAAACAAAAGTCATATTCTTTTATATTTGTAGAGGAAATAATATAAGAGCGAATGTCTTTACAAAGAAAAGTGTTGTTTATATTATTTTCCGTCTCTTCCCTCCAGTTATGGGTTAAATAATAGTACAGATTGGGTTCTATAGCCTTGGCTGGCAACCAGTACGCCGTAGAAAGCAATGACAACCTACTGCAAGATAAACTTCTGCCCAGTCAGTCATGTCCCTTTCGAGACATGATCGTACACAACGTGTATCACGTATAGCATTTAATTGACTGACTGAATGTGTCTATGTGGCTATGTGTGGGTGTATCATTGAAAATGACAGACAAAGTATTATGGTTTAGGTTTTTATGTGATCTTATGAATTTTATTTTGTTTGAGAGGATATACATTATGTAACAATTGTTAAAATGTTTTGTTTATCCGAGCGTTTTCGAATATGCTTTTAGTCATTAGCGAGGATGGATGTTTAGTTTCGTGTAAGAGAATGTATGTAGCATTATGTATGTTCATAGAGCAGTGTGTATGTGTTATGAACCGAACGTTGTTACCATGTTCTTTGTTGATAGAATTTAGTTTCATTTTTATCAATAATGTCTCCATTGTTATTAGCTTCTTTTATTTTTATTTTTGGCATGTGGATGCTGCTATGATATTTGGGTTGTCAACAACTGTTACGGATAAGTGTGTGTTTATATATATATATATATATATATATATATAAAGAAAAACTCAATACGTCATTTAAATTGGTTATAAATTATAATTCATTTCAATGAGCTAAATTAGCACATTTCATCAGACCACACAATATTCCTTCCATTTGGTACAAAGAATTTTGCCCGAATAAGCATTTTATTTAACTGAAGAGAAAAATACAATTATAAAAAAAATAAAAAAAAGGAAAAGAGTGTCAGGACAGAGGCATATATATAGTCATCCACAGACAATCCAATTTCACTGTATCACAGCTCATCAGTAGTACAGTTAGACAACCGTATACTTCTAACCGAGATAGAAAGCCGACCGATTTGACATCAGTCGGAGATTTTACCACTGAGCATGGTAGAGGAGAGTAGAATATGTAAGTATATATGTATATACATCATTTAACATTAAATTATTTAACAGTGGAAATGGAGTTTGTAAGACGCTTTCTTTGTTTCTAGATGCCCGCATACAAAGACACAAATATTTCCTTACAACCAAAACATGAAGATAGAATAAAAACTTCGGAATAATAAAATCCTTGAAAATGGCCAATGAAGTGGTTGAAAGCTTTGGAAAAAATTCATGGAACGCCCTTATTTCCAGCAAAGTGGAAACATGTGAGAATACTGGAAAAATTAAAAATTAGGAAAATCTTCCTCGTCATTTGTTTTAACAAAAAATGTTTAAAAGAAAGATTGCTGCCCAAACATACATTAATTTTAAGGTCCTATATTTGGAAGAGTTTTAGAGAAATAACCCCAAATGTAAAATCTTTTTTTTAAAATGGATCCCTTACTGACTCTTTCGGAAGTCGAACATGTCTTACATTTTTGGGCGCAGTCACTCTAGAATCGCCTGTCTTTTATATTTAAGCTGTGTGACAGAAGGAAAACTACAAGACCTCCTACATAAGGGAGCTGAAGAGAGAGACAAGAAAGTACTACAAATAAACTGCAAGAAAACTGAATGCATGGTCCTCAGCAAAAAGGGTAGACCAAAATGCCAATTACAGGTGAGGAGCTCTAAAATCAAGCAGGCACAAAAATTTAAATACGTAGTAAGTGTTCTAACAGAAAACGGAAAGTGCGACACTGACATCCGAAGGCGAATTGAAGCATAGCAGAAGTTGAGTACAGTATTATGAAACAGGACAATTTCACTAGAAACAAAGAAGAGAAAACTGGATTGCTATGTGATGTCGGTTCTTCAATATGGCAGTGAATGTTGGACAATATCTTCGAAGATGAAGGAAAAACTTGAAGCAGCTGAAATGTGGTTCTACAGAAGGATGCTGCGGATATCATGGATCGAACATGTGAGCAATGACGAGGATTTGGAAAGAACGGAGACGAAAAGTAAATTACTACTGAGAAGAGACAAGTAAAGTTCCTGGCAAATATAATGAGGAAGGAGGGCTTGAAGAACCTGATACTAACAGGCCAGATAGAGGGAAAAAGAAATAGGCAAGCAGCGGATAACATACTTGAAGGACCTGATCAGGTGGATGATGGAACGAGGGTTGCATGGTGCAACAGGAGAAAGCGTGCTAAAAGCCACCAGGGACAGAGAGATGTGGAAAGACTTGATCGCCTACGTCCTGAAAGGACATGACACATAAAAGAAGAACATTTATATTCCTTGAGTTCTTTGCATTTACTTACGCGCAAATACCCTTAGGAAAGGTTTTAATTAATTCGTCTTTTCTCTCCTGTTATGGGTTAAATAACAGGACAGATTGGGTTCTATAGCTTTGTCTGACAAACAATCTACCGTTGAAAATAATGGCAAACTACAAGGGGGATAGTCTTTAACCCAGTAAGTCATATCTCTTTCGAGACATGATCGCCCAATGCGTGTTTCACATATGGCATTTAACTGACTGACTGGACTTTTAAACAATTAATTTGAAATTAAATTTTTCTTTTCTTTTTTTAAATTTATTTAAAGTCTATTTGAATTTATTTGAATTTAAATTTTTTGAAATACTTTTTTTTCTTTTTGTGATAAATCCTAATGTTTTTTTTTTTAAATCTGGTAGTGACCATTGCAACTTAAACTAAGTTAAAAAATATTATAGTGCTCTTACCACCGAAGCTAAATGAAAGTTTGAAACGATCCTTTACCCAGTTCAGAGAAATATTTTGTTAAATTAAATGGTTGTAATTCTTTTTTTTTCCTAAGTTGGATCTGTCAGATGTTTACCTACACGTACTAGTAGATAAATAATGCTCAAAACTAATAAAAGTTAACACTCATTAAAGATAATACAAATTTAACCAACTTCCATTCGTTATAAAGGTAACACCCAGCATATTCCAACAGATAATGGATACGATGATTGCCGCTTTGGATTATGCAAATCATATCTAGAGGATGTACTTATTAAAAGTTAGAAATCAACTTACGAAAGATGTAAAAAAAGTATATGAGAGAATTAAAGAGCCCGGTTTTAAGATCAGTATGCGAAGTTTATCCTGCAGTAGATTGCCATTGCTTTCTGAAATCGAAGTCTCAAAAATGTCGCTCATGAAAACCTCATCAATTCCAGTTGTAGTTAGAGCCTCGGTTTGATTAGAAAAGGTTCCGAAAGAAGAATCATTGAAGGGATTCTTGATAATGCAAGTCTTAAAGAATTTTTTTTAAAATTGTACTCACAAGTACAGATCATACTTAACGAAGAGTTTTATCTATGTAAAACTAGCAGTATAGCTCGGCGTTGCTCGGGTGTAATGAAAGCTTAAAAAAATAATCCATAGTCCTGGAGCTCAGACTCTTTGGACGTTGGCACGAAAGACTTAAAAGCAATAGTTGTTTCCAGTTAAGAAAAATTAATGGATGTATGTCAAATTTTGGTTTCCTGGTATCGATATCAAATACGTTTTTTTCGTCGTAAACTGAATTTTGAAACCTAAATAAGTCCTCTGAGTAAACGGTATCATGGCTGAGACTAAGAACTACAATTATACCTACTTAGAGCCAAACCTGAAGCAAAAACTAAAATAAAAGGGCTGAAAAAATACAGACATACAGGCAGATAAACAGACACACACACACACAAACATCTTGCCTTTTTATATATATATATCTATTATCGTTTTCTGCACTATTGTAAGAACTGCAGAACTACTACCTTGAAACTTCTGAATATCGTTTCTTATGTCATTGTTTATGATTATATCAAATTTGATTAAAATCGGACCACTCCTTCTATAACCCGATTTTTTCGATTATCGATATTCGATATTTATTGGGGGTACCTCGACACAAAACCTAGCTAAGAACACTTGCAGACTTGTATAACTGTGTAAAATTTCAAGAAAATCAAATCAGCCGTTTCGGAGTTTATAGGTAATGGACACCCACACACACATACATACACACACACAGACAAAGTTCCATTTATAAATAAGTTTCGACATGTGTGACCGTGGATTTCTTCTTAAAAAATGCTTAGTGGAAAATATCATGATGTCATTTCTGACCTAAGGTCTCTGGTTGGGACCCAGAATGAAATGAGTATACAACGGAAATCAAAGGAAGTAATAATGATGATGATTACGATGACGATTTCCCGCCTGAATCTATCCTGCGCATATACAAATCTACCATCCGCCCATGTATTGAATACTGCTGCCATATCTGGTCGGGTGCATCTGCTACTCTCCTTGGTCTTCTTGGAAGGGTACAAAGGAGAATCTGTAACGTGGTTGATACTGACTTGACAGACCGTTGCAACCACTCTCTTACCGGAGTGATGTGGCTTCCCTGTGCCTCTTCTACATGGCTTCCGCTCCGATGAACTTAGATCACTGGTGCCGCCTAAGCACGAATTTACACGAGATACTAGATTAGCAACTAGGTCCCACCCTTTTACTGTTAAACAGATAAGATGTAACCGTAATTTCTACTCCAACAGCTTCTTTTCTCGCGCTTCCCGCCTGTGGAATTCCCTTCCACAAGTCTGCTTTCCCGACAGCTACAATCTCCAGGTCTTTAAATGTAGGGTCAATATACACCTCCTATCACACTAACTTCCAATTATTCTCAGAACCCTCTCATCTACCCAACCCTCATTCTCGGTATCCTTACCCGCCTATCACCCACCCTCTGACATTTCCTATATTTAACCATTCTCGGTATCCTTACCTACCTATAACGCACCCTATGACATTTCCTATATTTAACCGTCCTTTCTCCACTCTATGTAGCCCCCTGCGCAGTAGTGACAGTGAAATGCCTTGCTCGGGGTGAAACGATTAAAAAAAAAAAGAAAAAGGATCATCATCATCATCATCATCATCATCATCATCAAAGCCCACAAACCTCCAAGGCAATACCGACATCATTTCAGCGATTAGCAAGAGATGCTTATTAAAATGAGAATAACTGCATTGATCTTGATTGCACTTAAAATAACAGAAAAACTTTATCCCACACCGGAACGAACGCAAACTCTAATAAGTTTGTGGTAGTCATGAGACCAATTGCCGCTGAAAGTTTCATCCGAATCCATTCAAAGGATCTTGCATTTTAGCTGATGACTAATTTATTGACTGTTATTTGCTGAAATCCAAAATAATAATTTTCTTATTACGAAAAAATTAGAGTGTATTAAAATGAATGTTTCTAACACTGGTTATTTTTAAGATCATACCTAATTTTTAGTTCAATTTCATTTTCATATCTGAGATGTTTTTCACATATATTTTTATTTTTTCACATTTATTTGACTGTCGTCGTCGGATATACATAAATATATAGTATTAAAAATTAGGCTGCAAAATTTGAAAAAAGTTCCTTTTTTATTATTAATATCCTAAAGTTATACTGTGACTCATTTTTTGTGAATTTTACATTATTTTTACCTTATTTTCGTTTGTTTTTTACAACATATATTGTAAATGATAGTATTTTCCTGTAAAAAAGGGCAGGAAATCTAATGACGTAAAGGGATCTAGGGGAGGTAATTCAGTGTTTGGCATGTGAAACGTACGAAAAAAAGAAAGCAAAAGATAAAAAACGGAAGAATAGCCCAAAAATCAAGATCGACAGTCACGAAGACAAACTGAAATTTTCATCCGAAATTTTTATTGAGACAACTTGAACACAGACAGAAAATCAAATGAACAGAGAGACGCGACCGAATACAATACCTCTGCTTTAAGGCGGAGGTAATGATAATCCTTCATACTCACCCGGGTGTCGGAGATCATATCTCAGCCCCTAACCACAGCTTAAAACGCAACACTTTCCTGAATAACTTTGAAGTTCCAAGCAGCAGTTCAGTCGAATCGCCCAAAAGATGTCAGGTATCCTCAGCGATGATTTGGAAAGATGACCGGTAATAATTCCAGGTACACCAAACACAACTACTCAAAAATTTACCTGATTTATTTCACCAAGTTATGCTACCTGTATATGTTCGCCTGTTCAGAATTACCAATATATGTTCACCTGTTCAGAATTAGCAATATATGTTTGCCTGTTCAGAATTACCAATATATGTTCGCCTGTTCAGAATTACCAATATATGTTCGCCTGTTCAGAATTAGCAGTATATGTTGCGTGTTCAGAATTACCAATATATATTCGCCTGTTCAGAATTACCAATATATGTTCGCCTGTTCAGAATTACCAATATACGTTCGCCTGTTCAGAATTACCAATATACGTTCGCCTGTTCAGATTTACCAATATACATTACCCTGTTCAGAATTACCAATATACCTTACCCTGTTCAGATTTACCAATATATATTTGCCTGTTCAGAATTACCAATATACTTTACCCTGTTCAGAATTACCAATATATGTTCGCGTGTTCAGAATTATGTTCGCGTGTTCAGAATTACAAATATATGTTCGCCTGTTCAGAATAACAATTATATATGTTCGCCAGTTCAAAATTACCAATATATGTTCCCTGTTCAGAATTACCAATATATGTTCGCCTGTTCAGAATTACCAATATATGTTCGCCTGTTCAGATTTACCAATATACATTCCCCTGTTCAGAAGTACCAATATATGTTCGCCTGTTCAAAATTACCAATATATGTTCACCTGTTTAGAATTACCAATATATGTCCGCCAGTTCAGAATTACCAATATGTGTTCGCCTGTTCAGAATCACCAATATATGTTCGCCTGTTCAGAATTGCCAATATATGTTCGCCTGTTAAGAATTACTAATATATGTTCGCCTTTTCAGAATTGCCAATGGATGTTCGCCAGTTCTGAATTACCAATATATGTTCGCCAGTTCAGAATAACCAGTATATGTTCGCCTGTTCAGAATTAACAATATATGTTTGCCTGTTCAGAATTACTAATATATGTTCGTCTGTTCGGAATAACCAATATATGTTCGCCTGTTCAAAATTACCACTATGCGTTCGCCGGTTCAGATTTACCAAGCTATTCGCCTGTACAGAATTGCCAATATATGTTCGCCTGTACAGAATTACCAATATATGTTCGCCTGTTCAGAATTACCAATATATATTCGCCTGTTCAGAATTACCAATATACGTTCGCCTGTTCAGAATTACCAGTATGTTGTTCGCCTGTTCAGAATTACCAATATATGTTCGCCTGTTCAGAATTACCAATATATGTTCGCCTGTTCAGAATTACTAATATACATTCCCCTGTTCAGAATTACCAATATAGTGTTCGCCTTTTCAGAATTACAAATGTATTGTTCGCCTGTTCAGACTTACCAATATATGTTCGCCTGTTCAGAATTACCAATATACCTTCCCCTGTTCAGAATTACCAATATATGTTCGCCTGTTCAGAATTACCAATATATGTTCGCCTGTTCAGGATTACTAATAGACCTTCCCCGGTTCAGGATTACCAATATATGTTCGCCTGTTCAGAATTACCAATATATGTTCGCCAGTTCTAAATTACCAATATATGTTCGCCAGTTCAGAATTAACAATATATGTTCGCCTGTACAGAAATACCAATATACCTTCCCCTGTTCAGAATTACCAATATATGTTCGCCTGTTCAAAATCGCCAATATAGGTTCGACAGTTTAGAATTACCAATATATGTTCGCCAGTTCAGAATTAACAATATATATTCGCCTGTTCAGAATTACCAATGGATGTTCGCCAGCTCAGAATTACCACTATATGTTCGCCTGTTCAGAATCACCAATATATGTTCGCCTGTTCATACTTACCAATATATGTTCGCCTGTTCATAATTACCAGTATATGTTCGCCTCTTCAGACCAACCAATATATGTTCGCCTGTTCATAATTACCATTATATGTTCGCCTGTTCAGAATTACCAATATATGTTCGCCTGTTCAGAATTGCCAATGGATGTTCGCCAGTTCATAATTACCAATATATGTTCGCCGGTTCACAATTACCAAGCTATTCGCCAGTACAGAATTGCCAATATATGTTCGCCTGTACAGAATGACCAATATATGTCCGCCTGTTCAGAATTACCAATATATTGTTCGCCTGTTCAGAATTACCAATATATTGTTCGCCTGCTCAGAATTACCATTGTGTATTCGCCTGTTCAGAATTACCAATATATTCTTCGCCTGTTCAGAATTACCAATATATGTTTGCCAGTTCAAAATTACCAATATATGTTCGCCAGTTCAGAATTACCAATATATATTCGCCTGTTCAGAATTACCAATCTACCTTCCCCTGTTCAGAATTACCAATATATATTCAGCTGTTCAGAATTACCAATATATGTTCGTCAGTTCAGAATTACCAAGATACGTTCGCCTGTTCAGAATTACCAATGGATGTTCGCCAGTTCAGAATTACCAATATATGTTCGCCTGTTCAGAATTGCCAATATATGTTCCCCTGTAGAGAATTACCAATATATGTTCCCCTGTTCAGAATTACCAATATATATTCAGCTGTTCAGAATTACCAATATACGTTCGCCTGCTCAGAATTACCAATATATGTCCGCCTGTTCAGAATTACCAATATATTTTCGCCTGTTCCGAATTACCAATATATGTTCGCCTGTTCAGAATTACCAATATATGTTCCCCTGTTCAGAATTACCAATATATGTTCACCTGTTCAGAATTACCAATATATGTTCCCCTGTTCCTAATTACCAATATATGTTCACCTGTACAGAATTGCCAATATATGTTCGCCTGTACAGAATTACCAATATATGTTCGCCTGTTCCGAATTACCAATATATGTTCGCCTGTTCAGAATTACCAATATATATTCGCCTGTTCAGAATTGCCAATGGATGTTCGCCAGGTCAGAATTACCAATATATGTTCCTTTGTTCAGAATTACGAATATATGTTCGCCTGTTCAGAATTACCAATATATGTTCCCCTGTTCCGAATTACCAATATATGTTCGACTGTTCCGAATTACCAATATATGTTCGCTTGTTCATAATTACCAATATATGTTCGCCAGTTCAGAATTACCAATATATATTCGCCTGTTCAGAATTGCCAATATATGTTCCCCTGTTCAGAATTACCAATATATGTTCTCCTGTTCAGAATTACCATTATATGTTCACCTGTTCAGAATTACCAATATATGTTCGCCTGTTCCGAATTCCCAATATATGTTCCCCTGTTCAGAATTACCAATATATGTTCGACAGTTAAGAATGCCCAATATATTCCCCTGTTCAGAATTGCCAATATATATTCCCCTGTTCAGAATTACCAATATATGTTCCCCTGTTCAGAATTACCAATATATGTTCGCCTGTTCAGAATTGCCAATATATGTTCTCCTGTTCCGAATTGCCAATATATGTTCGCCTGTTCTGAATTACCAATATATGTTCGCCTGTTCAGAATTACCAATATATGTTCGCCTGTTCAGAATTACCAGTATGTTGTTCGCCTGTTCAAAATTACCAATATATGTTCGCCTGTTCAGAATTACCAATATATGTTCGCCTGTTCAGAATTACTAATATACATTCCCCTGTTCAGAATTACCAATAAAGTGTTCGCCTTTTCAGAATTACAAATGTATTGTTCGCCTGTTCAGACTTACCAATATATGTTCGCCTGTTCAGAATTACCAATATACCTTCCCCTGTTCAGAATTACCAATATATGTTCGCCTGTTCAGAATTACCAATATATGTTCGCCTGTTCAGGATTACTAATAGACCTTCCCCGGTTCAGGATTACCAATATATGTTCGCCTGTTCAGAATTACCAATATATGTTCGCCAGTTCTAAATTACCAATATATGTGCGCCTGTTCAGAATTACCCATATATGTTCGCCAGTTCAGAATTAACAATATATGTTCGCCTGTACAGAAATACCAATATACCTTCCTCTGTTCAGAATTACCAATATATGTTCGCCTGTTCAAAATCGCCAATATAGGTTCGACAGTTTAGAATTACCAATATATGTTCGCCAGTTCAGAATTAACAATATATATTCGCCTGTTCAGAATTACCAATGGATGTTCGCCAGCTCAGAATTACCACTATATGTTCGCCTGTTCAGAATCACCAATATATGTTCGCCTGTTCATACTTACCAATATATGTTCGCCTGTTCATAATTACCAGTATATGTTCGCCTCTTCAGACCAACCAATATATGTTCGCCTGTTCATAATTACCATTATATGTTCGCATGTTCAGAATTACCAATATATGTTCGCCTGTTCAGAATTGCCAATGGATGTTCGGCAGTTCATAATTACCAATATATGTTCGCCGGTTCACAATTACCAAGCTATTCGCCAGTACAGAATTGCCAATATATGTTCGCCTGTACAGAATGACCAATATATGTCCGCCTGTTCAGAATTACCAATATATTGTTCGCCTGTTCAGAATTACCAATATATTGTTCGCCTGCTCAGAATTACCATTGTGTATTCGCCTGTTCAGAATTACCAATATATTCTTCGCCTGTTCAGAATTACCAATATATGTTTGCCAGTTCAAAATTACCAATATATGTTCGCCAGTTCAGAATTACCAATATATATTCGCCTGTTCAGAATTACCAATCTACCTTCCCCTGTTCAGAATTACCAATATATATTCAGCTGTTCAGAATTACCAATATATGTTCGTCAGTTCAGAATTACCAAGATACGTTCGCCTGTTCAGAATTACCAATGGATGTTCGCCAGTTCAGAATTACCAATATATGTTCGCCTGTTCAGAATTGCCAATATATGTTCCCCTGTACAGAATTACCAATATATGTTCCCCTGTTCAGAATTACCAATATATATTCAGCTGTTCAGAATTACCACTATATGTTCGCCAGTCCAGAATTACCAATATATGTTCGCCTGTTCAGAATTGCCAATATATGTTCCCCTGTACAGAATTACCAATATATGTTCCCCTGTTCAGAATTACCAATATATATTCTGCTGTTCAGAATTACCAATATATGTTCGCCTGTACAGAATTACCAATATATGTTCGCCTGTTCCGAATTACCAATATATGTTCGCCTGTTCAGAATTACCAATATATTCGCCTGTTCAGAATTGCCAATGGATGTTCGCCAGGTCAGAATTACCAATATATGTTCCTTTGTTCAGAATTACGAATATATGTTCGCCTGTTCAGAATTACCAATATATGTTCCCCTGTTCCGAATTACCAATATATGTTCGACTGTTCCGAATTACCAATATATGTTCGCTTGTTCATAATTACCAATATATGTTCGCCAGTTCAGAATTACCAATATATATTCGCCTGTTCAGAATTGCCAATATATGTTCCCCTGTTCAGAATTACCAATATATGTTCTCCTGTTCAGAATTACCATTATATGTTCACCTGTTCAGAATTACCAATATATGTTCGCCTGTTCCGAATTCCCAATATATGTTCCCCTGTTCAGAATTACAAATATATGTTCGACAGTTAAGAATGCCCAATATATTCCCCTGTTCAGAATTGCCAATATATATTCCCCTGTTCAGAATTACCAATATATGTTCCCCTGTTCAGAATTACCAATATATGTTCGCCTGTTCAGAATTGCCATTATATGTTCTCCTGTTCCGAATTGCCAATATATGTTCGCCTGTTCTGAATTACCAATATATGTTCGCCTGTTCAGTATTACCAATATATGTTCGGCTGTTCAGAATTACCAATATATGCAATCCTGTTCAGAATTACCAATATATGTTCCCCTGTTCAGAATTACCAATATATGTTCGCCTGTTCAGAATTACCAATATATGTTCGCCTGTTCATAATTACCAATATATGTTCGACTGTTCCGAATTACATATATATTTTCGCTTGTTCAGAACTACCAATATATGTACCCCAGTTCAGAATTACCAATATATATTCGCCTGTTCAGAATTACCAATATATGTTCCCTTGTTCAGAATTACCAATATATGTTCGCCTTTTCAGATTTACCAATATATGTTCGCCTGTTCAGAATTGCCAATGGATGTTCGCCAGTTCTGAATTACCAATATATGTTCGCCATTTCAGAATTACCAATATATGTTCGCCTGTTCAGAATTACCAATATATGTTCGCCTGTTCAGAATTACCAATATATGTTCGCCTGTTCAGAATTACCAATATATGTTCGCCTGTTCAGAATTACCAATATATGTTCGCCTGTTCAGAATTACCAATATATGTTCGCCTGATCAGAATTACCAATATATATTCGCCTGTTCAGAATTACCAATATATGTTCGCCTGTTCAGAATTACCAATATATGTTCGCCTGTTCAGAATTACCAATATATGTTCGCCTGTTCAGAATTACCAATATATGTTCGCCTGTTCAGAATTACCAATATATGTTCGCCTGTTCAGAATTACCAATATATGTTCGCCTGATCAGAATTACCAATACATATTCGCCTGCTTAGAATTACCAATATATGTTCGCCTGTTCAGAAACGTCAATATATGTTCGACAGTTCAGAATTAACAATATATGTTCGCCAGTTCAGAATTACCAATATATGTTCGCCTGTACAGAAATACCAATATACCTTCCCCTGTTCAGAATTACCAATATATGTTCGCTTGTTCAGAATCGCCAATATATATTCGACTGGCCAGAATTACCAATATATATTCGCCAGTTCAGAATTACCAATATATGTTCGCATGTTCAGAATTACCAATGGATGTTTGCCAGTTCAGAATTACCAATATATGTTCGCCTGTTCAGAATCCACCAATATATGTTCGCCTGTTCACAATTACCAATATATGTTCGCCTGTTCATAATTACCAATATATGTTCGCCTCTTCAGAATCACCAATATATATTCCGCTGTTCATAATTACCATTATATGTTCGCCTGTTCAGAATTACCAATATATGTTCGCCTGTTCAGAATTTCCAATGGATGTTCGCCAGTTCAGAATTACCAATATATGTTCGCCAGTTCAGAATTACCAGTATGTGTTCGCCTGTTCAGAATTACTAATATATGTTCGTCTGTTCAGAATAAACTATATATGTTCGCCTGTTCAGTATTACCAAAATGCGTTCGACTGTTCAAAATTACCAAGCTATTCGCCTGTACAAAATTGCCAATATATGTTCGCCTGAACAGAATTACCAACATATTGTTCGCCTGTTCAGAATTACCAATATATTGTTCGCCTGTTCAGAATTACCAATATATGTTCGCCTGTTCAGAATTACCAATATATTGTTCGCCTGTTCAGAATTACCAATCTACCTTCCCCTGTTCAGAATTACCAATATATGTTCGCCTGTTCAGAATCGACAATATATTTTCGACAGTTCAGAATTACCAATATATGTTCGCCAGTTCAGAATTACCAATATATATTCGCCTGTTCCGAACTACCAATATATGTTCGCCTGTTCAGAATTACCAATATATGTTCGCCTGTTCAGAATTACCAATATATATTCGTCAATTCAGAATTACCAATATATATTCGCCTGTTCAGAATTGCCAATATATGTTCCCCAGCTCAGAATTACCAATATATGTCCCCCTGTTCAGAATTACCAATATATATTCACCTGTTCAGAATTACCAATATATGTTCGCCTGTTCCGTATTACCAATATATGTTCGCCTGTTCAGAATAACCAATATATATTCGTCAGTTCAGAATTACCAATATATATTCGCCTGTTCAGAATTACCAATATATGTTCGCCTGTTCAGAATTACCAATATATGTTCGCCTGTTCCGAATTGTCAATATATGTTCGCCTGTTTTGAATTACCAATATATGTTCGCCTGTTCAGAATTACCAATATATGTTCCCCTGTTCAGATTTACCAATATATGTTCCCCTTTTCTGAATTACCAATAGATGTTCCCCTGTTCAGAATTACCAATATATGTTCACCTGTTCAGCATTACCAATATATGTTCGCGTGTTCCGTACTACTAATATATGTTCGCCTGTTCAGAATTACCAATATATATTCGCCTGTTCAGAATTGCCAATATATGTTCCCCTGTTCAGAATTACCAATATATGTTCCCCTGTACAGAATTACCAATATATGTTCCACTGTTCACAATTGCCAATATATGTTCGCCAGTTCAGAATTACCAATATATGTTCGCCTGTTCCGAATTACCAATGTATGTTCGCCTGTTCAGAATTACCAATCTATTTTTGCCTGTTTCGAATTACCAATATATGTTCGCCAGTTCAGAATTACATTTATACCTTCCGCTGTACAGAATTACCAATATATATTCGCCTGTTCCGAATTACCAATATATGTTCGCCAGTTCAGAATTACCAATAAATATTCGCCTGTTCACAATTACCAATATATGTTCGCCTGTTCAGAATTACCAATATATGTTCGCCAGTTCAGAATTGCCAATATATGTTTGCCAGTTCAGAATTACCAATATATGTTCGCCTGTTCAGAATTACCAATATCTATTCGCTTGTTCAGTGTTACCAATATATGTACGCCTGTTCAGAATTGCCAATATATTTTCGCCTGTTCAGAATTACCAATATATGATCGCCTGTTCAGAATTCACTGTGTATGTTCGCCTGTTCACAATTGCCAATATATGTTCGCCAGTTCAGAATTACCAATATATGTTCTCCTGTTCAGAATTACCAATCTATGTTCGCCTGTTCAGAATTACCAATATATGTTCGCCTGTTCCGAATTGCCAATATATGTTCGCCTGTTTTGAATTACCAATATATGTTCGCCTGTTCAGAATTACCAATATATGTTCCCCTGTTCAGATTTACCAATATATGTTCCACTTTTCAGAATTAACAATATATGTTCCCCTGTTCAGAATTACCAATATATGTTCACCTGTTCAGCATTACCAATATATGTTCGCGTGTTCCGTACTACTAATATATGTTCGCCTGTTCAGAATTACCAATATATATTCGCCTGTTCAGAATTGCCAATATATGTTCCCCTGTTCAGAATTACCAATATATGTTCCCCTGTTCAGAATTACCAATATATGTTCCCCTGTTCCGAATTACCAATATATGTTCGTCTGTTCCGAATTACCAATATATGTTCGCCTGTTCCGAATTACCAATGTATGTTCGCCTGTTCAGAATTACCAATCTATTTTTGCCTGTTTCGAATTACCAATATATGTTCGCCAGTTCAGAATTACATTTATACCTTCCGCTGTACAGAATTACCAATATATATTCGCCTGTTCCGAATTACCAATATATGTTCGCCAGTTCAGAATTACCTATATATGTTCGCCTGTTCCAAATTACCAGTATATGTTCGCCTGTTCCAAATTACCAGTATATGTTCGCCTGTTCAGAATTACCAATCTATGTTTGCCTGTTCCGAATTACCAATATATGTTTTGCCAGTTCGGAATTACATTTATACATTCCGCTGTACAGAATTACCAATATATGTTCGCCTGTTCCGAAGTACCAATATATGTTCGCCAGTTCAGAATTACCAATATACATTCGCCTGTACACAATTACCAATATATGTTCGCCTGTTCAGAATTATCATTATATGTTCGCCAGTTCAGAATTGCCAATATATGTTTGCCAGTTCAGAATTACCAATATATGTTCGCCTGTTCAGAATTACCAATATATATTCGCTTGTTCAGTGATACCAATATATGTACGCCTGTTCAGAATTGCCAATATATTTTCGCCTGTTCAGAATTACCAATATATGTTCTCCTGTTCAGAATTACCAATATATGTTCGCCTGTTCAGAATTCACTGTGTATGTTCGCCTGTTCACAATTGCCAATATATATTCGCCAGTTCAGAATTACCAATATATGTTCTCCTGTTCAGAATTACCAATCTATGTTTGCCTGTTGCGAATTACCAATATATGTTTTGCCAGTTCGGAATTACATTTATACCATCCGCTATTCAGAATTGCCAATATATTTTCGCCTGTTCAGAATTACCAATATATGTTCTCCTGTTCAGAATTACCAATATATGATCGCCTGTTCAGAATTCACTGTGTATGTTCGCCTGTTCACAATTGCCAATATATGTTCGCCAGTTCAGAATTACCAATATATGTTCACCTGTTCAGAATTACCAATATATGTTCCCCTGTTCAGATTTACCAATATATGTTCCCCTGTTCAGAATTACCAATATATGTTCCCCTGTTCAGAATTACCAATATATGTTCACCTGTTCAGCATTACCAATATATGTTCGCGTGTTCCGTACTACTAATATATGTTCGCCTGTTCAGAATTACCAATATATATTCGCCTGTTCAGAATTGCCAATATATGTTCCCCTGTTCAGAATTACCAATATATGTTCCCCTGTTCAGAATTACCAATATATGTTCCCCTGTTCCGAATTACCAATATATGTTCGTCTGTTCCGAATTACCAATATATGTTCGCCTCTTCCGAATTACCAATGTATGTTCGCCTGTTCAGAATTACCAATCTATTTTTGCCTGTTCCGAATTACCAATATATGTTCGCCAGTTCAGAATTACATTTATACCTTCCGCTGTACAGAATTACCAATATATATTCGCCTGTTCCGAATTACCAATATATGTTCGCCAGTTCAGAATTACCTATATATGTTCGCTTGTTCCAAATTACCAGTATATGTTCGCCTGTTCCAAATTACCATTATATGTTCACCTGTTCAGAATTACCAATCTATGTTTGCCTGTTCCGAATTACCAATATATGTTTTGCCAGTTCGGAATTACATTTATACCTTCCGCTGTACAGAATTACCAATATATGTTCGCCTGTTCAGAATTACCAATATATGTTCGCCAGTTCAGAATTACCAATATATATTCGCCTGTTCACAATTACCAATATATGTTCGCCTGTTCAGAATTACCAATATATGTTCGCCAGTTCAGAATTGCCAATATATGTTTGCCATTTCAGAATTACCAATATATATTCGCCTGTTCAGAATTACCAATATATATTCGCTTGTTCAGTGTTACCAATATATGTACGCCTGTTCAGAATTGCCAATATATTTTCGCCTGTTCAGAATTACCAATATATGTTCTCCTGTTCAGAATTACCAATATATGTTCGCCTGTTCAGAATTCACTGTGTATGTTCGCCTGTTCACAATTGCCAATATATGTTCGCCAGTTCAGAATTACCAATATATGTTCTCCTGTTCAGAATTACCAATCTATGTTTGCCTGTTGCGAATTACCAATATATGTTTTGCCAGTTCTGAATTACATTTATACCTTCCGCTGTACAGAATTACCAATATATGTTCGCCTGTTCCGAATTACCAATATATGTTCGCTAGTTCAGAATTACCAATATATGTTCGCCTGTTCACAATTACCAATATATGTTCGCCTGTTCAGAATTACCAATATATGTTCGCCTGTTCAGAATTGCCAATATATGTTTGCCAGTTCCGAATTACGAATATATGTTCGCCTGTTCAGAATTACCAATATATGTTCGCCTATTCAGAGTTACCAATATATGTACGCCTGTTCAGAATTGCCAATATATTTTCGCCTGTTCAGAATTACCAATATTTTTTCTCCTGTTCAGAATTACCAATATATGTTCGCCTGTTCAGAATTTACTGTGTATGTTCGCCTGTTCACAATTGCCAATATATGTTCGCCAGTTCAGAATTACCAATATATGTTCTCCTGTTCAGAATTACCAATTTTTTTTCCCCTGTTCAGAATTACCAATATATGTTCGCCTGTTCAGAATTCACTGTGTATGTTCGCCTGTTCACAATTGCCAATATATATTCGCCAGTTCAGAATTACCAATATATTTTCTCCTGTTCAGAATTACCAATATATTCGCCTGTTCTGAATTACCCATATATGTTCGCCTGTTCAGAATTCACTGTGTATGTTCGCCTGTTCCCAATTGCCAATATATGTTCGCCAGTTCAGAATTACCAATATATGTTCGCCTGTTCAGAATTACCAATATATGTTCGCCTGTTCAGAATTACCAATATATGTTCGCCTGTTCAGAATTGCTAATATATGTTTGCCAGTTCAGAATTACCAATGTGTTTTTTCTTTAAGTACCGCAAAGCAAATCAGATATTATCATCAGAATCAAATGTACACATTCTGTTTTACGTTAATTTCCAGGTGATCTCTATTTATAAATACCTTTATGCCGGGTGACTCGGTCTGATTAATTTATCTTTAATTGAAGGTATGAGTAAGGAAATGTGGCACCCAAATCATCTTGGTCTGCAACATTTTTCCAGCTTAAAAAAATAAATAAAAACAGTTTTCATATTATCTAGTTATGATTCCCCCATCACTACTGAAGAGAGATGAACAGTTCGTCAGTCGATAGGACGCACGAGCAACTGCTTATATCCAAGCGAATGACAGGCAAACTTTAAGACCGAATGGGGATATTTACTCTAGTCTTTTTTAATTCACCAAGACACGTGCATGATAACACTTCCAATCAGTTGATACACGAATTATTATTATCATAATAATTATTAATATTTTCATTTTATTATTTATTTATTTTATTTTCTCATATAAGATCTACATATCTGTTAATCACTGAATTGATAAAGGACTAAAATCTGCAGTCGGAAATAACATGCAATTTTCCGGATATTTCTTGCTATACCCAAGATTCTTCTTTTTTGTTCCACTGGTTAATTATTTTATCCATCTTCATTCTGTCAGTTACCGTACCAAGTGAACTAACTGGTATGAGTGTTTATCTCTTCCAGGGTCTTGACTGTTTTGTTGTGGACTGGACAACGTGGTAGTAATTTGAAAATGGAGTCACCATTATAAAGTAGACTGGTTGTCCAATCCACCACATTAATAATAAAAATAACTCAGAGAACAATATAACAAGAATAATAACAATGTATTAAACATTGTTACAGAATTGATTATTTTGTGCATGCAAGATTTAGTGGGGAAACTTTTGTCTTGAATGTCAAAGAAAATGCATCAATGTTCATATTGGAAGAGTTCCTGCAAAAAGGGAAATATGATGTTTGCACTAATCAGTAGTCGAACATAATTATATATGTAGTGAAGTATGCTTGTAAGAGAGAGAGAAATATTTTGGTGTAACTTATTGCTAAACGCATTTAGCGCAGGATGTGAGTTGGAAAGAAACAAACGACATTCGGACTGTTAGCTCCGAAAAGCAGTTTCCAACTGGTCTAAGCCCGTGTGAACACCAGCTTATATATTTCTGAAGAAGCGCGGGAAAAAGAGGTTTCACGTGCGGTACTAATGTATAAGTATGTGTGTATATGTGTGTATGCCTGGGTACATGGCGATATGTATATAAGTATGTACATGCATGTAGAAGTGATTCTACAGTTTAAACTTTAATGACTCATAGTCGGTTGTTGTTCATTAGTATGAAGTATGGGATGGCGGTTCGGTTCGAAGGATCGTAGAGTCGAGTTCGAATTTCAGTCGAATTCATTACATTGATTAACCTTGGGAAAGGTATGAAGGTATTATATCTACTGCACCACAACGCACATTTTAACCACTGATCTGAATAAGCGGTTGTATACAGTGGATAAATTACCCAAATCGACAGACACCTGAAAAAACAGGGGTCCACAATGGCTGAAAATTTATGGTACTGACTAAAATGACGACTACATTACTCCGACCGTACACAAGGCTTACTCCTCATCCCAAAAACTTAATATCACACTCATTTAATTAAATTTCGCCTCGTGCAAGGAAGTAAAGCCACTAAGACACAAATGGTTAATGGGTGTGAAAGAATTAGAACCATAAATTGTACCAAGGAGCGAGAACAAAAGAAGAGTAACCAGGAGGATGTTAGATAGTGATTGACCTCGGATTAAAACTTTTCGAACATTTAAAGTTTGTTGGAAAGCATAGAGAGTTCCTGAAGTGAGAAGTGCGTGAAAAGAAACACCTAACATAGAACTTTCGACTACATATCAGCTGTAAATTGATTACATCTAATCGCCATTCTAGTACTGCGTTTAAATTAAATTCCACCTCATGTAAGCTAAAAACATATCCGTTAGGCTTCGTTACTAAAATAGTTTCATGGAGTACGAAATGCATTATGACCAGTGCAAAAGCAAAATGATATTTTATGCTTCCCTAGCTTTCTGATAATGCTGATCATAAATGTTTCCGATTATGAGATACTAGCAGTATATCCCGGCGTTGCTCGGGTGTAATGAAAGCTTTAAAACTAATCCATGGTCCTGGGGCTCAGACTCAGCCTAAAGAATATTTGTGTGAAGTTTGGTGAGAATCGGATAAAAATTGTGGATTTGTATAAAGGACATACAGACAGATAAACAGACACACACACAAACATCTTGCCTTATATATATATATATATATATATATATATATATATATATATATATATTATCGATTTTCTGCACGAAACACGATTTTTTCGATTATCGATTTCTGATATTTATCGGGGGTACCTTGACACAAAAACCTAGCTAAGAACACTCGCAGACCCTTATAGTACAACTGTGTAAATTTTCAAGAAAATCGGTTCAGCCGTTTCGGAGTCTATAGGTAACGAACACACACACACACACACACACACAAAAAGTTCCATTTATAAATAAGTTTAGATCAGCTAAACCTCATAACAAGACCGTTTTGGAATATAAACGACTTTAATTCTCATCAAAACTGCATAAAATTTGCGTCAAGTTTCTAGGATCCTACAGTGCACACTCATTAAAATAGAGATAAGGGTATGAATCTAATAGATATTTTTATTTGAATAATAAACGTTAATATTGATGCTGGATTGTTTGGTGACTCAGGAATCAAATTAAATATCAGGATCTCTAAAACAGATTTTAAATTTTTATTCTGTCCCTAATTAAAAAAAATTCGCGCTTATCTAAACTTTGTAACTCTCAACTGAAATTTGTTAAAATATCTTTCCTGTAAATATTGTATTGTGCTTCAAAGTAGAAACTTTATTTTAAGTGGTACAATTTTAAAAATGTCTGTATTTTAAAAACATCGAAAGTCTGCTGTCACTAAAGAAAGCAACCCTAAGGGAGCTGTACGTTGAGGACGCCAAAAACAAAATCATGCTTACAGAAATATGACTAAATAGATTAATAACAGGTGAAGAAAAAAATAATACAAAGATCGGAAGGCACGTATGAATAACTAAAGATGTTTTTAAGAAAGTAAGCTAAGTATTAAGAGAGAATATATTTTCGGAACAAAACAAAGAGCGCTAAACAATGCCTAATTTTATCTATGCAAGAGAATACTGAACAATTTTTAAACAGAAGAAGCTTAAATCAATAAAGTACTTTTGGTTAGATCCAGGAAAATAAGTAAAACGCGAACCATTAATACACTATCTATTAACATTCTATTAATACGCAGTGAATGATCTTTTGACGAAGTCAATTTTTTTTATTTCCCAATATGTATTTTTATTTATCTTCGTTTAAGATAGTAATATACTAATCCCATCAATAAATTCGTATCTGTTCCCTAAAAAGAGAATGCGAGTCGATCGACAAAAACAAACATTTAATACTTATGTCACACTAACTTGCTTCTATTCTTTCAAACACTCTTCCCATCCTCCCACCTATCTATCACACTCCTTCTGACATTTCCTATATCTAACCACTCTTTCTATTTATCTTCCCCTATATAGCCCCATGCACAATAGTGGCAGTGGAATGCCTTGCTTGTTAAAAAAAAAAAAAGGTCTTATAATTTCAGTCTGTTATCTTACTGCAACAAAATAGATTCTTCTATTTTATAAAAAGGTAGACTCTACTAATGTTCCAAAGATCCCAAAAGTGTCTTAAAAAGAAATTAAAAATAAACAACTTTGAATTTTACTTTTGAAAACAGATAGAAATAAGATTATATCACAGAACAAAGTAGGGTGATTAACGGACAAAGTTTTCAATAAGACGAAAGGTTAAATGTAATTATTGAAAAAAAAAGAAAGTTTTCACAAAATCTTTACCAAGAAATCCAAATCCCAAAAAATGATAGAGCTGATACATTTCTGTAGCCTATAATCCGTGGTTTGGTCCCAAAGTTCACATTTAAACTCAACTGCCTGGTTTCTAATATTGTTTTAATAAGAAACATTTTCGATAAAAATTTACCACTAAAAATGGTAACTCAAGCCTTAGGAAAAAAGTAACCTTTTGCATATACATGTCTATTCCAAAAGCTGTCAGTCTTAATGATGAACTAGTTTTGGAAGTAAAATATTTCCTTTTAGCGTATAAACATTTAATAATTTAAAAGTGCCGCCCGTGCATTGTATACTTTTGCCATATCTGGTCGGGTGCCCCTGCTATTCTCCTTGGGCTTCTCGACAAGGTACAGCGGAGGGTCTGTAATGTGATCGATACTGACTTGGCAGACCACCTGCAGTCTCTCTCCCTCACCGGCGCGACGTGGCTTCCCTGTGTCTCTTCTATAAATACTTTCACGGCTTCTGCTCCGATGAACTTAGATCACTGGTGTCCCCTAGGTTCGAATTTGCACGAGATACTAGATTAGCAACTAGATCCCAACCCTTTTACAGTGAAACCGATAAAATGCAACCGCAACTTCTACTCCAACAGTTTCTTTTCTCGTACTTCCCGATTGTGAGAATTCCCTTCAACATGACTGCTTCCCCGACGGCTACAATCTCCAGGAATTTATATGTAAGGTCAATAGACACCTCCTAACACACTAACTCGTTTCTATTCTTTCAAACACTCTTCCCATCCTCCCAACTATCTATCACCCCACTTCTGACATTTCCTATATCTAACCACTCTTTCTATTTACCTTCCCCTATGTAGCCCCAAGCGCAATAGTGGTAGTGGATTGCCTTGCTTGGGGTGAAATGATTAAAAAAAAATATTGATCCTGTTCCAATACATTATATGTTTCGTTATATTGCCATATGCTTAAATGGTCTGGAGAGCACTGAGTGTTAATCTGTTTATTCCCAAAATAAAGTTTACCTTGAATAGATTTTAACCAAAAAGACGAAACCTGAATATAAACGGAAGACGACAATCTAGGTACATTGTAATGGTTAGCAAGCTTTGGTAGCTAGATCAATTACAATCGAGTTCGATCCTTGATGTGTTTGTCTCACTTCTGGCCTTGTGCCATGTATAAATCATGCCTAGTAAATTACTATTTATAATTCCCTAACGCAGGACTTCACTTCTATCGAAAGTTGAAAATACTATTATCTTGACATCCCACACAAGAGATATCATCCTCCCAGATAGTATATCTCTTTAGGAAAGGACAGTGTTCATTACCTATCGTCTGATGTGTCCCCTAAAAAGGTATGTGAAATAGGGCGTGTGCAACTTTTGTACGGTACAACTGTAAAAAAAAAACCAGTAAATTTTGCCCTTGTGTGACATTATATTGCGACATGAGCTCCTTGATGTTGGCTTGCCTTAATAGATCAATCGTTTCGAAGTTCGATTCCCATTTGTCCTTGTGCAAAATCTGACCTACGCTTAATAATTCGCCAAGTATAATGAATCTGTTTTGAATTCAATTCAACCTTGTGTGAGGCAGCTCAACGTGGTGTAATAATTAACAAGCTTATCTCGCTAGAACGTATTACAAATGAGCAGTGTGTTCGACCCTCATACTTTCGGCCTTGTGCCACATTTAAGCAGCGCTTAGAAAAATCACCAGTTCTCTCATGTGTTTGACAAATCAGTTTGTCTCCACAAGAGTTTTGCTGAACGATAGAAATTGTTTGCATACTTCTCAAACCAGGGTAGTTATAAACTAAAATCTAAGAATAACCAACCAGTTTGTTAGAATATTAAATAATGAATAGACGATGAGTTTGGCAATTAAAATTATCCCGTTTACAATTATTAATGTGTTTTCTTTTTCAAAATAGAAAGATGTACTCATAAGTGACTCTGAAATGCGAAAAGTGCAAAGAATGCTTTCTTGCGTTGATACAAGTTCAAAATTCAGATGTAAATAGGAAGATCGTGTTACGCCAAGCAGATACATGGTTTTCCTGCCTGTGTCAAGCGAGGAAATCGGCATACATTCTGAATTTACACGAACTCAACCTTTGACATACGTGGGAAATTCTCAGCCATACAACATAACTTCTGACCTTTTAAATATTTTCTGATAACCTCCACATACAAAAAAAAAAAAAAAAAAAAATCCGTATTTTATTAAGAGCTGTGTTCACGCGCATCATAAAGACAATTTATTTCTTTATGAATCCATTAACTGCTTTAGCCATTAAGTATATGCGGATGTTCATCTATTCCATAATTGGGATATTTAGCCATACCCGATGAGAAATAGCATAGTTTTAAGTGACTTTAAAAATAGTAATCTCAAAATTTGTATAGTTTCTTAAACACGCTTAGAATTTTTTGCCAGTTCTTTTAGATTTTATCGCAATTTTCTTAAGATAGATTTTCAGTGCATGAAAATATTCGTTAAATTTTCCAAAAGATCCCAAAAGTGTAATTAGAAAAAAAAATATTTTGAACCTTACTTCTGAAAAGGGATAAAAATTAAAATATATATAAGAATAAGGTAAGATGGTTGACGGACAATGTTTTAAAAATGTTTACCAGGAATTCTTAATACGAAAAAGTAATACATTTCTATAGACTTTATCCGTAGTTTTACCCAACTGTTCACATTTAAAAGTGGAGAGCTTGGTTTTTAATATTGTTTTAATAAAAGACATTTTCGGGGGGTGACTTATGCTAAAAAAGTCGGGGTAACTCAATCTTAAAAAAAAAAAAAAAGAAAGAGTAACCTGCTGCTTATGCATTTTCTATGCCACGAGCTGTCAGTCTTAATGAACGACCAGTTTTGGTGTATAAATGTCTAATGATTTAAGAGTAGTGTGTATTCGATCCAGTTATAAAACATTAGTTTATTTGTATTGTTATGGGTTTCATTTGTGTGGAAAATACTGAATGTTACTGTTTTAAAAATGAAGTCTGCCTCGAGTAGATTTTAGCCATTATAAAAATTTCTTGAATAAACTTAAATCATCGAGAGTCATTAAAATATCCGTTTGGATATTTTAAGTGCCAAAGGCGAATTAAAATGATCTTGTGAAATAAAGTCGAAATGTTTAAGTCTTAGAATATTTCCACTCAGACTTTCAGAAAAATCACGAAGAGCTTTCTATTTGCCTCTCTCAAAAAAAGACATGAACTGAATTATTATAATTAATTAGTGAGCAAGCAAATTCATGCGAATTCTACTGAGGGATAAATAGCTGCAGAAAACGTCGGTAAAGGAATGTTGAGTTTCAGTTTAAACATCAAAGAACTTCGAGATTGAATACCAGAATAGATAATGTGTAATTTTAAGACAGTTTCGGTTGACCAGGAACTCGGTGGGTGTTCAAAGAACGTCTCTAGATTCTCAGAAATCTGATTCTTTTGTCTCTGGAGCCAAGTAATAGAACGCTGCAAAGAAGCGGCAGCAGACTTCAGTAGGTTTTGTTCTGCGTAGACCAAAATTTTCATACAAGCAATTGACAGTCGAAACTGTTCTCGCTCGGGATTATGTGTCACCGTCTCATTTGCGTAGTGAAAGCGTTCAACATAGAAAGCGATGTGGTCGATTACTTCAGAGCGGAGAAAAATCACGTCCAGATTGTGTACAGTTCCGTTTCTGATGTAAATTACGTGGCGCTCCGTTCTCGTCAGAACATTTGACGTTTCACGAAGTGTTTGCGTCAAGCAGGCTTTCAAATTCGGAGTACAGTAAAAAACGGAAGTTGTTAAATAGGAACAGACCTGCGTTCGCATGTCTTCTTCGGTGACGCAAAAGTTTTCGCTATGGAGAAGTACTTCGAGAATAGAGAGTTCAATCACATCTGTAGTTTCGTGGACGGCATTTTCAGCCCTCATACGACGTAAACCCCGAAGCAATTCTCTCAAGCCAAGTTCACAATTCTGGCTGGCAGCTGAAATAAAATTTTCGAAATATTTGTACGGAACATTCCCTTTCATAAAACTCGCCATATGGTAGAAGGTTCCCTACTAGCTAAACAATTTTTTTTTCAGTTTTTTTGCGATTTATTTCAGTTTTTTTTTTTCAGTTTTTCATAATGTTAAAAGTGTATTGAGATTATGTTTGTTTTTCTTTCAAATAAATAACTTTCTCTTCGTAAATCACGATCACCTTCGTTGAATTTGCATATGAAAGATCATTAATAAAAACCTTTCTTTTCGTGATTTTTTATTTTTTTATTTATGCTTTTAAATAAATTATGCATCTATATACATGGATGTGCTGGTAGTAAAATGATCAACGTCACGGAATAAAAAAATCGGCAGGCCAGGTTCGAATTCCAGTCGTGGGATTTACATTTACTTTCGTACAAATACCTTTGAAAAATTCATTTTATCCCCACAAGCTGTTGAATCAATATTAGAGGAAGACTGAAATATTCAGCCTTGGTTGTCAGCCAATCTATGAGATAAAAATCTCTAAATTACACAACCAGGGTAGACCGAACTGGTTAGCGTAGAAACGCGTGTTTGTCTAAGGAGAGGTAAACTTCAAAAGAATATTACCTTTATTTAGAATACAGAGGAGTTAAAAATAGATTTCATGAACAAAATTCGGTTATAGAAATTTTTCCAAGAGGTCTGATGCGTGTTGAGGCAACAGACAGAATAACTATATACCTAAGGCATAAAGTCGAAGGTGTCTGGGGGATGCTGGTTCACTACTATTCATGAACCTATTAGATACTTTAAGTTTACAAAAATTATCCTTCCTTCATATTCTTGGAAAAAAAAAAGAGAAATTGAATGCTAATGGTAACATTAGTAGTTTCCTTATAAGGAAATATTCAGCTTTCATTGACCGAACAAACAATTCTGCTGTCATTTAAGATTTATAAAATATTTCAATTAAAAGATATTTATATTTTTTCTTGAAAATAGCTTCCTCTCGTCCAGTAGCTGTTATTGCTCTTTCTGTTATAGTTGGGGGTTTCTTTCTTAAGTTTATACTTGGAGTAGTGCAGACGCTCATCATCCTGACAATGTCATTGTTTTTTTCTTCGAATGACATGTGCAAGCGCATCCTATCAACAATGTTTCATTTGCCTGACGAAACAATATAAAAAACCAGAAAGAGATTGAAATTATATTTTTTTTATTTTGTTCATTTTTAACATGACATATTCTTCAAGGACAAAGGCGATTATGAGTCTCTACTTTATTTTCATTTTGTCACCCATAAATTACTAGAACTACTTGAGACAAGTAGTGAACATATTTCTCGTTAGATTCTCCTCTTTTGAAATCAGAGTAACCTTCTCCTTAACCAGGTTGACGCTCAAGGCTAGAAGCGTAGTCTACTTTGCTATTTAACTCAAAACTAAACGATAGAGAAGAAATACAACCATGCCTTTCTCAAGGACATCAGTCCAAAATGGCTAAGCATGAATTTTATCTCGGCACGCCAATTCCATTTTCGATGCTGTAACTCCATTATGCTACACAGACATCCATAAAAATGATGTTAACGTGAGGAATTTACCTAATTTTTTAATACTAAACAAAATAATGCGTTAGTCTTGGCTTCAGGCTTTCCAATTTTAAGGAAGAACACATATATTTGTTGCGCAGGGACTATAAAATCTTCTTTTTTTTTACCAAAAGTAAAATATTTAGTATGCTGAAGAGAGTAAAGTAACAAGATCGGGTTGCAAGTAAGGTAATGTTTACAGTCAGTTTACACTTCTGAGGCACATTACAGAAAAGAAAGCTTGGAGAATTTAACACGCACACTAACTATCTATCTATCGCCCAGTTCACACTCCACCCACTATTGAACAGGTTAAGAGGCTCATCCCTTGTTCCCTGTTTGGGATGTGGTTTCCGGCTTTCTCTTTTCCAATCTTCTCACATTGTTTTTTTGTTTTTTTTTCAATTGCAGTAGATACATCAATCTATCTCCCGGTTCACACACCACCCACGTCTATTGAATAGGTTAAGAGGCTCATCCCTTGTTCTCTGTTTACGATGTGGTTTCTGGCTTTCTCTTTTCAAATCTTCTCACTTTGTTTTTTTTTTTCAATTGGAGTAGATAGACTAAACTATCGCCCGGTTCACACTCATCCACGTCTATTGAACAGGTTAAGAGGCTGATCCCCTGTTCCCTGTTTAGGATGTGGTTTCCGGCTTTCTTTTTTCCAATCTTTTCACTATTACGTAGCCCCCTGCACATCAGTGGCGTTACCGCCTTGCTCGAGGTGATACGATTAAAAAAAAACCCAAAAAAACAATATATCCTGAATACAGAAGAGAGAGAGAGAGAGAGAGAGAGAGAGAGATAGAGAGAGAGAGAGAGAGAGAGAAGAAAACATGAGTGACCTATATAACTTGTGTAAATTGATTGGAAAACAGGTGATTGGTAGTATAGTTATTTTTTGTTATTGTTTTACAGCAAGGATCGCATTTTACAAGGCCCAGGGACAACACGAATAGAAGGTTACGTTAAGTGGTATTTTATACTGATAAGATAGGAATATAATGTTTAACTATAGAACTTAACAGATTAAGATGGTATTGATCGGGGAAACATCTTCTCAAGTGTCTGTTCCGCAAAGACCTGTTTCACGAGAAGAAGCTGTTCGAGTTAAACTTATCACCTACGGAATACGGAAGGAACGTGGTGGTTGGTTTGCTACAATGTGAGTGGCATGGTAGGCCCTAGCCATGAAAGTTTGGCATGGTAATTCCTAGCCATGAAAGTTAGATCTGGTCGTCCCAAGAAATGAAGTTCGTCCAAAAACATTCGGACTTACAGCCATATCACGTTGAATACACCGGTTCTCGCTCGATCATCGAAGTTAAGTAACGTTGAGCCTGGTCATTACTTAGATGGGTGACCGCTTGGGAATACCAGGTGCTGTAAGCGTTTAGTGACGGATGTGCGTTGTGGTGCAGTGGATATCGGCTCGGAAAGAGAAATCGGTGAGCCGAGTTCGAATTCCAGTTGAATGCACTGCATTCACTTAAGCACTAGTACCCTTGGGAAAGGTATTAATCCGTCCCTTCTCTCTAGTTATGGGTTAAATAACAGGATAGGACTTGGGGACTCTGCCCTTAAAATCAAATCCCAATGAATCTTGATTCTCGAAAAGAAAAAATATTACTAGACACAAAACTTATATGAAAAAATAGCCATAAAATTGTTGAAAAAAAAGTATTACCAGCAATAAATAAATAAATAATTAGTTGGCAATAAATGACCCACCGAGATTGATATGTCATAAAACAAAACAGCCAACAACCAAACACATTCGACGGAAGTAGAGACAGAACAATGAGAGACTAACCACATCTTGCCGGCAAGAGAAAGGTTGGAGGGTGGAAAATATTCAAAGACTAATATTGCTAAGAGACACATAATATAAAAGAAAAAATGTATCTCATATATTTTTTATCTGTGAATGTGCGATGTGGTGCAGTGTATACCGGATTAGAATAAGAACTTAAAGATCCCAGTTCGAATTCCAATTGAATTCTTTGCATTCCCTTACGATCAAATACCCTTGAGAGATATATTTATCCATTTTTTTCTCCCTTTAGCTAAGAGTTGAATAACAGAACAGATTGGGTTTTATAGCCTTAGTTAGCAACCAGTCTACCATAGAATGTAATGGCAACCTACTGCAAGAAAATATTCTGCTTAGTCAATCACGGCCAATGATACAAGAGTATTGAGGCATGATCGCTCCACTGTGTATCATGCATGGCAATTAACTGATTGATAAATCTTTTATATATCATTTCTTGAGAGTAACCTGAGGAACAAGTAACAAAAAAGAGACCGATGATTTCTTCAGTCCTTCAGTTAGCAAAGAGTTTCCAAGGAAACATTGCATTCTTATGGTTTAAAGCGACAAGAAAAGTTACAGTCTAGCCTCTTTTATGCACGGTGAATACGAATTCCTAGGAAATGTTCTAACAGAAGACAAAACGTGTAACACTGAAATCAGAAGGCGCATTAGCATGGCAAAAAGATGCATTCAAAAAGCTAAGCAGAGGAAATTTCGTTGGAAACAAAGAAAAAAAATACTGGGTTGTTATTTGATGTCTCTCTTTCAATATGGCAACGACTGCTGGACAAACTTCTCTAAAATGAAGAAAATACTCGAAGAAAGCGAAATGTGATTCTACAGAAAGTTGCTGAGGTTGCGATGGACCATCTTTCCTCCAGATAACAATTGCAACAATTTTCTTTTTGTATTTTGTTTTTTTTTAATCGTATCACCCTGAGCAAGGCGGTAACGCCACTGATGTGCAGGGGGCTACGTAATAGTGAAAAGATTGGAAAAGAGAAAGCCGGAAACAACATCCTAAACAGGGAACAAGGGATGAGCCTCTTAACCTGTTCAATAGACATGGGTGGAGTGTGAACCGGGCGATAGATAGACCTATCTACTCCAATTGAAAAGAAAACAAAGTGAGAAGATTGGAAAAGAGAAAGCCGGAAACCACATCCTAAACAGGGAACAAGGGATGAGCCTCTTAACCTGTTCAATAGACATGTGTGGAGTGTGAACCGGGCGATAGATAGATCTATCTACTCCAGAAGCTTGGATTTTCAGGCATTTTTAAATGTGCTATTGAGTTTCATTTTTATCATTCCAAACACACCTACTACGACTAGTACTATTCTTGTTTCAATTTCCACATCGTTTTCTATTTCCATTTCCATATCATTAAACTTTGATAGTTGTTCAGATTCCTTGGTCGCTATATTGCAGTCATCTGGGCAAGCCGTATCAATTGGCAGGCAAGTTTCTCTCTTTTCGGTTTTTGAAAATTATATTCGACTTATTTGTTTTAATCTTGCTGTTTGTAAAGATGATGTAATCCCAAAGAATTGTGTAATGTTTTCTAATTCTGTAAACGATGCTGGATGATTTTCATACCAGTGTTTGTTAACGTCTTTTCCAAAGTGTCTGCACATCATTCAGTTTAAATATTGACCCACTCTATCGTGAAGATACTTATATTCATTTGGCGCAAATACGGGACATCGAAAGATTAAATGGTCTATGATTTCCTTATACTTGCCACAATACCTTTATTTTGGATCCACATTATTATACATATATTCCTGAAAATTCTTTACGAAAGGACTCTGGTCTTGCACTGCAAGAATAAAGCCTTTCGTTTCAACCTTTAATCCAGATGGTGATATCCATCAATGAGTGTTAAGTTATTAACATCTAGATATTAGCCATGCAGAGATTTATCTTGCCAGCGGTGATTCATCTGTTCAAGAGCTTTATCGTTTGGCATTCTTTTTCATTTATTAGCGACAGCAGTAGGTTCTTGGATTTGTTTTTCTACTGAATGTATTATTATTATTATTATTATTATTATTATTATTATTATTATTATTATTATTCACAGTGTATTATGCAGTTTGTTGATAAAAAAAGTTGTTTTCTAGATATCATTCATAACTTTAGACAATAAACTGATTATTTTTGCTTTTCGAATATTATTTTTTGTCTTTTTCAATATTTTCTTTATTCTTGATGAAATATCTTTTCGAACGTAACTTTTGATTGGCTATCATTTTTCGCAATCTACAATAGCCGGCCCATAATTTTTTTTTTTTGTTGTTTTTTTTCGTTGTTTTTTTTTTGTTTTTTGTTTTTGTTATATTGGCAAACGTCAACTTCCAACAGCACCACGAATTCGCTCAAGTTATTGGCGATAAAAATGATACCGGAGATGGCTCTTCACACATTCACCAGAAAAACAACACATCAATAGGAATTACAATTAATGTGACGGCGGATGTTGTGTCACACTATTTTGTCAACTATCTAGTATGTGTAGGCGTCTAAACGTATCTTGCGGATCGATTTATTATGTAATGCATTTTTTATCCAATCAGTTCAACTCTACGGTGTGGTGTGCTCCAAACGTAGATATCCTGTGTGTTATAGTGGAACATCCTGCGATACCCCATAATGGAATGCTCTAGTCTATAAAGGACAGTAACAAGCTAACCGAGAAGCTTACGTCACTCGCCTGACGACGCTATGACACTGTCAGCTCCCTGCCTTCGGGCAGTGAGCACAAACCCAGTCGTGGTTCCGCCGAAGGGTAGAACCACGACTCGGCAAAAATAGACAGACATTTTTTGGCCCGGCTATATGGCCGGGAATACCCACTATAAAATGACCATGTGTCACATCCGGCCTTGCGTGGGAAGGCTAGTAAATACAATACGTCACTCGCCTGACGTCGCTATGACACTGTCAGCTTTCTGCCTTCGGGTAGAGGGCGCTCTCTGCTTCCGAGCCGAGAGCACAAACCCAGTCGTGGTTCGGCCGAAGGGTAGAACCACGACTCGGCAAAAATAGACAGACATTTTTTGGCTCGGCTATATGGCCGGGAATACCCACTATAAAATGACCATGTGTCACATCCGGCCTTGCGTGGGAAGGCTAGTAAATACAATACGTCACTCGCCTGACGACGCTATGACACTGTCAGCTCTCTGCCTTCGGGCAGTGAGCACAAACCCAGTCGTGGTTCCGCCGAAGGGTAGAACCACGACTCGGTAAAAATAGACAGACATTTTTTGGCCCGGCTATATGGCCGGGAATACCCACTATAAAATGACCATGTGTCACATCCGGCCTTGCGTGGGAAGGCTAGTAAATACAATACGTCACTCGCCTGACGTTGCTATGACACTGTCAGCTTTCTGCCTTCGGGTAGAGGGCGCTCTCTGCTTCCGAGCCGAGAACACAAACCCAGTCGTGGTTCCGCCGAAGGGTAGAACCACGAGTAGGTAAAAATAGACAGACATTTTTTTGGCTCGGCTATATGGCCGGGAATACCCACTATAAAATGACATTATGTCACATCCGGCCTTGCGTGGGAAGACTAGTAAATACAATACGTCACTCGCCTGACGTCGCTATGACACTGTCAGCTTTCTGCCTTCGGGTAGAGGGCGCTCTCTGCTTCCGAGCCGAGAGCACAAACCCAGTCGTGGTTCGGCCGAAGGGTAGAACCACGAGTAGGTAAAAATAGACAGACATTTTTTTGGCTCGGCTATATGGCCGGGAATACCCACTATAAAATGACCATATGTCACATCCGGCCTTGCGTGGGAAGGCTAGTAAATACAATACGTCACTCGCCTGACGTCGCTATGACACTGTCAGCTTTCTGCCTTCGGGTAGAGGGCGCTCTCTGCTTCCGAGCCGAGAGCACAAGCCCAGTCGTGGTTCCGCCGAAGGGTAGAACCACGACTCGGCAAAAATAGACAGACATTTTTTGGCCCGGCTATATGGCCGGGAATACCCACTATAAAATGACCATGTGTCACATCCGGCCTTGCGTGAGAAGGCTAGTATATACAATACGTCACTCGCCTGACGACGCTATGACACTGTCAGCTTTCTGCCTTCGGGTAGAGGGCGCTCTCTGCTTCCGAGCGGAGAGCACAAACCCAGTCGTGGTTCCGCCGAAGGCTAGATCCACGATTGGGGAAAAATAGACAGATTTTTTGGCCCGGCTATATGGCCGGGAATGCCCACTATAAAATGACCATGTGTCACATCTGGCCTTGCGTGGGATGGCTAGTAAATACAATACGTCATAGGCGAAGGCATTCTCTACTTGATAGATTATTCCGCTCCTATTTGTTGATTGCTATTGTGTATCTTATTGTTTATTGTACCTTCGTACAATAAATCCCTTCTATCTATTTCCTGTGTTAAGTACCATTCTTACACTTATCTTTTCACTGATATTCCTTTTCGGGATATATCACTATGGAAAGAAGAACTTGCAAATATCATCATTGATAAATAATTCACCTTTAAATCTTACTGTGTCTTTCTGGTCTTTACCAGCTTAAGGTCAAATCCAATTGAAACAGCGGTTACCGTACGATCAAGTTAAGCAAATACGAGCCTGGTCCGTCCCAAGATAGGTTACTTATTTAGAATATCAAGTGATGTTAGCTTAAATGTTCGGGTGGTGTAATAGATAATGAGCTGAAGTCAAACATCCGACCGTGCATAGAAAACTGCTGTTATACATGGTTAGGCGCCCCTAGCTGTTCATCTCAGTGATCTCGAGAGACTCCAAAGGAGAATCTGTAACGTAATAGGTCCCGACTTGGCAGCTCGAGTCCAGCCACTTTCTCACCGGCGGGATATGGCTACCCTCTATCTTTTCTACAAATATTTTCATGGCTTCTGCTCTGACGAACTTAAGTCACTGCTGCCTCTACCATTAGAATTTACTCGTGCAACCAGACTGGCAACAAGGTTCCACCCATTTACAGTTAGATCAACCAAATGCAGCCGTCAATTCTACTCCCCAGCTTCTTTTCTCGCACTTCCCACCTGTGGAACTCCCTTCCGTACACTTGCTTTCCTGACGATTATAACCTCCAGGAATTTAAATGCAATATTGATACCCATCTCTTATGCCCTTGACTCCAGTTCTTTCTACATCACCCTGTATATATTGTTCTTTTCCTTTCTCTCTCCCTTCGCTACAGTCTTCACACTTGTGTTCCTATCCTTCTCTTACCCTTTTTTGGACAGCCCCTGTAACTGGTTCGGCTTTCTCTTCACTCTCCTCTTGTCTAAACTTTTCCTCTTATATAGCACCCTGTGCATCAGCGGCCAAATTTTATTTGGGTATGTTATAATATCTTCTTCTTCTATGTGCCCTGTCCCTTCATGACGTAGGCGATAATGGCCTTCCACGTCTCCTTATACCTGGTGGCTCTTAGCACGCCTTCTCCTGCTACACCATGCAACCCTCGTTCCATCATCCACCTGATTAGGTCCTCCAAATATGTTATCCGCTGCTTTCCCCTGTCTCAGGTTCTCCAACCACATTTCAGTTGCTTCAAGTTTACCCTTCATTTTTGATGATATTGTCCAGCTTTCACTGCCATATTGGAGAACAGATATCACAGAGCAATCCAGTACACTCTTCTTTGTTTCTAGCGAAATTGTCCTGTTCCATCATACTTTACTCAAGTTTTGGAATGCTTCCTTCGCCATGCCAATTCGCCTTCGGATCTCAGTGTCGCACTTTCCGTTTTCTGTTATAACACTTCCCAGGTATTTAAATTTTTGTACCTGCTTGATTCTAGTCTCCCCGACCTTTATTTGGCATATTAGGCTGCCCTTTTTTACTGATGACCATGCATTTTGCAGTTTATTTGTAGTCCTTCCTTGTCACTCTCTTCAGCTACCTTCTGTAGGAGGTCTTGTAGTTTCCTTTCTGTGTCATTATGCATACCTTAGATTGTTTAAATTGTATCTTCCGATGACGCATCCATGCATAACTAAAATATTCTCGCTGTACAAATTAAAACAGATCCGGTGAAAAGATAGATGCTTGTCTTACGCCCCTTTCTATCTTTGTATATCTGCTGAATTCTTTACCTGTCCGTATACAAGCGGTTTGTTGCCAGTAAAGATTCTTGATTACTCTTAAGTCTTTCCCAAATATGTCAAGGCTGCCGAGCATCTTCATTAATTCTTTGTGGCGTATTTTGTCAAACGCCTTAGCATAATCAATAAAGCACAGGTATAAGTCCTTCTTCATTTGTATAACCATTTCAGAGAGCATCCTAATCATAAATATGGCGTTCCTTGTTCCAGTATCTTTGACGAAACCACACTCTTCTGGTCTTATCTTTGACCTGATTATGCTTCTCGCTCTATTCATCAAGATTCGGACGATCAGTTTTGTTATATGGCTCATTAAACTGATGGTTCTGCGGAGTTCACACTCGTTAGCTTCTTAGGTAGTGCTATGAAGATCGACTTACGCGAAAAATACCTTTGGGAAAAGTATGAACCCACCTTATCTCCCCCAACTGTGAAATAATTGGTGATACTTGTATCACTAAATGTTATTATCCGAAAATATTCTTCAAATCGAAAAATATTTTCTACCTTTAACTATCAAATCTGCAGAAACTGAATAAACCATGGTTCTTTACCAGTCAGTCGGTTAAGATGCCATACGTGATGCACGTTTTAAGTGATCATGTCTCGAAAGAGACATGACTGACTAAACAGAAGATTATCCCGCAGTAATTTGCCATTGCTTTCTGCGACAGATTGGTTGCAGGCCAAGGCTATAGAGCCCAACTTGTCTTATTTAACCCATAACTTGAGGGAAGGATATTTGTGCATAAGTGAATGCAGCGAATTCAACTGGAATTCAAACTCGGCTTCCCGATTTGTAGTTCCGTGTCGATATCCACTGCATCATAATTATCTTAATATAGTCTTACTGCAGTAATAAATCGAAACGAAAATGAGTAAATCAGTCAGTAAAGTTTGTTTATTTTTATTTATTTATTTTTTTTTTTTTTGCTTGTTTTTTTACTGAAATGTTAAACATATTTTAAGAGTAAATCTTAGTTCTTTCTTCCTTTTCAGGATATAGCATGCTCCTTAAAACTCTGGGGCAACGCAATAACAATGAATACAGATGGGTGACGCAAGCTTGGGCGGTCATGTCGCGAAAGAGACATGCCTGACTGCGCAAAATATTTTTCTGCAGTCGGTTGCCATTTTTTACTGCGGTAGACTGGTTGACATTTAACACTATAGAACCCAAGCTGTCCTTCTATTTAGTCCATAGTTGTAGGGAAGAGACGGATTCATACCTTTCCAAAGGGTATTTACGTAGAAAAATGTGTAGAAGAAATCCTGATAAATATTTTATCATGTATAAACACATGACAAACACACTTTGTTATATCACCAACTTTGATCACATCCATACATACAGCATCTAAGATCTTTCTACCTACAACAACACCGGTGTAACCTAAATTATTCCACTCTTACACAAGACAACGCCTATCAACTACCAGACATGAATAAAAATGGCCACGCGACGCTCATCTAACACGCGCACCCACTTTCACATTATCAAGCGAATTCTAAATAGGCCAAATAGAATTTTGACACACTGTGACGATCGTATATGTGTGTACGAATATTCAAGTTGAATGAACAGTCACTGCACATTTTGTTTATCTATTTAATATCCTATTTATTCAATATTTTTGCCGCTATCATCATTTTCTTAGCATATATTACGAGGTTTGACAATTATGTAACCACTTAATATTAATACAATATAACAAATAAAAATCAGTGACAACTTAAACATTTCAATGTATCTGCCTTAGAACTTTATTCTGTAGATCTTAAAAAAGAAATTTTACTTACTCACTTTTCGAATCACCATCAACTGTGTTGTTGCAATATTAAACTAAGGCTGCACAACCGGTTCGCAAGATATTCAGAAGTATTGAACGCGTTCTAAACAGACCAAGTAAAACTAAATCTGGTTAGGGTTTTGATTTCAAAGAATAAACATCATATAGAAATTTTCTAGGAATGATACAATTGTCTCTGCCACCAATCAGGTTGGTATATATCCCATTTAGTTTGCACCACGTAATAGTTGTTGAACATAATAATTTACTACGATAGTAATCAATGTAAAATTAGCGTACATAGTATAAATTACAAAGTATAATTATGAAGTACAGTGTATAAGGTATAAAGTACAGAGCATATATTATAAAGTATAACTTATAAAGTATAAATAGAGTACAAAGTATAGAGTACAGAGTATACATTATAAAGTGTTGTGGATTCAGGGTGGGTAACTACACAAAATAATAAATGAAAAAACAGATATGGTGATAGAAAATTAAAGTTATATTGAACAAAAATATACAAACTGGAACACAGGTTAGTCAGTTCAGGAATACTAGGAATACTGTTAGAAGAAATCAATATATGCAGTCATGCAGTGAAATAGTATATCTGGGTAATGAGTCTATATTTAAACAACTCTAACTAACTCTACACCAACTTACTGACCAACTACGCTTACAACTGCTATCTCAACTACTCTTTATAACTGCCGTTCTCTGTATAGGCAGGATTATATGTACACATCAGGCGAGTTCATTCTTCAATACAAAAAGGGGCGATCCCAGAACATAAAGTATAAAATATGAAGTATAAATAGAGTACAAAGTATAAAGTATAATTTTAGGATGAAGTATAGAGTACAGAGTATGCATTTAAAAGTTTTAATTCTAAAGTACTAGCAGTATAGCCCGGCGTTGCTCGTGTGTAATGAAAGCTTTAAAACTAATCCATGGTCCTGGAGCTCAGACTCTTTGGACGTTGGCACGAAAAACTAAAAAGCAATAGTTGTTTCCATTTAAAGCGAAACCGTAGACTGAAAGAAAAATGAATGGATGTAAGTCAAATTTTGATTTCCTGCTATCGATAACAAATCAGTTTTTTCGTTGTAAACTGAATTGTTGAAGGCTAAATAAGTCCTCTGAGTAAATGGTATCATAGTTGAGACTAAGAACTAATTATGCCTACTTAGAGCCAAACCCGATTAAAAACTAAAATAAAAGAGCTGAAAAAATACAGACATACAGGCAGATAAACAGACACACAAAAACATATTGTCTTTTAGATATATATATTATCGATTTTCTGCACTATTGTAAGAACTGCAACCTTGAAACTTCTGAATATCGTTTCTTATGTCTTTGTCTATGAGTGTATCAGATTTGATTAAAATCGGAACACTCCTTTTATAACCCGATTTTTTTTTTCGATTATCGATTTTCGATATTTATTAGGAGTACATCGACACAAAACCTAGCTAAGAACACTCGCAGACGCTTATAATACAACTGTGTAAATTTTCAAGAAAATGGGTTCAGCCGTTTCGGAGTCTATAAGTAACGGACACACACACACACACACACAGTTCCATATATAAATAAGTTTAGATAGATAGATATAGTATAACATATAGAGTAGAAAGTATTCATTTGAAAGATTTAATTATGAATTCTAAAGTATAAATAAAGTATGAAGGAAGACTTTAACATCTGCCAAAATGGCAGACGTTAATTCCCCCAAGCATATGACGGGACTGTGTCGAGCAAGCCTGCACGATTAAAACATATGAGGGGTCACATTCTTCGCAATAAATTAGTTGTAGGTCGCAAGGATAAATTACCGAATTGAAAAAGAGCAAAAGCATTAATACATTCAAAAGAAGGCATCTTTTGTTCAAGAACACAGACTGTGCCTAGTCCTTTGTTAATGGTTAAATACGCGTGGACTTTTTCGTTTCTTCTATTTTTCGGTAAGAATAGTTAGCCCCCCCCCCCCGTTTATGCGATATTTTTTACATTTCCCAACATTTAATATTTACAAAATGTGAGCTATAATATTAGTGCGGGCTGAGAGGTTCATATCCTGACTACGAAGGAGTAATACTAAAGTAATGAAATTTTGCGCGCATTAATTTCAAATTTTATTAATAACTGCATGGTTTCTTTGTAAACTGACGCTTGACTGTTCAAATAAGACTTTTCATCTTCTTCAAAAAGTCATCAACAGCAGATATAAGGTCATTATCACTGAGATACAAGTTCCAAGTAACGTGTTTTTTTTTGTCTTTTTTTTTTTCGTGTATGGGAACAGATGATAGTCAAATGGGAGCAAATCAGAAAATACTAATGAACACTCAGTTCAAAGTCACAGTCACGCACGCAAGTCAAGGTCATATGTGATCGATACTGACTTGGCAGACCGCCTGCAGTCTCTTTCTCACCGGTGCGACGTGGCTTCCCTGTGTCTCTTCTATAAATACTTCCATGGCTTCTGCTCCGATGATCTTAGATCACTAGTGCCCCCTAGCTTCGAATTTGCACGAGATACTAGATTAGCAACTAGATCCCATCCTTTTACAGTGAAACCAATAAAATGCAACCGCAACTTCTACTCCAACAGTTTCTTTTCTCGTACTTCCCGACTGTGGAATTCCCTTCCACATGACTGCTTCCTCGACGGCTACAATCTCCAGGAATTTAAATGTAAGGTCAATAGACACCTCCTAATACAATAACTCGCTTCCATTCTTTCAAACATTCTTCCCATTCTCCCAACTACCTATCACCCCACTTCTGACATTTCCTATATCTAACCACTCTTTCTATTTACCTTCCCCTATGTAGCCCCAAGCGCAATAGTGGCAGTGGAATGCCTTGCTTGGGGTGAAATGATTAAAAAAAAAATAAAATAGAATATGTGCTGGAGCATTGCCCCGATAAAACAAGTGACTGCCGTCAGTTTTCCTGAACGTTTAGTTTTTATAGTCTTTTGTATGTGCCTCCCAAGTTAGCAATGCCCTCTTTGTTGATGGGGTGGTTCATTTGAATGAAAATAAAAAAAACAAAAGAATGCTTTTTACATCACAGGAGGAGTGTTTTCATTGCATGGATTGTCTCTTTGTTTTTGTCTCAACGTGATGAACTTAATCCATCTTGGTTTGGAAATTCTTTAAGTAAACCAGTTGAGTTTGCCTTAAATAATGTCAGACTTTACCGTAATGTGATCAGCCTGGGGCGCTTTTGATCAAATGACAGAAGACGTGACATCCACCGAGCAGCAACCTTCATCGTGCCAAGTTCATTGAGCAGAATATTCTCAATACTCTCACCGTATACTTTAAATACCATTGGCTATTTGATATATAGTCAATCGCCGCCTGTCAACCAGTTCTATGTACGGAACACGATCATGTTTTTTTTACTCTTATGGCAGCTGCAGGACGTTCATACCAAAATTCCACATTTTTAAGAGAAGTCACTATGAGTTATTTTTGAAGCCTTCTTTGATCAAGCAAATGTTTCGGAAGAACCAATGCAGAAGAAGATTTTAAATTATTGTATGCAATATTTCACAACTCTGGCATCATTTCTTCAAAGTCAACCTTTGAACTTTTCGACCCACTCTTTTAATATTACTGAGTTATAATATGTATTGAAGAACACAGCAGCGGTGGAAAGAGTGATTACGCTTTCAGTCTGTCTCCACCATCCTACTCCGACAATTAACATCTAAATCTGGATTTATTTTTACCAATTTCGTTACTTTCTTTAAATAATGAATAAAGGAATACCGTTTTGTTTTGTTTATTGTTTTTTTTTTGCAATCATATACACTGATTTTCATTAATTACGAAGGAGTTTCAAAATGGTTTCTTCACATTACTACAATGTTTTTTTATTTTTAATCATGTCCCCCCCCCCCCAAGCAAGCCATTCCACTGCCACTATAGCGAAGGGGGTTACACAGGGCGATAGACGAATTAGAATATACATAGGGGGAGAGTTGGGGAGAATGGGAGGGTTAGTGTGTTAGGAGGTGTCTATTAATCTTACATTTAAACTCCTGGAGGTTATAGCCGTCGGGGAAGCAAGCATGCGGAAGGGAATTCCACAGGCGGGAGGTGCGAGAAAAGAAGCTGTTGGAGTAGAAATTGTGGTTACATTTCATCGGTTTCACTGTAAAGGGGTGGGACCTAGTTGCTAATCTAGTATCTCGTGCGAACTCACACCTAGGTGGGGGGCACCAGTGATTTAAATTTGAATTTCATTCGAATGTAGTCTAGATAAAAACCATTGAATATAATTTTTAGTTTCAGTGATAAACAGAAGCGATGGAGGGAAGAAATATTATTTACTTTTATAGATTGTTGGTTGGTTGTATTGTTTTTATGGCCTATAAACCTCGGCGGGTCATTTATTGCCAACTGAATTTTATTTATTTATTGATGGTAATACCTTTTTCTTTCAACAACTTATTGTTGTTTCTTATATAAGTTTTGTGTCTAGTAATACTTTTTTCTTTCCGAGTATCGAGATTCCTACCCTGTTATTTAACCCATAACTGGAGGGAAGGGACGGATTAATACCTTTCCCAAGGGTACCAGTGCTAAAGTGAATGCAGGGCATTCAACTGGAATTCGAACTCGGCTCACCGATTTCTCTTTTCGATCCGATATCCACTGCACTACAACGCACATCCGTCACTATACGCTTACAACACCTGATATTCCCAAGCAGTCACCCATCTAAGTACTGACCAGGTTCAACGTTGCTTAACTTCGATGATCGAGCGAGAACCGATGTATTCAACGTGATATGGCCGTAAGCCTTTTTTTAGCGCGAGTGAAAGGAATTAATTAGGTACAATATGTATGCTAATCCTGTAGGATTACGTTGGCGTATACGACCATACTGTCTGTCTGTCTGTCGGTCTGTCTGTCTGTCTGTCTCTCTCTCTCTCTCTCTCTCTCTATCTCTCTCTTTCTTTCTTTCTATCTATCTATCTATCTATCTATCTATCTATCTATCTCTGTCTCTAGATGTCATTTCTTCTACAAAGTATAAAAAATGCACTGGTTTCTTAAACTATTTACTAATCCTGTAGACTTTAAGGAGGATACGCTTACAGTTTCAACACTATAGAAAGTGTGCTGTTTTCTTAATCTGTATGTTAATTCCGGTTTCTCTTCTCTAGTTTTTATTGTTCTATAAAATATAGAAAGTGCACTGATTTTTAAATCTGTATACCAATCTTGTTGATTTTCAGTGGATTCACTGGTGCCTCCTCAACAGATGTTTACTCGTGCAACCAGACTGGCAACTGGGTCCCACCCATTCACAGTTAGGTTAGCCAAATGCAGACGACAATTCTACTCCTGCAGCTTCTTCTCTCGCACTTCCCGCTTGTGGAACTCGCTCCCATATTCTTGCTTTCCTGACGGCTACAACCTCCAGAAATTTAAATGCAATGTCAATACTCATCACTGGACTCTAGCTCTCTCCCCACCCCCGTATATCCTTCCCTTTCTCTCCACCCGTGTATCTGTCATCGCACCTGCATTCTCAGCTTTCTATTGCTCCTTTCTAACTAGTTTTTATTCCTCACTCTTTTCTAATTAATCTTTTTACAGTTATGTAGCCCCCCCCCCGCTCATCAGTGGCATTTCTGCCTTGCTCGGGGTGAAATGATTAAAAAAAATTATATGGCTACAGCTTCTCCTCTTCAATTGTTACTGCTCTAGAAGTTTGCTGATTTCTTTATCTGTATGCTAATACTGTAGATTCTTAGTTAGTAATGTCTTTTTCGAGACATGATCGCCCAAGCTTGTATCACGTATGACACTTGACTGACTGCCTGACTGACTGACTGACTGACTGACTTTATTCATCGTTATTGCGTTGTTATTGAGTTTTACGGTGCATGTTATATCCTGAAAAGGAAGAAAGAACTAAGAATTAATAATAAAATATTTTTAACATTTCAGTAAGAAAAAAAGTGCAAACAAAAGAAAATAATATTTTTCAATTTTGTTATTTTTCTTTGAGATAAATAAAAAAAGTTCTTTGTTGAGGATTATTAGGCTTAACAATTTCTATTTTATCTTATAGAAGCCCTCGAGCAAGACACATTGCAGTTTCACATGAGGACTTCATATCGTTAAAACCCTCTTATCAAACAGAAGCAATTTTGCCTTAAGTACTTTGAAAGAATTGGCACTTAAATTTGGCTTCTAGTTTTTTTTTAAGGATTCTTCATAATGAAACTGAAATCTGTGAGAAAGGATATTTTTAATTTCTATTTTAATTTTTGGCGTTGTTAATAATTATGTCTAATTATTGAAGATGGAGAAATTATTTCAACTTGAGTGTGTAGTAAAAAATCTTTAAATTGTTAGATAGAAAAACAACCTTCATTAAAATGGCCAGTAACGTTGACATTTATTTTAGTTTTGGTCACTGGCAATAACGTATTTATCTTAAAGCAAATAAATAGATGAAAAATTCTCCCTGTCGCACAAAATGTACAGTAGAAACAAAAGACAGTTCGATGTTTGAGATAGAAATTAGAGACATTAATAAGTGCAGAAATTTATCTGAGTTCTGTTGTGAAAGATAATGGAAAATTTGACACCGAAATCTGAAGTACATTAAAATAACGACGAATGACTTGTAGAGGTAGAAGAAAATATCGATAGTAATGGGGTACTTATATCACGTCGTGGTGACCAATTCATAATGTTACTTTACGTCGCATAAGTTACCAGATATTTGATGAGCCAAAGAAGAAAGAAATATTCACCCGTTTTTATTTCCCTTGTCATCGGCATTATTATATCCAACGTATAATAGCACCTTATTTCACCGACAGAATGTAATAACTGCAAGAAAAGGAATAACAAACATGTTTTGTTATCAGAAAGATTTTATACTGCTACTTCAAACACAAAATGATCTAAACTTATTTATAAATGGAACTTTGTCTCTGTGTGTGTATGTATGTATGTGTGTATGTCCGTTACCTATAGACTCTGAAACAGCTGAAGCAATTTTCTTGAAAATTTACACAGTTGTACTATAAGCGTCTGCGAGTGTTTTTAGCTAGGTTTTGTGTCGAGGTACACCCAATAAATATCGAAAATCGATAATCGAAAAAATTGGGTTATAGAAGGAGTGGTCCGATTTTAATCAAATTTGATACACACTTAGACAAAGACATAAGAAACGATATTCAGAAATTTCAAGGTTGCAGTTCTTACAATAGTGCAGAATATCGATAATATATATATAAAAGGCAAGATGTTTTTGTGTGTGTCTGTTTATCTGCCTGTATCTCCGTATTTTTTCAGCCCTTTTATTTTAGTTTTAAGTATAATTGTAGTTCTTAGTCTCAGCCATGATACCATTTCCTCAGAGGAATTGTTTAGCCTTTAAAATTCAGTATACGACGAACAATCCAATTTGTTATCGATACCAGAAAATCAAAATTTGACTTACATCCATTCATTTTTCTTTCAGTCTAAGGTTTCGCTTTAACTAGAAACAACTATTGCTTTTTAGTGTTTCGTGCCGACGTCCAAAGAGTTTGAGCTCCAGGAACATGGATTAATTTTAAAGATTTTATTACACCCGAGCAACGCCGGGCTATACTGCTAGTATATACTTATTTTTCACGTGTTCTACAGAGATAAACTATAGCACATATCATTTAAAATATCTTATCATACACGAGCAATTCTATCTTAAGCACTTTGAAGAAATTGCTACATAAATTTGGCTTTTTTTCTTTCAAGGATTGGCAAAATGAAAACTTTTATTATTTTTTCTATTCTTTTATTTTGGCGTTGTTAATAATTTTTTCTATTCAATATAGGGAAATTATTTCAAACTCAGAGTAGAAGGGCTTCGGAAATTTAGATAGTGATTTATAGAAGAAATAAATATTTTCCCTTTTAAATTTCCCCTATTATATGCATTATTATATTCAAAATATGATATCACTTTATTTCACAGATGGATGGAATACCAGCAAGAAATAAATAACAAACATGGTTTATGTTTTGAAAAAGTTTTAGTCCTAATTGTTATGCCAGTATCTTCTTTAACATTTCTTCCACATATAAAAATGGCAGGTACAATTATTGAGATTTTTGCAATTCCCTGACATTATTTTAAACTAAGCCTAAAAAATTCCATAATGAATTTCTAGGATGATGAGTTATTCTTAATTACATTATTAACATTCACACGATTGTTCTCATATTTGTTGTTAATAACACAACGTTTCTGCCTTTGTCAGGTTCTTGAGTAGCTTTCAGAAAATTTTCAACAGAAGACTTTATTTAAACTATGAATGTCTGAAAAAAATACAACCTCCTTAGTAGACCTAACATATATAAGAGCGCGGTTAATTAAAAAAGGATAAGAAAACCAGTGAATGTAATTAAGCGTGACAAGCAGCAGCCCCTGCCGTCCTCCTCAGTGTTCTTGACAAGCTCCAAAGGAGAGTCTGTAATGTGATAGGTACTGATCTGGCGACTCGACTGCAGCCACTTCCCCATCGTCGAAATGTGGCCTCCCTTTGTCTCTTCTATAAATACTTTCATGGCTTCTGCTCGGATGAGCTTAAGTCACTGATGCCTCCTCAACAGGTGTTTACTCGTGCAACCAGACTGGCAACTGGGTCCCACCCATTCACAGTCAGGTTAGCCAAATGCAGACGACAATTCTACTCCTGCAGCTTCCTATTTCGCACTTCCCGCCTGTGGAACTCGCTCCCATATTCTTGCTTTCCTGACGGCTACAACCCCCAGAAATTTAAATGCAAAGTCAATACTCATCTACTAACCACTGGACTCTAGCTCTCCACCCCCTGTATAACCTTCCCTTTCTCTCCGCCTATGTATCTGTCATCGCACCTGCTTTCTCAGCTTTCTGTTGTTCCTTTCTAACTAGTTTGTACTCCTCACTCTTTTTTAATTAATCTTTTTACATTTATGTAGCCCCCTGCACATCAGTGGCGTTTCCGCCTTGCTCGGGGTGAAATGATTAAAAAAAAAATTACATCAACAGAAGCCTAATTAGGTTTAAATTAATCGGCTTGGAACTAAAAGTAGGATAGCAGTGTTTTAATTCCAGTTGAATTCGTTGCATTCACTTAAGCGCAAATGCCTTTTGGAAAGGTTGTAATCAACTGTCTCTTCTCCTCGCAGCTATGGGTTAAATAGCTGGACATTTTGGGTTCTATAGCCTTAGTTGACAACCAGTCTACCACAGAAAATAATGGCAATCTTTTGCGGGAAATCTTTGGCTCAGTCAGTCATGTCTCGAAAGAGACATGATCGCTTATGCATGTATCACGTGTGGCACGTAAGTGTTTGTCTACATATGACAATAGGATTAAAACGTTGTTCCAGAAATTAATTTTTTGATGTAGGAATTGTGAGTTCAACCCCTTAGTCGAGTGGTGCAGATTTAGGCACAGTGTAAACACCGGAAGCAATAAACTAATAGGAAATGAGTGATATAACCCTTGACATCGGCAACAGAATGAACAATCTATTCCCTAGATTAAAAAGGGCTCAGTTAAAAATTTCTGAAGGAATCGTTAAACATTTTGTGGCTATATTAGGGCACGGCTGTCGGAACTTTTCAATCTCATCAACAGAGATGAAGACAATGGTTAGAGAGTAAATAAATTAGTGAAATCTCTTGTGGAAGGAAATTAAAAATCTGATTATGCTACCCAAAACAGGTTTATACTTTTTAAGGTGGTATCTAAGCGATAAAACCCTGAAGTCTACTACCAGCAGTTAAAGTGCAACGCATTGCAGAAAAAACAAACTGCCAACACTTTCAAAAAAGTTACGATCATCGAAAGAGTTGAGCAGCGCATGAGCTCAGGAATGTAAGAGCCTCGATGATGCCTGTCAAATTGGCCTTGCGCCAAACACAACCGAATTCCCCACAATTTAAAATATTAGAAAGTTAAAAGAATAGATCGAAAGAATAAGTATTTGATTTTTAAAATAAGTGAAATTGTATTTACTGGACAGAACAATAAATTTGTGGGGAGAAAATGTGCAAACGGAAAATGTCAGTAATTAAATGTTCCACAGAAATTCAGAGCTTATAGTTAATAGTAGAAGAATGTATAGATGCTTATAGTTAATAGTAGAAGAACGTATAGATGCTATAGTTAATAGTAATAATGTATAGACGTTGTTATAGTTAATAGTAGAAGAAAACGTATAGATGCTATATTATAGTAGGTTGTCATGATGCTTATAATAATAGTAGAAGAATGGTTATTTATAGTTAATAGTAGAAGAACAAGAGATGCTTAGTGTTAATAGGTAGAAGAATGTATAGATGCTTGTAGCGTTAATAGTAGAAGAACGTATAGATGCTTATAGTTAATAGTAGAAGAATGTATAGACGTTACAGTTATAGTGTGTTAGAATGGTAGATGTTTTTAGTTAATAGTAGAAGAAACGTATAGATGCTATAGTTAGAACAGTAGGTGAAGAATGTAGTATATGCTATAGTTATTAGTAGAAGAATGTATAGATGCTTATAAAGTTAACAGTAGAAGAATGTATAGATGCTTATAGTTAATAGTAGAATGTATAGATGCTTTTAGTTGTCAGGTAGAAGAAACGTATAGATGCTTATAGTTAATAGAAGAATGCGCAGATGCTTACAGTTAATAGTAGAAGAAACGTATAGATGCTTATAGTTAATAGTAGAAGAATGTATAGATGCTTATAGCGGTAGTAGGTGGTTTTACAGATGCTTATAGTTAATAGTGTAGTAATGTGGATGCTGCAACAATAGGAGAAGAATGTATAGATGCTTATAGTTAATAGTAGAAAGAACGTATAGATGCTTATAGTTAATAGTAGTAAATGGTAGATGCTTATAGTTAATAGTAAAGAACGTATAGATGCTTATAGTTAATAGTAGAAATGTATAGATGCTTACAGTTAATAGTAGGTAAGAATGTATATTATAGTTAATAGTAGAAGAATGGTAGATGCTTATAGTTAATAGTAGAAGAATGTATGATGCTATATTATTAGTAGAAGAATGTATAGATGCTTATAGTTAAGGGTAGAAGAATGTATAGAGATGCCTATAGTTAATAGAAGAATGTATAGATGCTTATAAAGCTAATAGTAGAAGAACGACAGATGCTTTGAAGAAGAAGAAGAATGCATAGACGTTATGTTACGCAGAATAATGTGTAGATGCTTATAGTTAATAGTAGAAGAATGTATAGATGTTTATAGTTAATAGTAGAAGAATGTATAGATGCTTATAGTTAATAGTAGAAGAATGTAGATGCTTATAGTTAATAGTAGAAGAATGTATAGATGCTTATAGTTAATAGTAGAAGAATGTATAGATGCTTATAGTTAATAGTAGGTAGAATGTAGAAAGCTATAGTTAATAGTAGAAGAATGTATAGATGCTTATAGTTAATAGTAGAAGAATGTATAGATGCTTATAAAATAATAGTAGCAGAAGAATGTATAGATGTTATAGTTAATAGTAGAGAAGAATAAGTAGATGCTATAGTTACTAGTAGAAGAATGTATAGATGCTTATAGTTAATAGTAATAGAATGGTACGTTTAGTTAACAGAGAAAGAATGTATAGATGCTTAGTTAATAGTAGTAAAGAATGTATAGATACATAGTTAATAGTAGAAGAATGTATAGATGCTTATAGTTAGTTGTGTGTGTGCGTATAGATGTTATATATAGTAGAAGAATGTATATGCTTGGCGAATAGTAGAAGAATGTATAGATGCTATGTTGGCTAGTAGAAGAGCCATATATTATAGTTAATAGTAGAAGAATGTATATACACAGAAGTATATATATAATATAGATGCTTATATACAGTAGAAGAATGTATAGATGCTTATAGTTAATAGTAGAAGAACAAGAAGTTAGTTAATAGTAAGAATGTATAGATGCTTATAGTTAATAGTAGAAGAATGTATAGATGCTTATAGTTAATAGTAGAAGAATGTATAGATGCTTATAGTTAATAGTAATGTTTTATAGATGCTTATAGTTAATAGTAGAAGAATGTATAGATGCTTATAGTTAATAGTAGAAGAAATTACAGATGCTTTTAGTTAATAGGAAGAATGTATAGATGCTTATAGTTAATAGTAGGTATTTATAGATGCTTATAGTTAATAGTAGAAGAATGTATAGATGCTTATAGTTAATATATAAAGAATGTATAGATGCTTATAGTTACTAGAAGAATGTATAGATGCTTTCTTTATAGTTAATAGTAGAAGACAATGTATAGATGCTTATAGTTAATAGTAGAAGAAATGTATAGATGCTTATAGTTAATAGAAGAATGATGATGCTTATAGTTAATAGTAGAAGAAATGTAGACAGAGTTAGCATAGTAGAAGAATGTATAGATGCTGAGGAGTTAATAGTAGTAAGAATGTATGGATGTTTATAGTTAATAGTAGAAGAATGTATAGATGCTTGAAAGTATAGAAGAATGTATAGATGCTTATAGTTAATAGTAGAAGAACAAGTATGCTATAGTTATTAGTAATATAGAATGGACAGGACAATAATAGTCAGGAAGAATAGACAGATGTTTATAGTTAATAGTAGAAGAATGTATAGATGCTTATAGTTAATAGTAGAAGAATGTATAGATGCTTATAGTTAATAGTAGAAGAATGTATAGATGCTTATAGTTAATAGTAAGAAGAATGTATAGATGCTTATAGTTATAGTTTAGAAGAATGTATAGATGCTTATAGTTAATAGTAGAAGAATGTATAGATGCTTATAGTTAATAGTAGAAGAATGTATAGATGCTTATAGTTAATAGTAAAGAATGTATAGATGCTTATAGTTAATAGTAGAAGAATGTATAGATGCTTATAGTTAATAGTAGAAGAATGTATAGATGCTTATAGTTAATAGTAGAAGAATGTATAGATGCTTATAGTTAATAGTAGAAGAATGTATAGATGCTTATAGTTAATAGTAGAAGAATGTATAGATGCTTATAGTTAAGTAGAAGTAGAAGCAATAGTATAGAGAAGAATGCTTATAGATTGCTTTTAGTTATAGTAGAAGAATGTATAGATGCTTATAGTTAATAGTAGAAGAATGTATAGATGCTTATAGTTAATAGTAGAAGAATGTATAGATGTTAGTTAATAGAAAAGATGCTTATAGTTAATAGTAGAAGAATGTATAGATGCTTATAGTTAATAGTAGAAGAATGTATAGATGCTTATAGTTAATAGTAGAAGAATGTATAGATGCTTATAGTTAATAGTAGAAGAATGTATAGATGCTTATAGTTAATAGTAGAAGAATGTATAGATGCTTATAGTTAATAGTAGAAGAATGTATAGATGCTTATAGTTAATAGTAGAAGAATGTATAGATGCTTATAGTTAATAGTAGAAGAATGTATAGATGCTTATAGTCAATAGTAGAAGAATGTATAGATGCTTATAGTTAATAGTAGAAGAATGTATAGATGCTTATAGTTAATAGTAGAAGAATGTATAGATGCTTATAGTTAATAGTAGAAGAATGTATAGATGCTTTTAGTTAATAGTAGAAGAATGTATAGATGCTTATAGTTTAATAGTAGAAGAATGTATAGATGCTTATAGTTAATAGTAGAAGAATGTATAGATGCTTATAGTTAGTAGAATGTATAGATGCTTATAGTTAATAGTAGAAGAATGTATAGATGCTTATAGTTAATAGTAGAAGAATGTATAGATGCTTATAGTTAATAGTAGAAGAATGTATAGATGCTTATAGTTAATAGTGAAGAATGTATAGATGCTTATAGTTAATAGTAGAAGAATGTATAGATGCTTATAGTTAATAGTAGAAGAATGTATAGATGCTTATAGTTAATAGTAGAAGAATGTATAGATGCTTATAGTTAATAGTAGAAGAATGTATAGATGCTTATAGTTAATAGTAGAAGGATGTATAGATGCTTATAGTTAATAGTAATAGAATGTATAGATACTTTTAGTTAATGAAGTAGAAGAATGTATAGATACTTAGTTAATAGTAAGAAGAATGTATAGATGCTTATAGTTAATAGTAGAAGAATGTATAGATGCTTATAGTTAGATGCTTATAGTTAATAGTAGAAGAATGTATAGATGCTTTTAGTTAATAGTAGAAGAATGTATAGATGCTTATAGTTAATAGTAGAAGAATGTATAGATGCTTATAGTTAATAGTATAGATGCTTATAGTTAATAGTAGAAGAATGTATAGATGCTTATAGTTAATAGTAGAAGAATGTATAGATGCTTATAGTTAATAGTAGAAGAATGTATAGATGCTTATAGTTAATAGTAGAAGAATGTATAGATGCTTATAGTTAATAGTAGAAGAATGTATAGATGCTTATAGTTAATAGTAGAAGAATGTATAGATGCTTATAGTTAATAGTAATAGAATGTATAGATGCTTTTAGTTAATAGTAGAAGAATGTATAGATGCTTATAGTTAATAGTCGTATAGATGCTTATAGTTAATAGTAATAGAATGTATAGATGCTTATAGTTAATAGTAGAAGAATGTATAGATGCTTATAGTTAATAGTAGAAGAATGTATAGATGCTTATAGTTAATAGTAGAAGAATGTATAGATGCTTATAGTTAATAGTAGAAGAATGTATAGATGCTTATAGTTAATAGTAGAAGAATGTATAGATGCTTATAGTTAATAGTAGAAGAATGTATAGATGCTTATAGTTAATAGTAGAAGAATGTATAGATGCTTATAGTTAATAGTAGAAGAATGTATAGATGCTTATAGTTAATAGTAGAAGAATGTATAGATGCTTATAGTTAATAGTAGAAGAATGTATAGATGCTTATAGTTAATAGTAGAAGAATGTATAGATGCTTATAGTTAATAGTAGAAGAATGTATAGATGCTTATAGTTAATAGTAGAAGAATGTATATATGCTTATAGTTAATAATGTTAGAAGAATGTATAGATGCTTATAGTTAATAGTAGAAGAATGTATAGATGCTTATAGTTAATAGTAGAAGAATGTATAGATGCTTATAGTTAACAGTAGAAGAATGTATAGATGCTTATAGTTAATAGTAGAAGAATGTATAGATGCTTATAGTTAATAGTAGAAGAATGTATAGATGCTAATAGTTAATAGTAGAAGAATGTATATATGCAAAATGTTTAAAAAGGTTACTAATAAAAGTATGTTTTTCCCTATTTTTTTAGGCAGCAAGAGAGTGAGAAAAAAAACAATAAAGTAATAAAAGAGTTTGTACTTAACAGAGTCAGTTGAAGTATCTTGTTTTTTTTTTGTTTTTTGTTTTTTGACGGTTAGTGGGTGAAGACAAAGTAAGGAAAATTGGAAGGCGAGGTAGAACGAATGCGTCCTGATGTTTCTTCCTTACTTTGCGACGAGGTCCTTAAGATTACCATTCGGACTGATTTGACCAGTCAAATGACTTGGTTAAGTAGTGGATTTTAGTCATGTGATCAGCTCCGAACAGCATACCCATTTTCTAGGTGTGAAAAAAAAACCGAAGTCATAAATCAATTTGCTATTTCCTATCCAATCAGAATCTAGAATCTTACTTTTCACACTGACTAGTGAAATTTGCCTTGGTCTGGGTTTTTTTTCAGAATGTTTCAATCGCTCTGATCCTTTTTGCTGGTGTGCAATTTTACTTTTTTTCGTTTATTTTGTTAGATGCTATACGATTTGTATCCTATAGGAACATGCACATATTCAGGTGTTCTGTATATTTAAAAAGTAATAACTAATTTTTATACACACTTTTATACACATTTTATACACATTTATACACATTTTTATATTTTATACACATTTTTATATTTTATACACATTTTTATATTTTATACACATTTGCGCGTCTTTGTTTGCGCGTGAGTTTGATAAAACAAAAAGTTCTCGTGAAACGGTTTCATTTCAGTTTTAACTGTATATTGGTTATTACTCATTCTCCAAGTCGCCCGATCTTGTCATTTGATCTGATATTTAAATCTGCCTCCGGTTTCCGATTTCATCCATTCGTCATTTTTTTTTCTTTTGCCAAATCAAATTTGTTAAATGATTGTTGCCATCCGGAGTAACATCGAATAAAAGTCTGTTAGAGATTAGACAACCTATTCAGTCTATGAGAAGCATACTGAGACAACTCGGAATTTTCAGCCGCTATTATAGTGACACTCGGAATGAAGCACTTTCGCTTAATAATTAGCTAGTTTGGTGGATCACGTGAATAAAGAAAGAATGGGAAACAGCAGGAAGTAGACGAGAAAATTCGGAAGCAAATATTGTTGAAGAACTTTTCATTCAATAGAAATGACAATGTCGATAAATAACAATGGATTTTATCGCCAAGCACCTTTTCATTAATCTGATATGAAAATGTCAAAAGGAAACATTATACATAAATTATGTGGATTTTACTTTAATGAAAGCATAAGTAGTTTCCTCAAAGTCTTAAGGAAAACGATTACGACTATGGCTCTCGCTATAATGGTAATGGTAGCATTAGCCGTTTACATTTAGGATTCATTGACGGAGCAGGCAATACTGTGACACTGCACGCTGGACGGCTGCCCTCAGGTCAGATCCTGGTCGAAACGGCACCAGATGTGATGCCTCAAGCCGGGCTGGCCGTCTGTCTAATGTGACGCTCGTTCTCACCGACGGTCGTGACGTTCCCAGTTTTGACACTGCCACCCAGTTGTACGGTTGGTTTGGTCGCTGTTGCTGGTCGTGATGATCCCGTCCGATGATTTCGTCACAAAAGCTGGATTACATGACGTCTGTTGCAACAACGGGCCACTGTACCACGTTGTGATTAGATCCCAGAGGTCTTGTCTTGAAATCTTTCAAGCATAAAAAATAATATAGACGTCCCTTTTAGCCAGTCCGGACACTGGTGTACACTTGTGATTTGAAAAAATAAACACGGCACCAAAAAAAAAAAATAAAATAAAATAAATGAACAAGATTGGATACGCCTGGAGAATTACGAAGAATTTCTTTATATATAAAAAAAAAAACAATGTCTTTCTTTCCCCAAGAATACAGTTGTCGAAAATGATATTTACATAGGAGAGAGAAAGTTCGCCAAAAACATCATAGCTTCTAATCTTCAAGTAAAATGTCTAAGTTTCATTAGCGTTGAAATAAACAGATCTCTCCAAATTTTCGCCAAAGTCTCTTCACGTATTACATTAAAGTATTTTCATTAATTCTCTATAATCAGGTTTGTCAATTTTTTATGTAACTTTTAAAACAGCAAGTTCTTTCGGGTTCTTGACGGAATCTGACGGAATGTGCCGAATCGGAGGCGGCCGGTGGTGGTGTTGACGGCGGTGACTCTCTGCTCGAAATCTCTACAAAACTCCGACTAAAACTGTCAACCAAATCCACTTTTCGTGTCGAGCATCTATTTTTATAACCAATTTCGATCCTCTCTGGAGATCCGGCCGGCTCACAGTCTTAGGCCAATGAAATCGGTCTCCGCCCACTCGATTTGCGGAAAGTCTCAGCTCGACCAATGAGATTATGCCAATTCACATCGTACCTCGATTCACCTCGTGTTATTACGGACTGCTGTGTTCATCAGCGGCCTTGGCTTTCGGGTGACCTTATCAAATCACTCTGACACTTGTTTTGTCTACGCGTTTTCAGATTAGCGGAATCGACATTTCAACTCCAAAGAAGGGAAATTTATATGAACATGAGAGGAGCGAAATTTATACAAACATGAAAGACGAGAAATGTATACTTTTCCAAAATAACTTTATGCTCCCAGCTTTTAGAAGTACTTGAAAAATAATAAAATTATTATTTTTTCCTAAGCTCACATCGCGTGACGCAATAGAGCTCTAATAACTTTGCCAGTATGGATTTCTCTCTCCGTTGTTTTAAACTAAACAAAGGAAAGTATCCCCGCGGGAGAAGGAAAAGTGTCAACGCTGGAGATATTGTCACTATACTACACTAGCTATATTTTTCTTAATTCTCTACCAGCCATCTCGTATCAAAGTGTAGTATTTGTTCTCCTCTTTATTAATGGTAACATTAGCCGCTTCAATCAGTTAGGTGCTCTACGTGATACACGCTTAATAATTCCCACTATATTTGTAGCAGGCAAAAAAGATTACATATTATTTGGGACTGATGCAGTAAAATTAGACACAGCGAGAGTAATCAATTCAATGGAAGCAGAACGAAATGCAGTAGGATTGTTGAAAGGCTATAAAGTAACTAGTCGACCAAAGGTCAAGAAAAGTTCCAGTTCATATCTTAATTTTAGTAGTAGTAAAATTAAACAAAATGATACAACGAGTCATACTAGAAAGAGTAATTCAAGGTGGTGGTAATTGGGCGTCACTGATAGTAGCAATGAAGATACCTGACAGAGGTTTAAGGATATGTGGGGATTATAAGATAGGGGTGAATCACCAGATATGTTCAGTCTAGTTTCTGTTGCCAATATTGAAACTGCAAGCCACGATTTATCGAAGATGGAGTACGTTGCAAAATTTGATTTCAAATCAGCATACGATCAAAAAAAAAAAAAACAAAGCAAAATCCAGTATTAAACATAAAAAATAATATATGGAGTAATTGTTCGATGGCAGAGCGACCCTTTATGGAAACAAAACTCAAACTAGCCATAGAAAATGGCATAATATGCAATGGAGATCTAATAGTAGCTTCACAAATGCCGAGAAATGACTTACTAAAAGCAGTACATGATGAAGTATATTGAGGTATAACAGTAACGCAAAAAAAGGCTAAAGTTACAAAGTGGCCACAATATTTAAAAGATTTAGAGGAATACGTTAAGAGATGCCCAAAATGGGCCGAAATAAAGAACTTCAAGCAAGCAAAAATCACTCATGGCCGAAGGAAGCACAGCCATGTGTTAAGGTCCATCTGAATCAAAATATATCAGCCATAGGAGATAATGGTTCACAGACCTGAAGAACCGGACTGTTAGAGCGGTTACGTCATCGGGTATATGCGGCGTGTAGTAAGGGTATATTATCTGGCTACAGCTAACCAGGTTTTGACACAGAATCGACCGGGGTGAATTATATTCAAACCTGGTTACTCTAACGATTATTCCCCTGGTGTTATTTTCTATAATAATTCAGACCGAAACGGATGTTTAAGTGAACCATGTTCAACTTACAAACCGATTCAAACCTTTTAATCCGTCAAAATATTCAAAACCTTTATTTGATAAAATCTGTTTCCAACTAATTACTCGTTTTTATTGATTTTTTTTTTTTTGAAAAAGTTAAAATGAGGCAAGTTTTCCTGTCACTAATCAACGGATTCTTCTCATTACTCTAAACGTTGATTTTAGTGGTTACACTTGTTTGAGTTGCCATATCTTTCTTTCTTTTTTTTTCTTAAGCGGTAAAAATAACGGCAACCGGCGTAGATCAATAACTAAAGAAAATAGGCCGTCCACAAGGACGTGCGTTGTGGTGCTATGGATATTGGCTCGGAATGAGAAATTGTAGAGCCGAGTTCGAATTCCGGCTTGTATGAATCCATCTGTTCTTCCGCCAGCTATGGGTTAAATGGCAGGACACATTGAGTTCTATAGCCTGAGCTTGCAACCAGTCTACCGCAAAAAGAAATGAAAATCTAATGCTGGAAAATCTTTTGCCTAGTCACTGATGAACTGAAAGAGACATGATCGCCCATGCGTGTATCACGTTTGGCATTTAACTGACTGACTAATAATCTAACAGGAATCAAAATTATGATCCAATTTTTTTCCATTATTCTACTCCTATTTTAGCTTATCAATTACAAGCAGTATAGCCCGGCGTTGCTCGGGTGTAATAAAATCTTTAAAATGAATCCATGGTCCTGGAGCTCAGACTCTTTGGACGTTGGCACGAAAGACTAAAAAGCAATAGTTGTTTCCATGTAAAGCAAAACCGTAGACTGAAAGAAAAATGACTGGATGTAAATCAAATTTTGATTTCCTGGTATCGATATCAAATAAGTCTTTTTCGTCGTATACTGAATTTTGAAGGCTAAATAAGTCCTTTGAGTAAATGGTATCATGGATGAGACTAACAACTACATTTATACCTACTTAGAGCCAAACCTGAAGCAAAAACTAAAATAAAAGGGCTGAAAAAATACAGACATACAGGCACACACACACACACACACACACACACACACACACACACACACACACACACACACAAACATCTTGCCTTTTATATATACATATTATCGATTTTCTGCACTATTGTAAGAACTGCGACCTTGAAACTTCTGAATATAGTTTTTTATGTCTTTGTCTATGAGTGTATCAAATTTGATTCAAATCTAACCACTCCTTCTATAACCCGATTTTTTCGATTATTGATTTTCGATATTTATCGGGGGTACCTCGACACAAAACCTAGCTAAGAACACTCGCAGACGCTTATAGTACAACTGTGTAAATTTTCAAGGAAATCGGTTCGGCCGTTTCGGAGTCTATAAGTAACACACACACACACACACACACAAACAAAGTTCCATTTATAAATATGTTTATTCAGATACCACGGAAGGCTTTCATGAAAAGGCCAGACTCAATTACCCACGTAAATAATCCTCATCTCCTGTTGGGACCCTTTAGAAACTATATATTTAAATAAATGTTTTTCAATCAGATATGTATGTGTATGCGCGCTCGTGTGTCTGTGTGTGTCTTCACTGTGACAGTCCGACAGCTATAGGCTACATCTGTTGCAATTTTACTTCGCTGATTGTCCATATGATGCCTCATTAAAATAAATACATTAAAATATATCCTTACCCAGCTGTCACGTTCTTGGTTAGTCAGAGCCAATAGATTTTTATTTGTTTTCTATTGTTATGGCCTGGCCTTTATGAAACATTTATTTAGCACTGCATCCATCTCTTTAGCAAAAGAGATATTAACAATTGTGTTTAATGCGAGATTCTTCAGTCAGTCAGTTAAGTGCCATACGTGATACACGCTTGGGCGATCATGTCTCGAAAGAAGCATGACTGACCGGGCAGAAGATTATCCCGCAGTAGGTTGCCATTGATTTCTGCGGTAGACTGGTTGCCGACCAAGGCTATAGAACCCATTCTGTCCTGCTATTTAACCCATAACTGGAAGGAAGAGACGGATTAATACCTTTCCCAAGGGTATTTGCGCGTAAGTGAATGCAATGGATTCAGCTGGAATTCGAACTCAGCTCCCCAGTTTCTCGTTCCGAGCCGATATCCACTGTACCACAATTCATTTTAATTCATCTCATTATTTGTTTTCGGGGTTGTAATCGATAGTAGCTCTGAATAAGTAATCGGACTCTGAGTTCCAGAATTCCAGTCGGCTTTACTTTCACGCAAGTACCCTTGAGAAAAGTACCCATACATCTGCATCACTTGCTTTCCACTATTAAAAATGTTAATCAACAGCAAGAGTACCTGCTTTTCCCTATGAAATCTGAATAACAACATGAATAGTTCCTTTCTTTTATTATAAAGATTAATTGAACAAAATTCATATATGTTTCCCTTGTTAAAAATAGAACCTAACAATACGCATATTTTTTAATCGTATCACCCCGAGCAAGGCGGTAACTCCACTGATGTGCAGGGGGCTACATAAGAGTAAAATCACTAGATAGAACAGAGTGAAGAGAAGGACAAACCATTTAGAAACGAGCACGAGAAGGAAGGGAACACAGGTCTGATGACAGTTGCAGAGGTGGAGAGAAAGGAAATGATATACAGAGTGGTGAGGAAAGAACTAGGGTCAAGTGGTTAAGAGATGAGTATTGACCTTGTGTTTGAATTACTGGAGGTTATAGCCGTAAGGAAAGCAAGAATAAGGATGCGAGTTCCACAGGCGGGAAGTGCGTGGAAAGAAGCTGCAGGAGTATAATTGTCGTCTGCATTTGCTTGATCTCACTGTGAATGGGTAAGACCCAGTTGCCAGTCTGGTTGCACGAGTAAACACCTGTTGCAGAGGCACCAGTGACTTGCTTTCTCCTATTATAAAATTAACCTAACGCTTATTTGCGTTCCCCTATTATAAAGTTTAATTTAACAGAATGCAGATTTACTTTCTTCTATAAAATGATTAATGTAACATCATGCATACTTGCTTTTCCCTATTATAAAATGTACTCTAACAGCTTGCATACTTGTTTTCCCATATCAAATTCAATTTGTGCCACATCTGGTTGGGTGGCACTGCTATTCACCTCGGGATTCTTGACAAAATCCAACGGAGGATCTGTAATATCATCGATACCGACTTGGCAGCTCGGCTGCAGTCGCTATCTCACCAGCGTGGCATGGCTTCCCTGTGCCTCTTCTATAAATACTTTCACGGCTTATGCTCCAATGAACTTAGCCCCTTATATATGAATTCACACGAGCTACTAGATTAGCAACTAGGTCTCACTCTTTTACAGTGAAACCGATAAAATGTAACCACAATTTCTACCGTAACAGCTTCTTTCCTCGCACTTCCCACCCGTGGAACTCCTTTCCATATACTTGCTTCCCCGACAGCTACAATCTCCACGAATCTCCTACCTCACTAACTCGCATCCATTCTCTCAAGCTCTTTTTTATCTACTCCACCCCCATTATCGGTATTTTAATCCGTCTATTACCCTCCTCCTGACATTTCCTATAACTAACCCCTCTTTCTCATCACTTTCCCCGATGTAACCTCATGCTCAACAGTGACAGTAGAATGCCTTGCTTGGGGTGAGATGATAAAAAAAAGAAGTACTTGCTTTGCCCTACAAATAATTTTAATCTAACAATATGCATACCTCTTTTCCCAATTATAAAGTTTGATCTTACAGATGCATACTTGCTATAATCAATGTCCAACCATTTCAAAAATATAATAATCACAAGAAAGACTCCAGTTAAGTTCATATCATAACAATTTTAGTATTAATCATTTTGAATTTTCGAATAATGACTTGAGAGATCCTGCTATCAAATAGCATTTCAACGTGGTTTGGGAAACTGCATTCTTCTTCTACTATGTGCCGTGTCACTTCAGGATGTACGCGATCATATCCTGTCACTTCTTCCTATCTCTAATAGCTTTAATAAAAAATTATTAGAGCATTTAAATTTCTAGGCTTTAAAATCGAGATTTCATCCAATCGCAAAATTGTTAACTTTTTAGACATGAGCTTCAACCTGTCTAATAAAACTTTTGAACGATACCAAAAAAAGAAATCAATCCCCAATTTATAATAATGTTAATTTTAATCATCCAAACAACCTATCATTGAACAAATACGTAAAATAAGTAATATTAGAATTCATAAATTATCATCAATTAAAGAAATCTAACCTTATTTATAAATGGAACTTTGTCTCTCTATGTGTGTCTGTGTGTGTGTGTGTGTGTGTATGTGTGTGTGTGTGTGTGTGTGTGTGTGTGTGTGTGTGTGTGTCCGTTACCTATAGACTCCGAAACAGCTGAAGCAATTTTCTTGAAAATTTACACAGTTGTACAATAAGCGCCTACGAGTGTTTTTAGCTAGGTTTTGTGTCGAGGTACACCCGATAAATATCGAAAATCGATAATTAAAAAATTCGGGTTATAGAAGGAGTGGTCCGATTTTAATCAAATTTAATACACATAGACAAAAACACAAGAAACGATATTCAGAAGTTTCAAGGTTGCAGTTCTTAAAATAGTGCAGAAAATCGATAATATATATATATAAAAGGCAAGATGTTTGTGTGTGTGTTTGTTTATCTGCCTGTATGTCTGTATTTTTTCAGCCCTTTTATTTTAGTTTTTGCTTCGGGTTTGGCTCTAAGTAGGTATAAATGTAGTTCTTAGTCTCAACCATGATACCATTTACTCAGAGGACTTATTTAGCCTTCAAAATTCAGTTTACGACGAAAAAAAACTTATCTGATATCGATACCAGGAAATCAAATTTTGACTTACTTCCATTCATTTTTCTTTCACTCTACGGTTTTGCTTTACATGGAAACAACTATTGTTTTTTAGTCTTTTGTGCCAACGTCCAAAAAGTCTGAGCTCCAGGACCATGGATTAGTTTTAAATTTTTCATTACACCCGAATAACGCCGAGCTATACGGCTAGTATTTCATAAGAATAAAACAATATACAATGAAGCCATCAAGAAAAGTAATTTTAAAGATGAAATAACATACCAAGAAAATTTGAAAGACAAAACTAAAAATGGAAACAAGGGCAAAAATAGAAAAAGAAAAATATCCTGGTTCAACCTACCTTTTTGCAAATTGTCCAGTGTAAGCATAGGTTAATATTTTTTTTAATTTAGTTAGCAAACATTTCCACCAAAATAAACCCTAAGTAAATTATTCAAAAGAAAAAATCTTAAAATTAGTTATTCAACAACCAGCAACATGCAGAACATAATTAATTCTCACAATAATAAAGTATTTAAAAACTTCCACAATAATAAAGTACTTAAAAACTTCCATAGCAAACTTCTAGAAAACAAACCTTCTTGCAATTAAATCAATAGAACCAACTACCCCGGTGATGGCAGGTGAAATTCCGAAAAAGCTATTAATGAAGCTACTATTTTTCCAGAAAAGGACCCTAAAAAAAGAGTATATATAGATATATTTTCAGGTAGTTGGAAACAGAGACTTTACAATCACAGACACTCGTTCTGCAACGCCTCATTGAAGCATCAAAATGCTACCAGGATATAAAAGATGAAAGATTTGCCCAACTGGTTAAATGGAGAATAATAAAATATGCAAATACTCGCAACAACTTCAGGGACAGATGTACTTTATGCCTGGAGGAGAAATTGACGATTATCAAATACAATAATCCAAAAACCTCTTGAACCAACGAAACGAATTCATATTTAAATGCAGGCGCAAGAATAAGTATAAAATCATTTACCTAGATAAAAATCAAATATAAACTTAAAAATTTGGTTTCTTTTGGAGAAGAATCTGGAATCTTCCGTTGCAAATATTATCCCCCCAAAAGTTTTCTTTTTTCTAAATAGTTATAATGTATTATTGTCTTATTGTAATAGTTATATAATATTAATATTATTAGAATGTAATATTGTATGTATATGTTTGTCTGAATATGTGGGTATGTATTTATATGTATATGTATATATGTGTATATATAAATGAAAAAATATATATGGAATATGTATGCAGGTGCATGTGTGTGTAAATGTGTATATATATATATATTGCATAGAATTTTGGCTCAAGTTTGGGGATTAGCTATAAAAGTTTATGTTTATTTATATATTTCTATAGAAATCTATTTTTATACTTTCATAATGTTTTGACCCCAGTTAGGGAGTTAACGATATGCTGGGACCCTAACAGGTGCTACCACTCTGGGTCAGAGTGGACATGGGAACTACAGCAAGTAAGAGGTGCTTCCATGATAAAATCAGTGGCCGTGCTGCCGGATGCAGTTTACCGTCATACCCAGGACCTGATATTGCTGAGTTTGTCTTTCTACGATTATTTTGAACTCAAATAGATTTCATAACGCCAAAATTGTGAAAATATAAAACCGAACGGTTTACTTTTGATATTTTAATGTTATAAAAAATTTTAAATTTTAACTATTACCACATCAAGATTTATTTTAATCATAGAACAAGTTGGAAATTTATTTACATTTTTCGGCCTGTTGTACTCATCTTTACTCTCATATTCACGACGTTTTGCCCGTTGTACGCTCCGACTTTCATCAAATGACTGGAAAATCCAAGTGGACTTTTTATATTCATCACTGAGGTAGATTGTTCTCGTTTCATGAGTCATGCTACTACCGGATGTCTTAGTTATTTTCTTTTAACTCTACTCTCTAAGTTTTTATTCACCACTGTTGTTGATAGGTACTGAACTCACAACGGGTTTGGCCAAGGCACTGCAGCTAACCAATGCTTTTATCCACTGGGCCATATGACGGAAATAAAGGGGTCAATTAAAATCCCAATCACTCGAAGAAGGTCGTAACGTCGTGAATATGACAATAAAGTTGAGTACGACAGTCCGAACAATGTCAAAAATTACGATACCTCATCTCAGATGTATAGACAAAGTTTTAAAATTTTTGGGGGTCTAAGATTAGCTATCATTATGTCGAGTATAAACATGATATCTGTTAATGAATTCAACAGATTTATCTAATCCTGACAAACGGTGTGTGTACTAAATCATTAAATTTAGTTGAAATATGATTTCATTCAAGAGGAAAAGTTGGCTATAGTATTATTTCCAAAACGAGAAATGTTCTTCTATGAAAAGTTCGAAATAATATCCGTATGTATACACGTAAGAAAATATATTTTGTATTCGTACTAACCCGGATAAAAGCATGTACAATACTGTTTCGCTAATCTTTACTAACTCTTCCTCTCATTTTATACTTCCTGTTATATGCTTTAAAATTCCTGTTGTGCGTCCAAAATAAATCGTTAAGGAATGAGTTAATCTGTAACGCCTGACAATACCGAAAGGTTGAAACCATGGTAGCGTAATCAGCTGACGTTCCTAACTTTAATGTATATATATATATATATATATATATATATATATATATATATATATTGTATATATATATATATATATATATATATGGTAATATTATATATATATGGTAATATTTATATATATATGGTAATATTTTTATTATAAGTTTATAATAAAAATAGTAATAAAATATGTCAGTGCCTGACGAGGTGCTAATAAGATAGTACCGAAACACAATGGCTCTTGAGTTGCACTATAACAAAATTATTAACATATATAGTGCACCACTTCGAATCGAGCAGTCTTAATAAAATAAATCCCTACAAATAGTGGACTGTCAACCAATTAGTTTGTACTACTTCTATGATATATATATACATATATATATAGTGATGATCATCCACGTATACTGTCTTAATATGTATAGGAAAGAATATTAATAAAAAGTTTTGAATTTAAAAATGTACTTTTTTTTAACAGTATTTGTTTATTTTTATTATATTTTATATTTCAGACCGCCCTCGGTCCTTCATCAGAAACAACTGATTTTTAAATTTGAATTAGAAACGTATTTCACGATAGCGTTCGAATATTTTTTTGTTTACATCACGTGGTGTGTTTGTTCACACCACGCGGCACGTCCGTATAGAAAGTCTGTTTGTTTTAGATAAAAATTTCTTGGAATATCTGAAAAAAAATTTTTTAGCTATTGAAATATTTGTAAAGATTCAACACACCTAAGTCCATATTTAACCCTAGCTTGTGTGTATTTAATTTTAAAATCCAGTATGTTTCTTTCTTTCTGCGTGTGTATGTAGAACTAAAATTGGAGTCTATTAGTAAACATTTGCAATTTTCTAAAGTATGATCAGGTTGATTAAAATGGGCTGCAATTGGGGAGTATACATTTTTTTGTCGTATATTTAGTTTGTGATTATTGAAGCGAAATCTAAAGCTATTACCGGATTCGCCGGTAAAAACTTTTTATTAATATATATATATATATATATATATATATAACTTTTTATTAATATATATATATATATATATATATATATATATATATATATATAAAAACATGCTACGGAAATGAACGAATTTGAACGAAACTTGGTTATAAGCAACCGACAATGAATTATAATGTTAAAAAATAATGTTCAAAATAATTCATATATATATATATATATATATATATATATATATGGGTGGTATTTTTGTATTAGGTAACAATTTAATTAGGCATATCTGATTAAATAAATAACAAACATTATTTCTGCTTAATTTTAAGAAGATCCGTTCATACTCACGAATCTTCCGTGTACTATAATGTAAGGATGTGAAAAACATAACTTTGAAAGTTGTTTTTATTTTCCACTTCCCAAATACTTTCAATCTTCTTCCGGGATCATTTCAGGGGTGCAACTATAATAACCAGTACTAGTAACAAAATAACCACATAATTGTGTTACTATACATTTGCTGTATTTTTTCATTCTGCTTAAATTATAACGGTTCACAGTTATGCGTAGCGTTCATTAGAATGTGAACATTATCCAATATGGAATGTTTTGTGTTGTAAAGTCAAGGTTATGCGCGTATTAAAGCATAAAAACTGTACTTCTTATAAATATTTTCAAACATCACTACAGTATTCGTATGTGATTCTATTAAGTGACTTAGATTATATATAAATTACTAATCACTACATTGGAAAGAAGCTAACATTAACTATCACTTCATAGAAAGGAGGTTAACTTTAACTATCACTACAAAGTAAGGAGGGTAACTTTATTTATCACTACATAGGAAGGAGTATAACATTACCTATTACTACATAGTAAGAAAAGTGAAATAAATTAACACTTCATAGGAAGGAGGCTAACATTACCTATGACTGAAAAGTAAGAACACTAACCTTACCTATCACTATATAGCAAGAAGGTTTATAGTGAGTTTCTATTCTATTTCCTTTTTCTAGTTGTAGTGGGAGTCCGTTCGAGTTAAGGGTAATTGTATATTGTTGCAGATTAACGGAATTTGACCTTGTGGTAGATAGCCCACTATAAGTAATTATAAAATCAAGAAAAGCAATTTGAGTAGAAAAATAATATTTTTATATATACACGTGTCAATTAATGTTTTTACAATTAAAGTAATACTTGATTGGAATTAAAATGATCTCAAATTATCACACTTGTAGATTCTCTTTCATTTTGCGCAAATTATCCTCCGATAGTTTTTGCGTATTGAGAAAATTTTCGTTGAATCCTCCAATATATTTGACATATACGCCTGTATATATGGTAAGCTACTTTGTCTTCTGTATTGAATTGAATGTAGTTTCCTTTTTATGAGTATTTGTGATGTTTGTATACTTGGGTATTTATGCGTTTGTATTAATTTTGTGTATACGCGTGTATATCTAGTCTTTATAGATGGGTGCCAGGATGTGAGAATACAAGAGTGTATATATATATATATATATATATATATATATATATATATGTAATATGGATGGATATATATATATAAGAAAAATTAAGTCAGACACGTTATTTCATGGTAAATCGGAAGCGTGGGCCTTTATCAGGACGACCATCAACTGCTTCCGTCTTTATTTTACAAAGGATTTTACACGAATATATATATATATATTGTCATCCGCAGACAAATCTGTTTCGCCGTATCACAGCTCATCAGTACGGTTAGACTCCGATTGCTTTTTTTTACCCAGGATTGAAACCCGACCGAAATATATATATATATATATATATATATATATATATATATATATATATATATGTAATTTGTTAATTTATTACAGTGGTTTATAAAAGCATAATATCACTACACAAAAATGTTCATATTTCAGAACAAAACTTTTTCTTCAGGTGATATGTTAAAATAAATGGTGAAATAATAAATGCTTTTTTTAGCATTTATTTTACCATATCACCTGAAGAGGAACAGTTTTTTTTTAAACGTGAACATTTTTGCATATTGATATTATGCGTTTATAAAGCATTGTGATAACAAAACTACAATATTAATCTCTACTCTGTATTGAGTACTCTTTATAAAAGTAAATTTTTGAACAGTGGGTTTTTAATCTATGTGTTTCTTTACGTTTTTTGTAATATATATATATATATATATATATATATATATATATATATATATTAAATCCATTAAAAAGAATAAGCATGTAGGTAAAATCCCCAAAACTATATCCTATTAATATTAATGTGAATAGTATTATTTATTTACAGAGTCAAATATGTATATCATATCAATAAATTCCGAAATTGACATTCGGTAGAATAGCTGTTTCAGCGAGAAGATTTTCGCTTCTTTAGCAACGATCAAAAACAATGACTGTTGCTGAAGAAGCGAGATTTTTCTCGCTGAAATAGCTATTCAACATAAGTAAAATTCGGAATTTTTTATTATAATATATATATATATATATATATATATATATATATATATATATAGAATGGGAGACTTTGTAAACAGTAGCTACTCCGGCATATACGCATCGCTCATTCAATAATGAATTAGAGCACTCTAGCTATTGGCCGTGTATAATGATATATGCGCTAAAATTCTGCCTTCTTCTACCAAACGCTCGTGGCTCAGAGGTACAATTGCCGACTGACGCAAATTCGGTCGGGTTTCAATCCTGGGTTAAAAGGCAGTCGGAGTCTAACCGTACTGATGAGCTGTGATACAGATCTGTCTGTGGATGACTATAGTATATATATATATATGTGTGTGTGTGTGTCTGTGTGTGTGTGCTTACGTATGCGTGTGCAGGTGAGTAGGTGTGTGGATACTTAGTTTATTGTCGCTTATTCTGTCCAATGAAATCTTTCTTTCCTAATCTTTGTAACTCTTACAAGTTAAAACTAAAGATGTCTATTCTGGGTCACGTTACAAGAATTGTACTTTTTTAAAAGATTTTTGGAACTTCTGAGGAAATTTAAACCAAATGAAACTGCGATATAGAGAGAAGGGCATATTAACTTTTTGAAATAAATTATGGTTTATAATGACTTTAGATGATGGGCTCAGTTTTTCGTTATGTGTATCATATCGGTCTGGAAAGTATCCATATCGCTTTATATACAAATCTATCACTTAAGATTTTATATTAAATAGATCTTTTGGATTATCATCTCCTTAAATGGATTTTTTTAGGATTACCCTCTTCTTAAACGGAGTGGATATTCGAACAAAGTCCTTTTATGCTTTTTATATATATATATATATATATATATATATATATATATATAGTGATCCGCAGACAGATCTGTTTCGCTGTGTCACAGCTCATCAGTACGTTTAGACAGCCGATTTCTTTTTACCCAGGATTAAAACCCAACTGAATTGGCGTTAGTCGGCGATTCTACCTCTGAGCTAAGGGCGCTCAGTGAAAGGAGGCAGACTTTTTAGCATGTATTTTATCATTATACACGCCCAATAGCTGACAGTGTTCTAATTCATTGCCGAATGAACGATGCGTAGATGCCAGAGTAGCTACTGTTTTTCAAAGTCTACCATTCTTCCAGAGTGCTCAATCAGTGTGATAGCGTAATAGTTATATATATATATATATATATATATATATATATAATAGTGCATTTAATTCGTATATATATATATATATATATATATATATATAGAAAAGATATATATATATATTTACTGATCTAGAACATCTACAATTTTACCGAAATAAAAGATCTTTTATACTAGTTTGATTGACTTGCTTTATTGTAATGACTCTACATATTTCCATGATAAATGGCATGGATGTGCTCTCTCTGAAAATGAAAGGTTGATTTATCGACTTGACCTCTGATTAATGTGAAGCTACATCTATGCGTAGCTAAAGCTAGAAATTTGATCTACTGGCCAGAATATCATTTCACGTTTGTAAGATTAAAATCTATCTCAGTCTGTTCATATCTATCTATTTCATTCTGTTCATATCTATCTATCTATCTATCTATCTATCTATCTATCTATCTATCTATCTATCGCAGTCTGTTCATATCTATCTATCTATCTATCTATCTATCTATCTATCTATCTATCTCAGTCTGTTCATATCTATCTATTTCATTCTGTTCATATCTATCTATCTATCTATCTATCTATCTATCGCAGTCTGTTCATATCTATCTATCTATCTATCTATCGCAGTCTGTTCATATCTATCTATCTATCTATCTATCTATCTATCTATCTATCTAACGCAGTCTGTTCATATCTATCTATCTATCTATCTATCTATCTATCTATCTATCTATCTATCTATCGCAGTATGTTTATATGTATCTATCTATCTATCTATCTATCTATCTATCTATCTATCTATCTATCTATCTCAGTCTGTTCATATATAGTCATCTGCAGACAGAGATTGCTGTATCACAGTTCATCAGTACGGTTAGACATCCGATTGCTTCTAATCAGTCTCTTCATATCTATCTGTTGTCAATTCCGGGTGAGGAACCGCACAAAATAATAAACAACAAAACAGAGATTTGAGATAGAAAAATAGATTATATTAAACGTAAAGATACAAACTGGAAAGCAGGTTAGTATTCCAGAAATACGATTAGTAATGAATATATATATATACAAGTCTTTGAAGTGAAGCCGTACTGGAATTAGTATGTCCACGTCGAAATGACGGGTGCTGTGTCATACTATTCTGGCTGAGTGGCGCTCAGAGCTACTGACGCGGTATTATCTATGAAATTTCGGTATCCTACGGATCTCTTACAATGTCTCTCATTGTACTCTCACGAATCTGACGTATCTCACTATGGCAGGAGTATATATATATATATATATATATATATATATATATATATACTCAAGTCGTGCGCATTATTACAAAAAAGGGGAAATCCCACAACACTATCTCAGTCTATTTCTATCTATCTATCTATCTTAGTATGTTCCTATCTATCTGTCTATCAGAAGTCTCACAAAAGTGAAAAAGTTTTCTATCCATCATAGTTGCTTTATTGTCTAAAGATGAATGGAAGATGAGTCGTGCCTGTGTATTTGCAGCGTCTTTTTTATCCGGAGTTTTTCCTATTTCTTCTTCAAGAATTTATCTTCTCAAGACGCAACCCTCTTCGGAACATCTTCTTCTTTGTACCTTGTCCTTTCAGGAGGTAGGCGATCATGGCCGTCGACGTCTCCCTATCCCTGGTGGCTCTTAGTACGCTTTTTCCTGTAACGTCTCGCAGCCCCGTTCTGTCATGCACCTGCTCAGGCCCTTCAAATATGTTATCTGCTGCTTTCCCCTGTCTCTTTTTCCCCTCTGTCTGGCCTGTTAGTATCAGGTTCTCCAAGCCCTCTTTCCTCATTGCATGTCCCAGGAACTTCAGTTGTCTCTTCCTGATGCGCAATATTAATTTCCTTTTCGTCTCCATCCTTTCCAAAACCTCGTCATTGCTCACATGCTTGGTCCTTCTGTAGAACCACATTTCAGCAGCTTCAAGTTTTCCCTTCATCTTTGATTTTGTCCAACATTCACTGCCATATTGAAGAACTGACATCACATAGCAATCCAGTAGTCTCTTGTTTGTTTCTAGTGAAAGTTTCCTGTGTCTTAATACTTTACTCAGCTTCTGGAACGCGTCTTTCGTCATGCCAATTCTCCTTTGGATCTCTGTGTCGCACTTTCCGTCTTCGAAACTGCGGGCCTAATAACACCAAAGCCATGAAAAGTACTTCTCTTGCTTTTGTTCACCCAATAGAAATCCCAAGAACCACTCAAGCTAGAGGCTATCCTAATGATGTTGTTATTAAGGAGGAGGAAAGAGAGACAGGAAGTGTATATTATGAGGATGTATAGAATAGATAATTCTTGACTCTAGACTTGAAGGAGTTAAGATTGCAGTGATTAGAGAAGCGTCTTCTCGGGAAACTATTTCGCAAAGTAACAATTCTGAGGAAAAGGTTTTTAGATTGGCTCTTCCTCCATACCAAAATACAAAAAAACAGAAAGGGAATAATATCTAATTGTAAAATCCGATATCATAAATGTTTTATTTACGATTTATTTTTATTAGCCATTTGCTGCACGGAATGTAAGAATGTTAAGTATTTGCACACCGATGACACCACAGTTTACTCTCGTCTCGATCAAAAGTCCGGGGTGGGTGAAAAAGCGAACCTCACTGCCGAGCTTGAGAAGGACCTCCAATCCGTGGTGGACTGGGGTAAGAAATGGCTCGTAAATTTTAATGCTTCCAAAACGAAGCTGCTATCAATTAACCATCATAGACAATCGCTCCTACCTATCATTAGCATGGAACAGGCCTACCCCCCTGAGAGTAAAACAGTACACTTTCTTGGCCACACACACTCTCAGCCTCCTTGGCCACACACTCTCATTTATCGACTTTGTATTCTTTTATGTTCCGTGTTCCATCAGGAAGTTGGCGATTGTGGCTCACCACAATTTCTTATCCTTTGTAGCTCTTAATTTATGTTGTCTTTTTGCTATCTCTACTAAATCCTGTGCTGCTATCCATGTACCCAAGCTCGCTAGGAAGTTTATGCGTTGTTTTGATATTCCTTCTTTCCTTTAATCCGCGTTGTGTGTATCAAATTATCCGTGCACTCTTTCCTAATTATGAGCCTTGTAAATTTCACCTGTCTCTTCCAGATGTTAAGAATAAGTGTCCTTTTTGCCATTTTCTTTATAACTTGATAGTTTTCCATTTGTTTAGTTCTATAGTATTGTCAGCATCCATCTATAGAACCAAATTTTATTTCGAGTCGGGTCTCATCTTCATCAGTGTTGTGATTATTTGACACATAGAAGGACGTAAGTCAAGTAGATTTTTGAAAAACATAGAATTCAATAGAACAAAATTTCTAAACATGATATGATTTATATAAACCTAAAACAAAGTATTAAAATGTTTATTGACAAAGACACACTTTTAGGTGATAGATTTCAAAATATAAAATGTTTAAACCAAGTCTTTAGACAAATATCATGTATCGCTTCGTTTTGCTTTGATCGAGCAAATTCGATATTGCAGCAACGGTCTTTGGGCTTTTCCTTATTTAAAATGGAAGATAAAAAAAAACTAGCAAATTGGGATCAGGATTTTTTCACTCTCGTTTAAGGAACCCCTCCGTGGATGTCTTCAACTCTTTCATATCCGTCGTTTCCGGGTATGTGTCGTACTCGCCATAGGTGGTATCTTGGGTTGGCGAAGACTATTTACCCCATAACTGGAAGAAGAGACGGATTTAATACCTTTTCCAAAGTTATTTGCTCGAAAGTGAATGCAGCGAATTCAACTAGAATTCGAACTCGGCTCTCCGATTTCTCGTTCTGAGCCGATATCCATGGCACCGCGACACACAAAAAGCAGGCAAGTACCCGAGCTTATAGTCACAAAATTGTTGGAGAAGTTAGCGTCTATTTGATGTCGTGATTTAAACATCGAACTGAACATCAATCACAAAAAGTGTAAGCATCAAGAATTTATAAATGTTTGATCACAATATCGTTTGTTCTTAACTGTACTTGAACCCAGATTGCATATTTTCAAAACAAGATTTCTTTTTCGATTCATGACTGGCAAGGGAGAAAATATTCTCGCAGTACGCTCACGTTTCTTCTGCGGTTGACTCGTTGCCAGCAAACACTATAGGACCAAGAATGTTTTCCTATTGAATCCATACTTTTCTCAGGGCTATTTTCTCGTTAAGTGAAAGTAACGAATCCAATCGGAATTCGAACTCGATTCTCCGATTTCTCATCGTTATTCATTACGCCACACCACACATTTATTTATCTTTTTTAATTAAATATAGCTCTTATTTCTTACACGTGGATTCAATTAAAAGGGGGTGCTGAAAAATATATTCGACCCTCTTTATAAAATGTAGCTCAAAATGACCAAACATCATATCTTAAGTGGGAAGAGATTTTTAGTCGGTTTGAGAACTTTTCGTCAGACTCTTTTATTTTCTTTCTGATGTGCTTACATTTTCACTTCAGTGAAGATTCCATTAAAATCGGGAGTTCACTGTTTCTAATCTACTTACATCGGCAGATGTGCTTCGTCACTCCGTTGCTCCGCAGATGCTGCGTTGTGGCTTGCGTTTTCAATCTGTCGTAATTGTTTTTTCTTTCAGTTCGGAGATTTCTTCCATTTATTAATTTCGCTTCATTCGATTTTAATTCACTTCTTTACCTAATGAACCCCCCCACTTAGACTTTACCCTAAATTGTCGAATATCATATATCACTATCCTAAAAATCTACCTCACAAATTTTCCGACTATTTTAAATTGTCTGTTTTTTTTAATGGTCTGAGATATGTTTTTGTAAGTATCATTGCAATTGGCTGATGTTATATGAATTAAAACTGCCTGGGCCTAAGATATACAGTTTATATATATATATATATATATATATATATATATATATATATATATAAAATAAATTTCGAAGGTCAAAACCGTTGAATGATCATTTCAACATGAAATCCCTAATCTCATCAGCAACTATCAATACTCAAAAAAAAAATAATAATAATTAAGATTTTACCGGCGAAAGTTCAAAAATTAAACGTCATAAAAAAAACTAGATAGCAATCAATGTCTATTATTAAATTTTGGACAACATTACTTTTAGATTGAGTTGTAAGTGAAAAATTTAGAAATTTGGCTTTGTTTGCTTAATGTTGTGTAATACTTTATAAAATATAGATTTGGAAGAAGATATCATTTGTGTGCGTTGAATTAAGTCATAGAACCGCATTGCAAATTTGCGAACCCCGTTTGTTATTTTTGGTAACTACTGCCGTTGCCTAGCGGAGTTTTATGTCAAAATAAAATCGTCGGTGATGGTGGATGTTATTGTGTTACCGTCTTGGTGACCTCTCTGAAGATGGCTCATGTGAGCCGAAAGCTTAGAACCAAATTAATAAAAAAGTAATAAAAAATAAAAAATCCAAATGTTGGAGAATGTGTCTTTATTTTCAACTGAAATTAAAGCCAAAATACAACGTTTAGAACGGCTCATGATTAAACATAATAGACGTTCATTGACTCTTATATTTAACAGTTTATGTTTATAAAAAAATATATATATATATTATAAATCGTAAAAATTGATTCATTAGTGATTCACTGTTTGTCGTGATTATATATATTAGAAGTAGTACAAATTGGTGGATTAGCGATCTACCGTTTGTCGCTTTTGAGTGCTCAATACTTAGTAGAGCATTATATATATTAATATTTTATTATAAGTGTTTATAATAAAGCATACTTTACAGGAACACAAAATCCGTTTTGCTTCGGTGCTTGTTTATTAGCACCTCTTCAGGACTATATATATATATATATATATATATATATATATATATATAAAGTGGACATTCAGGACAACACACACCCAGCGACAACAGTCTGTTTCACACTTAAAAGCGACACTATAAAATAAATTAAAATAACTGCTTTGTGACCCACAATTCTTCCTACTCAGTACAGCTCTAGAATATTTTGAAATATAACCGTTACCACCCCCACCAGTAAGGATCAGGATAATACGATAGTTCTTTCTAGCCATAATGAACTACTGACCCGCATTTATAAACGTTTGAGCATAACACAGATGACGTAGAGTTTGGGTTTAAGCATGAAATAGTCTGTCGCCGCTCGGTGTTGAACTCAATGTCCACTTTTATATTTACATTCGATCTATCACTGATATTAAGCAACAAAATACATAAGTATAGCATACTATCAAAACTTATTTATAAATGGAACTTTGTCTCTGTGTCTGTGTCTGTGTGTATGTGTGTGTCTGTGTGTGTGTATATGTGTGTGTATGTGTGTGTATGTGTGTGTATGTGTGTATGTGTGTTTGTATGTGTGTGTGTATGTGTGTGTGTATGTGTGTGTATGTGTGTGTGTATATGTGTGTATGTGTGTGTATGTGTGTGTATGTGTGTGTGTGTACGTGTGTATGTGTGTGTGTGCGTATGTGTGTGTATGTGTGTGTGTGTGTATGTGTGTGTGTGTATATGTGTGTGTATGTGTGTCTGTGTGTGTCCGTTACTTATAGACTCCGAAATGGCCGAACCGATTTTCTTGAAAATTTACACAGTTGTAATATAAGCGTCTGCGAGAGTTCTAAGCTGGGGTTTGTATCGAGGTACCCCCGATAAATATCAAAAATCGATAATCGAAAAAATCGGGTTATAGAAGGAGTGGTCCGATTTTAATCAAATTTAATACACTCATAGACAAAGACATAAGAAACGATATTCAGAAGTTTCAATGTTGCAGTTGTTATAATAGTGCAAAAAATCGATAATATATATATATATATATATATATATATATATATATAAGGCAAGATGTTTGTTTGCGTGTCTATTTATCTGCCTGTGTGTCTGTATTTTTTTCAGCCCTTTTATTTTAGTTTTTGCTTCGGGTTTGGCTCTAAGTAGGTATAATTGTAGTTCTTAGTCTCAGCCAGAAGACTTATTTAGCCTTCAAAATTCAGTTTATGACGAAAAAGCCTATTTGATATCGATACCAGAAAATCAAAATTTGACTTACATCCATTCATTTTTCTTTCAGTCTACGGTTTCGCTTTAACTGGAAACAACTATTGCTTTTTAGTCTTTCGTGCCAACGTCCAAAAAGTCTGAGCTCCAGGACCATGGATTAGTTTTAAAGCTTTCATTAAACCCGAGTAACGCCGGTCTATACTGCTAGTAAACTATATTTTTAACATATATATGTGTGCTTTTGTGTGTGTGTGTGTGTGTGTGTGTGTGTGTGTGTGTGTGTGTGTGTTTAAAAATTTCAAATAAGAAAAGGACGCGTTTTGTCATCTGATCGATTTTATCAAAGCAAATTTCAGAATTTTTATTTTCCCCGATTATTTATAACCGAAGATGAAATTGTTATTTTCACAAATTTTAAATTAGATAGACGCACATAAATATTCATCATGTTGACTAAAAAGTCTAGCCAAGTTATGCAGGACGCCAAGTTATGTCTAATAAACGAAATTCAATAAATGATTCAATGTCTAATAAACAAAAATAGTTCCATAATTCAATGTTTAATAAACGAAAATGAATAAATGATGTTATTAAATTTTTTATGCAATCAATATTAATATTAAATCTTTTAAGATTAAAGCAAAAAGTGCGATAAAATAGATACCTTCACTAATTCGCTGAAAAACAGCATACTATGAATGAAAAAGGCCCCAAACTTAGAAATAAAGTTTTATCGACAAAATTTTTATGTTATTATTAAAATGAAATACCAAAGTATTATAAATAATTGTTTAATTTTTTAAAATTCTTTCCGACAGTTTCTAAATTTTAATAAATAATCTTTTTTCTTTCTTTTTTTCGTGTGTGAATGACGCAAGTTTTACTCCGGCAAACGTAATATTATACAACTCACTTTTTTTACCGGTGAAAAACAAATTAATTTCGAAATTCTTATAAAAATTAAATAATGATCAGATTTTGATTAAACTTTCAGAACTCATTCACAGATGACTGAAACCATTCTTGAAATAATTATTTTTAGAAAATCCCGGTAAAAATATTTTAATACGTATACCCTGCCTCCAATTAATTTCCTGAAAAGTCTTGAAATTAACGAGCGGCCTGGAAATTTGTTGTATTATTTGAATTCAGGATTCATTAGGGGATGCTAATCAATTTTTTTTCTAAAATTACCCCATTTTTAGAAAATATGCTCCGAATTGTGAAAACTTTTTGGACGTTAGCACGAAAGACCAAAAAGCAATAGTTGTTTCCAGTTAAAGCGAAACCGTAGACTGAAAGAAAATGAATGGATGTAAGTCAAATTTAGATTTCCTAGTATACGTATCAAATAAGTATTTTTCGTCGTAAACTGAATTTTGAAGGCTAAATAAGTCCTCTGAGTAAATGGTATCATGGCTGAGACTAAGAACTACAACTATACCTACTTAGAGACAAACCCGAAGCAAAATCTAAAATTAAAGGGCTGAAAAAAATACAGACATACAGACAGATAAACAGACACACACACAAACATCTTGCCTTTTATATATATATTAGCGATTTTCTGAATATCGTTTTTTATGTCTTTGTCTATGAGTGTATCAAAATTGATTAAAATCGGACAACTCCTTCTATAACCCGATTTTTTGATTATCAATTTTCGATATTTATTGGATGTACCTCGACACAAAACCTAGCTAAGAACACTCGCAGACGCTTATATTACAACTGCGTAAATTTTCAAGAAAACTGTTTCAGCCGTTTCGGAGTATATAGGTAAGGGACACACACACACAGATACACACACACACAGAGATAAAGTCCCATTTATAAATAAGTTTAGATTAGCTAAGACAGATTACGGTGAGAAAAATTGCCTCGTACGACAGAGAATCGCCCTTCTTAGCACCTAACCTAGTTATAAATTCAAAATATTTATTCCAGTTCGTGTGAGCTGAGAACGTTAGCCTAAGAAAGCATAACAAGTCACTTTCTTCGAGGTTTGTTATTAGCCATGATGATGATGGAATGCAGGGAGGAGTTTCTCAAATAATTGATGGAATGAAGTTTACTTTTGGAGGTGTTAAAATTGATAAGCCATCTTTTGTTTTAGTCAGCGACGGTTTTGAGGTTGTTTTGGACATTAGCTGCCATTTTGAACTTGTCGGACTGATCGGCCTTAATATTGAGGCAGTAGTAAGTAGCTGTGTCATCATCGTAGATGCCAAATTGAAAGCTGATGTTATTGGGAAGGTTATTAAGGAAAATCAAAAACCACATAAGTTCAAGCATGAAACCTTGAGGCACTTGCGTAAGAAAATATGCAGACGAGGGTCGTTCAGAATAACTTTCATTTCACGACTAGCAGTTTAACCCGGTTTTACTCGGGTAGATTAAGGAATAATAAAAATAAAAAATATATAAATTTATATAGCAAATACTTACACAACGTCCACGTCACTTTTATAGATAATATAAAGTGGGGTGATCGATTCTATATTATGATCAATTATAAACTAATCCCTGACTTTGTGGGGTGAAAATATATATTCTTCTACCCTAATTTTGGCTTTCTGAAAAATTTCAAGGTGTCGTTAGCGTTCTAAAATTTTGATTTACATCTGAGCGCAACTCCCGTCGAGCTAGATTGCAAAATGCAGACGCTAAGTTGAATCTATCAAACAAACAAATATTTACATAACGTCCACCCTCGTCACTTTTATAGATATAGATTTTATAAGACAGGCTGTGTCAACTGAAAATGTTCTTGTGGAGCAGACCTGTATGTCAGATACTGTCAATAGGCTTCTAGATGTCCAGCGCTATAGCACCGTTTTTTTTTTTGTTTTTTGTAGTTGTTGTTTTTTCTAGTGCATTATAGACTCTTTCCGTAATAATCGTGGGATAATATGTGATGAACCAAGTTAGCATTGATTCGTGCATCTAACAGTGTTCCAGAATAGATAGAAGGCTAACAGGCTAATAGTTGGGAGGGCAGTACGACTCACTAGGGTTCTTAAAAACTGGAACAACAGATGATGACTTCAAGCAGGCAGAAAAGCAGGAGGCAAGGAGTTATTTAGTATATAGTTTAGAGAGAACAGGAGTCAGTTAAAGAACATAATCCTTAATGGTTATTACAGGGATATCAACAGAACTGCATGTATTCCGAGGATTACAGATTATAACAGAAACCATGGAAGAGGTTATATACATATTACTCAACAGATACTCCGTTCTAGCAGAAAAGTTAGACAGTGGTATTCAAGATGAGTCAAGAATAGAATTTGAGAATTTACTGGCAAAGCATTCAGCTTTATAAACATAGAATGATAACAAATCAAATTGATTGAAGACGGGTAACAGAGACCTGACACTTAATTAATACTTTATTACAGAGCCGCTAGTAATTAGTCAGAGGCTATGTGGTGCCTCATTCTGTCAAACAGGAACATTACTCCTTCAAGGACTCGTTTACATTTATTGCGAGCAGCAATAAATAAGCTACTGTTGTGGCAATAGCTATAACTCTGGTGCAGCCCGAAATAATGTTTCCCGTGCGTTAAGGCGGCCAAAATGTAAGTGTAAACATCGTATAGGTTTGAGGTTACACCCAGTATTTCCGAGAAGTGATGAAAACTTCCATGCTGTCTTTCAAACCAAGAAGAGACCTCAGTAGCATAATTTCCAGTTGGGTGGTTGAAGATGTCAGTCGCTGGAGCATTACGAAGAAAATCACGAAGTGAGTCCCAATCAGTATGACGGTAAAGGAAAAAAAGAGGTAGATAAGGAGTTGTTGTTTAACAGATAATCGGAACGAAATATCAACAGGGTGGTCACAGTTAACAAGAAGGTAGTATTGCTAGGCTCAGCAAGAGCATGGAGAGGAGGTAGGGAATAAAACAAATAGATAATCCCGTTACTCGGTTTTGCTAGGGAAGAGAGTAGTGAAGTACATAATTTGTGTAAGAAACTGGGCAATGGGAAGAATTAGTTTGAATACTTGCAACATCAGTACCTAACCTATCTATCTATCTATCTATCTATCTATCTATCTATCACAATAAATTAATCTATCTATATATATATATATATATATATATATATATATATATATATCAATCTGTTCATTTCTATTTCTATCTCGCTCTCTTCATATCTATCTATCCATCTCAGACTGTTAATATCTATCTATCTAATCTGTTCATATCTACATTTCTCTCTCTCTCTCTCTCTCTCTCTCTCTCTCTCTATCTATCTATCTATCTATCTATCTATCTCAGACTATTCAAATCTATCTATCTATCTATCTATCTATCTCTGACTGTTAATATATATCTATCTATCTATCTCTGACTGTTAATATCTATCTATCTATCTATCTATCTATCTATCTATCTATTTCAGGCTGTTAATATCTATCTATCTATCTATCTATCTATTTCAGATACTTAATATCTATCTATCTATCTATTTATCTATCTATCTTGTTATTGTTGAAATGACTAATGAAGACACTAGATCAAATCGCATATGTAAAATTATTGCCTATTTACCTCAGGACATCGTTAATTAATATCGGCGTAAAAAGTTAAGATTTTGTGGGCTTTCCCTGAATGTGGATTTTTCATGTTTCTCTAACGGCCGTTGAATGATGTATACCCACCTCTAGTAACCCCTTGCGTCTTAATGACATTATCACCTTCCTTAAAATGAAAGAATTGAACGAATTAAAAAAATAAAAACGAAATTATCCGCAGTAAGTAATCCGAAAATTCTCGGAATTATTATTGGTTTTAAGGATTCGATGAGAAGTTCTGATGCTAAATGGCACACCTAGAGAATCAATAGGACAGCGTATCTTGTGTCAGAGAATATAAAGAATAATGATTTTATCTGAAGATAAATAGGTTGTGGGCTATTACAGCAGTGCAATTGTCATCTGTGAATAAAATGGAATCGGCGAGGCAAGTTCAAATTCCGGCCTAGTCTGCTGTATTCTCTTTCGCACAATTAGACTTGTAAAATATGAGTTTATTTCCCCCCACCCCACATTCTATAGATTAAATTGAAAGATAGAATAAACATTCTTGGTAATGACCAATTTAAAACAAGTAATAAAGAAAAATAATCTACGTAGAGTTATGATCACCTACTTCCTGAAGAAACTTAGTATTTTAAAACAATTAACAGGATACCGAAGGCAATATGTAGCGAAAATGATACTAAATGCAAAAATGATGTACATTCGTGTTTCTACCCAATGTGATGATTCTCAAGTTCGTCATGCACTTCCAGTCATTAGTTTACTTATATCTATGTGAAGGGTTCTCAGCCCAACTAAGATGGGAATTATCTATTGCAAAAATCTCCGGATTTTTTGAGATCATCGAACCTTGGAATTCTTGATCCCTCATTGATCTCCAACCATATTAGAAAATATCAATAATAATATTTTTTTATTTAAGGGTAGAAAATTATTTTCACTTTTTCTTCTTTATTTTTCTCGATAACATTAATTTTAATTTTGCCTTATCACTCTTTAAATTTACATCTTTGTTCGATTAATAAGAATAACACAAATAATAACCAGAAATGTTGATTCTATAATAAATATCTAGAAACAAATGACCATTTTTTTATGTAAGTTGTTAGTACCCGCGGAATATAAAATTCGGCACGATAGAGTGGGCCAATATGTGCATTGGAAAATATGCAACTTTTACGGAAAGGAACTTTTAAGTAAGTGCACTATTTACAGTGTTCGGACTATTGTCCTCATCTTTACTGCCATGTTTACGACGTTTCTTCAGGCACAAGCAATTTCCAATGGAACCCTTTATTATGATCAATGGGTTAGATCAATCTCGTTCCATTTGCAATGCCACTTCTTTTGTTATCTGCTTTTAACTTAACTCTAAGTTATTTGTTAACCCTGCTGTAGTCTAGTACTGAACACAAAACTTTGGGCCAAGTCACTGAAACTAACCAACGTCTATATCCACTGGGCTATGGGTCCTCAAGAACACATGGCCCAGTGGATATAGACATTGTTTAGCAATAAATATGAGTACATAATCCGAACAATATAAATAGTGTAAATATTACCTAATATCAGAAGTATAGACAAACATCAAAGTAACTGGTATGAATATCATCCAGACCCGTTTACAGTGATAGGACATGTAACAATTTTATACGACTTTAAAATACACGCAGACAGAACAATCAATGCTAATGACCCAGATATCGCAATCAATGATCATAAAAACAGAATGTGCTTTCTTATGTACATGGCAGTCCCTGCAGATTGTAAAGTATCTTTGAAGATCTTCAAAAGGTCTTCAAAATACAAGGATATTAAATTCGAAATCTAAAACATGTATCACATGATAACATCAATAATTCCAATTGTCGGATTGAATGAAAAACGTCTGATAGTTCCATTGAATTGATTTCTTGTAGCTTAAAAATATAAAAAAATTAAAAAACTTAAAACATTTAAATTTGATTTTATCTATAAGACAATCATATCCTTTTCAAACTTAGCTAACTCTTTAATTGCAGGTGAATAACATCTGGTTTTAAGTTTAAATTTAAAATTTTACAAGTTTTCCTTGTTCCCTTCATATTCTTGAAAGAAAAATAAAGCCGTCAATATCATTCTGGTACGGAATCGTTCTGTTTTATATAAGTTTAGCATGCATTCATGATTGTTAGAAATAGGGACGTTTTTTAGTAAATATTGCATTTGAATTCTTGCATTCTAGTTTTCTCTGTGGATTTCCAACTGTTTTCGAGCAATCATAAAAAGTCCTGTATTAGGTTATTGAAATCGTTATAAAATACACTGATGGTAAAAGTTCTCAATTGAAAAATAAGATCAAATTATCATTAATCAGTTGTTTGTCAAAATTTAATCAGACCATTACACAGTTGGAAGATGTGTGATCAGTGTCGGTGATGTGATATTTGGTGGTCCTGGATATGACAGTAAACTGCATGCAGCAACAAGGCCTCTGATTGGGAGGTTTTGAGGAACAAGGAAGCACCTTTTAATTGCTGTTGTTCTCATGTCCACTTAGACCCGGAGTGGTAGCACCTGTTAGGGTGCCAGCTATAAGCAAATAGTTAACCCCCCAAACTGAGGTCAAAACACTATGAAAGTATAAAAATAGACTTTTATAGAAATATATACATAAAAATAGGTTTTTATATAAAAATATACATTTTTGAAGGAAAAAAATTATTACCAGGAATACATTTTTGAATACAAAACTAGAAGACATCTTCAATTTTCTAAAGTAAAAAAATAAACCTTAATAAAAATTTGACTAAATCTACCTTCTCACTACAGCCAAACATTAACAAAATACTTTAAACATTAAATAACCCACAGAGGTTGATATGCCGTTAAACAACACGCAAGCATCAAGCAAGTGATATTTCGTTGTAAATGATAGATATAAATAGCCTCGATTTATTTAACAAACGCATTTTAATTTCAAGGGATTTATTAATACGCAGTGGTTGATATCAACCATTTTGGGAACTTCTGACCGGACATGTTCTTCCCTAGGTCAACAAATTTGGCCATATAGTTTTTTCAAGATATTTTTTGCGCTTCCAAAGGTAATTCTTACCTTTCGTGGCTTAAAATGCTGCTCCAATACTGCTATAAATCAATAAAAATTTTCCTGTTCTTCAAAATACTTTTTAAATTTTGGAAATACGAAATATTTATTCGGAGCATAAGAGCTTGATTGTCTCGACACTTAAAAAATTCTTCAGACAACATATAGTGAAGACGTGCATTACCCTGTAAAATTCATGCACATTCCGCTCATCGTTTTTTTTCAACCACTCAAAACCTCACACTTTTCATTGAAATGTTTCAGTAAAGAATGTGAAACACATTTAAAATGAGCAAAAGGAACCTGCAAATTGACATGTTACAATAAAAAAATAACACTAATGATAGCTACAATCAAAAAATAAAGTTTAAAGTTTATAAAAAAAAGAAAATAGCAAGAATTTTTCAGTATTTTTTGTATATTAGGTAGATTGATCAATTCAACACGATATCAAACATTTTTTTATTAAAATTCAATATACATTATATAGGAAAAAATCACAATGATTTAATCGAAGAGTAGAAACATTTAAAGTTTACGTTAGTCTCAAAAAACTTAATAAGTAGATAGATATATTTTCTGGTTTTTGCTAGTTTCAAAAAACTTCACAACTATCTTTCCTAGATGGTAGACACATTTCCGGTTTACGCCAGTGTCAAAAAGATTCAGAAATAGATAGACATACCATCACAGAACATATATAACAAGCTCTCGATAAGAACGACGAAGCTCGATCTATTGTTCTAGATATCTTCAAAGCATTTGACAGAGTCTGGCATTCTGGCCTTCTACGCAAGCTACAGAGCCATGGTATAACTGGACGATTGTTTGATCTAATCCAGTCGTTCGTTTCAAAACGCGTAATGAAGGTAGTATTGAACAAACACACTTCCAGATACTATCATACGAACGCAAGTGTCCATCAAGGCTCTATTCTAGGCCTTACGCTTTTTCTGATCTTCATCAACGATCTGCCTGATGTTTTTTGTTGGTTGGTTGTTTTTGTTTTATGGTATATCAACCTCGGCGGGTCATTTATTGCCAACTAATTTTTATTTATTTATTGTTGGTAATACCTTTTTCTTTCAACAATGTATTGTTGTTTTTTTATATAAGTTTTGTGTGTAGTTATACTTTTTTTCTTTTCGAGTATCAAGATTTATTGGGATTTGTTTTTAAGGACAGGGTCCTTAAGTCCTACCCTTGTTATTTAACCCATAACTGGAGGGAAGGGACTGATTAATACCTTTCCTAAGGGTACCAGTGCTTAAGTGAATGCAGGGTATTCAACTGGAATTCGAACTCGTCTCACCGATTTCTCTTTCCGAGCCGATATCTACTGCACAACAACGCACATCCGTCACTAAACGCTTACAGCACCTGTTATTCTGCCTGATGTAATCAGATGCCAAGTAAGCATTTGCGCTGACGACACTACCATTTACTCACACCTCGATAAGAAATCTGCGAAAACTGACAAAGCAAATCTCACTGCTGATCTTGAAACGTACCTCCAGTCTGAGGTGGACTGGGATCAGAGGTGGCTCGTAAATTTTGATGCTTTCAAAGCGAAGCTGCTATCTTTTAACCACTCCAGACAACTGCTCCTACTGTCCACTTAGCATGGATCAGGCTGGTTTCCCTGAAAGCAAAACATTGCGCCTCGTCGGCCCAACTCGCTCAGCCGACCTCAAGTGAAATGACTACATCGAATCAATCTGCTGTTATGAAGATCGGTTCACTGTGTAGGGCCAGGAAGCTTTTCCCGTCTGAATCTATCTTTCACATATATAAATCTACCATCCGTCCGTGCATTGAATACTGCTGTCACATCTGATCTGGTCTTGTTATTCATCTCGGGGTTCTCGACAAAATTTAACGGAGAATCTGCAGTGTGATCGAACCTGACTTGGTAGCTCAGCTCCAGTCACTTTCCCACCGACGTAATGTGGCTTCCCTCTGTCTCTTCTACAAATATAATTAGCTTAGCTCCCTGGTGTCCCTTCTGCATGAATATTCTGGGGCTACTAGACTGGCAGCTAGGTCCCGCCATTTTACAGCGAATCCAATGAAATGTAACAGCAACTTCTACTCCATAGCTTCTTTTCTCGCACTTCCCGCCTGTGGAATTCCCTTCCGTGTACTTGCTTCCCTGACAGCGACAATATCGAAGAATTTAAATGCAATGTCAATTGCCATCTCTTATCCCCTTGACTTGCATCCTTTCCCTGACAATTCTTCTATGTTGTTCTTCTCCCTTTTCACTCTACTCTCATGCAATCCTCTTCACACCATTGTTCTCATCCTTCTCTTAGCCATTCTCTGACACCTCCTGTAACTTGTTCCTGTTTCTCATCACTCTTCTCTCATGTAACCCCCTGCGCACTAGTGTCAATACTGTCTTGCTTGGGGCGAATTAATTTTAGCTAGTTTCAAAATGCTTCATAAACAGACATATTTTTAGTTTAAGCTAGAATCAAAAAGCTCTATAGATGGGTAGGCACATAGCTGATTTATGCTAGTATCAAAAAGAATCATAAATAGATAGATATATTTCCGGTTTTAGCTAGTTTTGCTAACTTTCAGGATATATCGACGTTCATTCGGCACAAAGATTTTAGAAGTACATCATTAACATTAATAGTTTCGGTCAATTAAAAGCCTTGGACAAGAACGTTATTTTAATTAAGTTTTATTTGTTTTGAATATTGGCTGTTTGTTTTTCAAATTGTTTATGTAGATCAAGAATGAAACATCCAATCTTCCGAAGGAACCTAACAGTAATGCAGGTGTTACATTATTTTTAGATGACAAAATGAAGTCGCTTCTCTGCTAAAACACATTATTGGCCTCTTAATTGTGCTTATATCCACTGACTGGTCTCTTTAAACGTCTATCATTAGGTGTATATCAATAGCTTCATTGTTTTTACACACGTAGAGATTCGATGACACGCCTTTACGTTTTTTATCGGACGCCATTTTGTCTTAGGGTCATGATAAAATCAGCTTCCGATCATTTTTGTTACGTCACAATTAATAGGGGTGTTGGCATGAAAAACAGCTTCCTAAAATTGGACTGAAGCCAAAAACTTCTTCAAAGTTGGAAATGCAATAAAACTTCCGCCTTGCACAGTCAATAATCAATACAAAAGATGGAATGGTTTATTTTAAAAACGTAAGCCAAGACCTAAATATTTCAAAGAGCAGGCACTCGGTCAAATTTTCTTGGTTTATTTAGAAGTGTAAGCAACTTTTAGCAAGAGAAATGTTAGCCCAGTGGTTATCCAGTTGTTGAGATGTGTACGTTACTTGAGAGGTAATGAATATCTACTAATCGCCCTTCAAAATCCTTCTAAGTTTTGTTTACAGTTAACAGTTACTTGAATATAAAGTGGTTGATGTTCTTGACAATTAAGAATCAAATCCTTCAAACAATTCATTGTCTTACATAACTTGTGAAAACATGCATTCAGTCAGTTACGTGCCATACGTGGTACACGCTTGGGTGATCATGTCTCGAAAGAGACATGACTGACTGGGCTAAAGATTTTCCCGCAATAGGTTGCCATTACTTTTTGCAGTAGACTGTTTGTCAACAAAGGCTACAGAGCCCAATCTGTCCTGTTATTTGACCCCTACCTAGAGGGAACAAACAAACTAATACTTTTCCCAAGGATATTTGCTCGTAAGTGAATGCAACGAATTCAACTGGAATTCGAACTCGGATCTCCGGTTTCACGTTCCGAGTCGCTATCCACTGCAATACAACGCACATGCATCACGCTACAGAAATCAAATACCTTTTCACCTTTTTCTTTTCTTTTCTTTTCTTTTCATTTCTTTTCTTTTCTTTTCTTTTCTTCAACGCCTTACAATTAAAAACTTTCTATTGAAATGGCTCTGTCAAGAATCTGAAAAAAAATAAGAAAGAAGCGAAACGTTCCTGCAAATAGTCACTCTACATTGGCAGAAAATAGAATGTTTCATCACTGGCATGTCACGAGGATTGACAGAAAATAGAATAATGAGTGAGTCCCTTACTTTTTACACATTCTCTATATTTTAATATTTCTTCATACTTCCTTTATTTTTTTTGTTTTAATATTTAGGTAAATACCTGCAGCTGTGGTATTATCCATTTTCTCCGTTTGTGGTTTTATCCTGGATGCATATATTCAGGTGAACTCGGATTCTCACTTTAATTGGCCTTGTGTCGCAACCGTCTGGGGCATCCAGCCTAGTGGGAAAGTAGGGAATATTAGTTCATTAAAGCGCTGTCGGATTTTTTGTCTTAGGGAAGAGATGAACCTAGACGAGGCCATGCCGAAGGGCAGGGGCAGATAGACGAGTGCCCGACACCACGTCTACAGTCTATGGGAAATTTTCGCTCGAACGTAGAAAAAAGCTCACGGTTAGAATCTGCCTTGTGCCACTTCTTGCCCTTGAGGTGACGCTTGACTAAGTACTGATTTCATTAAAGTTTACATTTAAGCCAATACGATTTGTCTCTAACAATTCTACTACAATATAATGAACTCTTGTTTAACCATTTTGAGAATGCTAATCTACTCTGTACAGAGAATCTTATTATTGACCCGAACGCGTCTGACGGCGAACTAGAATATCGTCACTGGAAAAGCACATTCATAAAGTTCTAGTTCTAATGACCTACACTACCTCACATAATATGTCCCGGCGCAAGATTCGAGTATTTCGTTGAGACACCTACCCACGAAAAATCTTTAACATCACTGGATAGGATTTACATAAAAAAAAGAGAAATGACATGTTAGCTAAACACATACTGACTACGAGGCGTCAAGTTCCCTCAGATTGATTTGATGGATTCCCTTAAGTCTTTGTAAAACTAGGTAAGAACAGTAAATTTTCTTCGGTATCATCGTATCAATATCATGCCGAATTAATACGAGATGCCACGGTCCACGGATATCTGACAAAGAATACTCAAAAATAGCACCTTCACATTACAGCAGGCTCATGACCAGACAAGAGTGCGTGGCTTAGCGAAAGAAAATGCTAAAATATATTATCCAAATGCAGTAGCATTTCAGACCACTTCGTCTATTTTTACTTTCCCTCGTCGTATGAAATCTATACTCTCCAAAAAAACAGCACATGTTTTTCTTCTGTGGAGTCAAGAGACACTCAAAGTGACTTTGTTCGGTTAGAAGGCACAAATGCTATGCATGCAGGGCATTAGCCTAAGTTTTGTAGAAGTAAAAACGGTAGAAAAACAATATCTTGTACAGCGTCATTGAATACTGTTAGCTGCCTATCAACTACAACGATAGAGATCACGACTAGTGAACAGTCTTAAAACCATTAGTTTTCATAAGTAGTACATAAAACGTCCATAATGTAAGCATCACGAAAGAAAATTCATCAAGAATCTACCCGTCCTCAAAGTGGGGATGGCTAGCTCGTCCTTTTGTGTACTGTGATAATGTTTGGTTAATTTATAAATACTTTATACCAAGAAGTAATCTGTCTACTAATAAGCCACTTCTGTTGCACAACTTTTTCTGTCAACATTCATCAATAGAAATACTCTTCGGAGGCTATAAGACATCCATTAAAGTTTTCGGCCTAACAGCCATGAGAATACCGTATCTAGCACTTTTCAACAACCTAACACCCGTTTGTAAATCTATAGCTACTAACTCTAGGCGACACACTGGAGGAAATAAACTAATTATCCAAACCGAAGTTACTCGTAAGTTGAAGAAAGGTATAATGAAATACAGTCATTAGCTGTGGAGAGCTCAAGCCTTCGTTGTTTCTTATGAGAACAGGGAAAAGCCAATGGCAATCAAATATTCCCAGACGATAAACATGTTAACTTTGCTGGATGCTTACCCTCTGACAAGAATAGACGAGATAATCGAAAATATAGCCAAAAAGAGTCTATTTAGTACACTGGAGCACAAAGTGCCTAACATCAGACACAGCAACAAACCATATATAACTTTCGAGGCTAGCGGCAAACTGTCAATTTCGCAGAATAACGTTTAGCGAAACAAGTTGCTTTTAACGAGTGATAGATCAGATGATGTTGAATAAAAACTGCGAGGCACCTATGCTTACATCGCAAATGTAAACATCTGAGGGAAAAATCGCGCATAATATGACAGAAATCTGAAATTATTTATGGCGACAGTTAAAATGTACAACCTGACGTTTAACCAAGACAGATGTTATTTCAGGCGTAAAAATATAAAACTATTTAGATACATAATCAGTAAAAAATAATATAAAACCTGATCTAGAATGTCTGAATCCATTACTCAGCCTACGGCTTCTAAAAGATTTAGCCGCTCTATGTTGTGCATTAGAATATTAGCACAATCTTCTCATTGGATACTGTCATTTTCAAAAAAAAAAAAAAAATCTACGCACTAACCACTGTATCAAAATTCTCATAATCTCCCATAGCAGAGAAAGCGTTTACTGAGAAGGGCGTAGCGAAAACAGCAATTACTACGCCCGATCATATACTACATTTGGTAGTAGAGACAGACGCCTCAGAATGTGTCATAGCAACTTCCTTAAAACATTAAAACAGTCGGGTGGTAAACTGTCTTTTTCTTCAGACCTTGTCTAAATTAGGATTGTAATGTGATCGATCCCGACTTGGCAGCTCGGATACAGTCACTTTCTCACCGCCGCAATGTGGCCTCCCTGTGTCTCTTCTAAAAACATTTTCACGGCTTCTACTCCGAAGGGCTTAGCACACTGGTGCTCCCTATATATGAATTTACTCGAGCTTCAAAATTAGCAACTAGGTCCCAACATTTTACTGTGAAATCAATAAATTGTAAATGCAAATTCTACTCCCACAGATTCTTTTCTCGCACTTCCCGCTTGTGGAATTCCCTTCCATTTATTTCCTTCCACGACAGCTACAATCTTCAAGAATTTAAATGTAATATTTTTTTTTAATCGTGTCACCCCAAGCAAGGCATTCCACTGCCACTATAGCGCAGGGGCTTACATAGAGGGATTGGGGATAGGAAATGTCAGAAGGAGGGTGATAGACGACTTAGGATGTACATAGGGAAAGAGTTGGAGAGAGTGGGAGTGAGTTAGTGTGTTAGGAGGTGTCTATTGACCTTACATTTAAACTCCTGGGGGTTGTAGCCGTCGGGGAAGCAAGCATGCGGTAGGGAATTCCACAGGCAGGAAGTGCGAGGAAAGAAGCTGTTGGAGTAAAAATTGCAGTTACATTTCATCGGTTTCACTGTAAAAGAGTGGGACCTAGTTGCCAATCTAGTATCTTGTGCAAATTCACATCTAGGGGGCACCAGTGATTTAAGTTCGTCAGAGCAGAAGCCATGATAGTATTTATAGACGAGGCACAGGGATGCCACGTCACGCCGGTGAGAGAGATACTGCAGGCGGTCAACCAAGTCGGTATCAATCACATTACAGATTCTTCGCTGTATTTTGTCAAGAATCGAGGAGAATAGAAGGGGCACCCGACCAGATGTGGCAGCACTACTCAATACACGGGGGATGGTGGATTTATATAATTGCAGGATAGATTCAGGCGGAAAGAATTTCCGGGCCCTGCACAGAGAGCCGACTTTCATAGATGCCGATTTAGCAATGGATTCGACGTACTCATTCCACTTGAGGTCCGCTGAGAGTGTCAGGCCAAGCAGGCGTAGTGATTTACTCTCTGGGAGGCAAGCCTGTTCCATGCTAATGGGAGGGAGGTGCGGTTGTCTGTGGTGGTTAATTGACAGCAGCTTCGTTTTAGAAGAATTGAATTTTACGAGCCATTTCTTACCCCAATCCACCACGGATTGGAGGTCCTTCTCAAGCTCTGCAGCGAGGTTCGCCTTGTCACCAACACCAGATCATCAGCGTACATGCGTACTTGTGATCTTATGGTATCGGGGAGATCATTGACATAGATTAGAAAGGGCGTAGGACCTAGGATAGAGCCCTGGAGTACACCCGCGTTTGTAGGGTAGTTCGGGGAGGCATGTCCGTTTAATACCACCTTCAGTGTGCGGTTAGAGAGGAATGACCGGATTAAGTCCAACAAAAGTCCAGTTATGCCATAGCTTCGCAGTTTCCGTAGAAGGCCGGCATGCCATACTCTTTCGAATGCTTTAGTTATATCCAAGGCGACGGTTCGGGCTTCACCATTCTTGTAGTCAATATTCATCTCCTTTCTCACTAACTTGCATCCTCTCCCTCGTGCTACTTTCTCCGTCCACTCCACTCTCATCAGTATTCTCATCTTTCTCTTACCTACTTCTTGTAACCCCCTATAACCTGTCACTCTTCCTCATAACTTTCCTCCTATGCTACCCCCTGCAGAACGGTGGCAGTAAAATGCCTTACTTTGGGCAAAATGATTATTAAAAAAAAGTTCTATTTATTTATATTCCGGAAAATGTAAATAAATCTAAGACATGCATGTGTAGCTAATCAGTATTTCATCGACTAATTGGTTCGCTTATCAAGAGACAAGAAATTATTATGCAAATATAAAGTGGGGGATCAATTTTATATTACAAACAATATATATATCGATCCCTCATTTTCTGGCCACAGTAATTCTTCTATTACTCCTTTCCTGACACTCCCTATTACCTGTCACGCTTTCTCATAAGTTTCCTCTTATGTAATCCCCTGCACAACAGTTGCTTGGGGCGATATGATTATATACACAAAAAAAGACATTCTGCATTAATGAAAGTAGCCTATGCTATTGTACAATCGCCGAGGAAAAGGAAGCATCATTATTTGATCGGATAATATTTTAAACTAATTACAGATAAAAAAATCAGTCGCATTCATGTTTAACACAAGAACGACCAGCAAAATAAAAATAAATATGAAGATAGCCAGGTGGAAGGTGGAACTCTCGTGTTACTCGTTCTACGTAACATACTGCCCTGAGTATGGAAAACGTACCTGTAGACGCCCTCTCTTAACATATGCATGTAGATCAGTTGCTAGCAAAGAATTAAAGAGATTAGAGAGAGAGTTGTGCCACCCAGGTGTTACACGCACGTTCACATGACAAAAATCAGAAACCTGACTTTCTCATTTAAGTCAGTCAATTAAGTGCCATACGTGATACACGCTTTAGGCGATCATGTCCCGAAAGAGACGTGACTGACAGGGAAGAAGATTATCTCGCAATAGGTTGCCATTGCTTTCCGTGGTAGACTGGTTGCCAGCCAAGGCTATAGAACTATAACTAGAGAGAAGAGACGAATTAATACCTTTCCCAAGGGTATTTGTGCATAAGTGAATGCAAGTAATTCAACTGGAATTCGAACTCAGCTCCACCAATTTTTCGTTCCGAGTCGATATCCATTTCACCACAACGCCCATCCCACTCATGTAAGACTTGAGCTAAAAATAAACTTAAATTCTACCGTCTTAACACAAGCAAGTTCATAAAATCCACGCAACTCTATCAATAAGTAACATTGGATTATAAAGATCAACTTTCCTAGAAACTCGAAACAAATACATGTAGAAAATAACTGACGAATATTTGCTGTTTCCTTTTTACGATATCCTGCCCAGATGTAATCTCTACAACTATCATACACGCACTTTGCTCAGTTTTTGACTTTTTCGGGATACCCGCGTATATTAACTCAGATCGATGGGCTTCATTTGTAGCCGAACGCATATGGTGATTCCTACAAGAGCAAAGAGTCGCCGTAAGTAGAACAACAACGTATAACCCTCAAAACAATGACCGGTGCGAAAGTTATAACGGAATAATTTAGAAAACTAGTGGATTGGCAGCTACTGATAAGGTAGAGAATTGGGAACAATTACTCCCAGAGTGCCTGCGCGGTATTAGAATGCTGATATGAACAATTCCCCTGGTCTCCAAGAAGTTCTACTGGAGCGTCTCTTGTTTCTTGGTTCTCGAAACCAGAAACGATATTACCAAAAAAAAAAAAAAAAAAAAAACACACTCGTGACCGAATAAAAACGACTACTAGTGGATGAATGGGAGGGACTAAATGCCACCCCCAAGTGTTTACGTGTCCGTTACCCAGATGGACGGGAAGAAGAAATCTCAGCAAGAGACTTGGCTCTTCTAGCAGGAGACGAATCGAGACCTAAATGTGTAAGTGATTCTTCTTCTATGTACCCTGCCCTTTCAGGACGTAGGCGATCATGACTTTCTACGTCTCCTTATCCCTGATGGCTTTTAGCACGCTTTCTCCTGTGACACCACGCAACCCCCGTTCTGTCATCTACCTACTCAGGTCCTTCAAATATGTTATCCACTGTGTTCCTCTGTCTCTTTTTTTCTCTATCTGGCCTGTTAGTATCAGTTTCTCTAAGCCCTCCTTCCTTATTGCATGTTCCAGGAACTTCAGCTGTCTCTTCCTGATGCTCACTATTAATTTTTTTGTTGTTGTTGCCATTCTTTCCAACACCTCATCATTGCTCACATGCTTGGTCCATGATAGCCGCAACATCATTCTGTAAAACCAGATTTCCGCTGTTTCAAATTTTTCCTTCATCTTCGATGATATTGTCCAACAGTCAATTGGCGACGAATGGATTTCTCGGAACAGAGCACACCGACACCAATACTTCAGAGGACGAGAAAGTCATTCTCAGATTACGAAAATGCAAGAGGATTAACTTCAGTTCTAGCGAGAACAAAGCTTCTGGCCACCCGTTGCCGTTTCTCAGGCAGCAAAGAATGACCGCTCCGTTCAATGACTTCTTTTTTCTGTAGAACAAAAGCAGGAGAAAATATGATATAATCCATTTCGCCCATTAATGGATCTGTCCTTAATACATATCTTTAGAACAACATTGCTTGTAATAATTGTTCATTAAAGCCTACATTTAGGCCTATATGACTTCTAACAATTCTACAGTACTTACGGGCAGATACGCCAAAACCGCCCACATATATTTGGGATACACAACAAGTTTGACAGAAAAATTCCCAGGAGTATATCTTGAACAATATTAGGAAAAAGTTCGCTTAGCTATTTATTTTTTACGTAATTAATCTACTAAATGTTGTTTACTTAACTTAATAAAATTGTAAATACAAAAGAATTTGCATGAACACGGGTAACGGGAAATTTATCAGTGATTTATATCTTGGACAAAACATCATTAACAAACCGGGAACTTATTCTGTAGAGTGGGCGTTGAGTAAGTTTTTTTCTTTTTATACTCTGTTGAAACCTTTTGTTTTTTTTTATTTATATAGGGTCTTTATAAATAAATTATTTTTTTAAAATATTTAAAACTTGCCCTTCTTTTTTTTAGGTTCTTCTTATAAGTTACATCCTTATTATTCCCGTGTCAATTACCTTTGCCAATGCCACCATCCAATGAAGTGTTGGCCAAAGGGATCCTCAAGGTTTCGTTTCAAAATGTTTCATATATATATATACTACACAACCACACGAACAAGAAACAGTGGTAATTTTAAAATGCAATTTTTATATTAGTTTTAAGTGTATAATACAGTCGATTTCATTAATATCCTTTCCCTTTTTCTATGTTTCCATCATTTTCTTTATCAACATCAAAAACAATAACAGAATTAATGCAAAAGAAATAAATAAGCTAGAATTTCACATTATTAACTGTATTAATTGAGACAAGGAATACATCAGTAAAACCTCAAGGAACTTAAAAATGAGTATTATATGAACATTAAAGGGATATTTTACAAAACAACTCATTGAATGCAAATTGCTCACCGTAACGAGACTGAATACAGTTTTAATTTAAATTTGCTACTCTAAATAAAAGAGAAAACAATTTACAAAAACGAAATTCTTCAGAAACTCATTAAATCATTAGATCACTCGAAGGACATTTGTGTCCAGAATCATACAATATTTAACCCTTTTTGGCAAATCTTCTGTTATCACAATTTGGGATATTTAATAACAAAGGTGATGGCCATATGAAAAGAAAGGTTTATTTTATTTTTGTTTATGTTGCCATCAAACACATACCAAAATATATATATTTTTTTTAAAATTCAAATTCCCAGTGTCTTTCATTTGTGCACACGTATAGCCGAATCAACGTAAATATAAGCTTAATGAACTCCTAATAGACGAAACGCGTAAAACGAAAACTCTTCCATCGTAATAAATCTTTCTCCTAATATATATATATATATATATATATATATATATATATATATATTAGGAGAAAAATTTACAATAGTGGAAAAGTATATATATATATATATGTATATATATTTTAGGACCTTGAATAAGTTCTCGCTGATTTTTCATGAAAAGCAATATACATATATCATTTTTTTTTCTTTACATCAGATATAATTTACATAATATGTATATTTCTTTACATAAGAGCGGATTTCAAAAGCGGCTTTTTTATGTGTACAATAGAGACGGAAGCTGATGATGGTTTGCCTGAAATAGGCCCATACATCCGATTTACCATGAACTAACGTGTCTGCCTATTTTTTCTTATATTTGCTTATATGTATTTATATACATATATATTTAGAGCTCTCTTATAAAGTTATCCTACCACAGTATGTACAGGATACTTCTTTGGATTCTTCTATATCTACACCGGAATGCTTATATATATATATATATATATATTGATTATTTAATTACTTACTTTTTGGTCATAATAAAATTAGACCAGTGCACAGTTGAATTAAAAAGTGCTCAATACAATTATATTGTAGTACATTTTATTATTCATCATTTGTAAACGAGTAACTTTTCTTCTTTTTCTTCTTCTTATTATTATTAAGTGTAATAACTCGTTTATAAGAATATATATAAGTATATGTATTTTTCATAAAAGGTATATATATATATATATATATATATAGTAATTTGTGTTGATATGTAAAGGTTGTTATAGGCATTGTCTACTGCAGGTACTGTTTAAAGCATGTAGCACGTATGGCATATAACTGGCTGGTATAAGGGGACTTATAATTATGTTTCATGGCACGTAATTATTAGGTAATGTTTGTTATATGTATATATATTTCACTGGATAAGGCTCATGATGGTTTCCTGACCCACTAATGTATCATGACATATTTATTTTTTGTCGAGTATCCTACATTGTTTCAAGATATAAATAAATCAAAAAAAGAAAAATATTTATGTGGGTAAAAAGATGAAAAAGTAAAACGCCTTGGTTGGAAACCAGTCTACCACATAAATTGATAACAACCTTTTGTGCGGAAATCTTCTGCCCAGTCAGTCATGTCTCTTTCGCGACATGATCGCCCAAGCGTGTATCACGTAGAGAACTTAACTGAGTAAAAATTTATTTTCATGTCTCCATTTTGAGCTTATTTCGTAATTTGTGTGATTTGCTTTTGAACCCAAATAACCCTGCTATTTAATCTATAGCTACAGGGGAAGCTCTAATATTCATCTAAATCTTAAATAAGTGTGTCTGTTTTTAATTATATGTTTGGTATGATAATTTGAAAATGCTTTTATTTGCTTTCGCTAGTTCCTCTATCATTCTTTATACATAATTTCGACGTCATTGGAAATTTTCCATCTCTTGCATAATTCGTAATATTCAAAGTCATACAAGATTGGGCGATCATGTCTCGAAAGTAACATGAATAACTGGGCAGAATTACCTGCAGTAGACTGCCATTACTTTCTAACTAGCTAGAGAACTAAATCTATCCTGCTATTTAACCCGTGGCTGGAGCGAGTAGAGATGGATTCATGCCTTTCCAAAGGGTATTTGTGCTTTAGTAAATGCAAGGAATTCAACTAAAATTCGAACTCGGCACCCCGATTTGTAGTTCCGAGTTGATATCCACTCTACCCCAACGCACATCCTTTTGTATATGTGTCTATAATAAATCAATTTTCTTAATAGCGATAACCTTAATGATCGTTTTAATGAGATAAAATTGAAAGATTAGATCTATCAGGTATGTCTACAACTGGGGATTCTTAACCTCTGACAGCACCTCCTTCAATTCATTGAAAAAAGTTAAGGGCTGATTGTATATACACGCCTGTGTGTCAGTGTTCGCGGGGAATGGACAATTTTGTCGTAGGTCTATCTATTTAAACTTATTTAAAAATGGAACTTTGTCTGTGCGTGTGTGTCTCTGTGTGTGTGTGTGTGTGTGTGTGTGTGTGTGTGTGTGTGTGTGTGTGTGTGTGTGTGTTTATATCCGTTACCTATAGACTCCGAAACCGCTGAACCAATTTTCTTGAAAATTTACACAGTTGTACAATAAGCGCCTGCGAGTGTTCTTAGCTAGGTTTTGTGTCGAGGTCCCCCCCCCCCCGATAAATATCAAAAATCGATAATCGAACAAATCGGGTTATACAAGGAGTTGTCCGATTTTAATCAAATTTGATACACTCATAGACAAAGACATAAGAAACGATATTCAGAAGTTTCAAGGTTGCAGTTCTTACAATAGTGCAGAAAATTTGATATCGATAGCAGGAACTCAAAATTTGACTTACATGCATTCATTTTTCTTTCAGTCTACGGTTTCGCTTTAACTGGAAACAACTATTGATTTTTAGTCTTTGTGCCAACGTCCAAAAAGTCTGAGCTCCAGGACCATGGATTAGTTTTAAAGCTTTCATTACACCCGAGCAACGCCGGGCTATACTGCTAGGTTTAGATAATCTAAATAAAGAACAAACGACCTTGTTTTCCATTCTACTCTGGGGAGGAGTTTGGTAAATATCATCTGTATTGTTAGTAGCATAATTATTTCAACTTTAAATCCTGACCAACATGACTCTAAAACTTTATGGCTAAAATCACATTAGATGCATAAAATCAATAAAAAAATCAGAAAAAGATGTTCATTATATTCTAAGCCTATGAGTCAATTTTCGATTATCTAAATTTCATATCGTCAAACTGATCGACATTTTTCCTCGACATTACCATTTTTCTTTTACTTGTCTCTCGATTTTAAACACGATTATTGTTCAGGCGTTTAATTACTTTTCTCGTTAATCCTCTGACCGAAAATAAATTAATTGCTTAACTAGTCTGTGCATCGGGATGACTCCATATACTTTCATAAAGGTTTTCAATTATTTCAATTATTTATAAAGATGGCAGAGTAATGACGAGCGGCTCGGATTGAAGATTTGGAGAGCCGTGTTCGAATTCCAGTTGAATTCATTACATTCACTTACGTGCTAATTCCCTTTAGGAACGAAAGGAATCCATATCGTCTATGAGTTCGATAGCCTTGTGTGGCAACCGGTTTAGGAAAAGGAAAAATCTCTGAATACAGAAGACAAGAGAAGCAAATGGAAACAGGAAGTGACATACTTAACGAATTTCGACTTAGTGAGTGAAGATGAAAGAAAAACTTGAAGCAACTGAAATGTGGTTCTACAGAAGGATGCTGCGAATGCCATGGATCGAGCATGTGAGCAATGATGAGGTTTTAGAAAGGATGGAAACGAAAAAGGAAATTAATATTGAGCATAAGCTAAAGTTCATTGGACATGTAATAAAGAAGTAGGGCTCGGAGAATCTGATACTCACAGGTCAGATAGAAGGAAAAAGAGACAGGAGAAAGCAACGGATAACATATTTGAAGGGCCTGAGCAGGTAGTTGGCAGAACGGGTTTTGAATGGGGCAACAGGAGAAAGGCTATTAAAAGCCACCAGGGATAGGGTTACCTGGAAAGCCCTGCTCGCCTACGTCCTGAAGCGACATGGCACATAGAAGAAAAAGAAGAGGAAGAGTGGCAGAAGGACGAATGGTAAAGTGCAAATGACTGACTTGTTTTTTTAAGTGACTTTTACCCTGTATGAGACACGTGAGTCATTCGAAGAAGATGGTTTTTTTTAATCATTTCATCCCAAGCAAGGCATTCCACTGTCACTATTGCGCAGGGGGTTACATAGGGAAAAGTGATGAGAAAAAGTGGTTACTTATAGAAAATGTCGGAAGGAGGGTGATAAACGGATGAGGATACCGAGGATGGGGGTTGGGTAGATGGGAAGAGTGTTTGAGAGAATGGATGCTAGTGTGATAAGAGATTCCTATTGACCTTACATTCAAATTCCTGGAGATTGTAGCTGTCGGGGAAGCAAGTATATGGAAAGGAATTCCACAAGCGAGAAGTGCGAGAAAAGAAGCTATTAGAGTAGAAATTGCTATTACATTTTATCTCTTTCATTGTAAAATGGTGGGACCTAGTTGCTAATCTAGTATATCGTGCAAATTCATACTTAGGGTCACCAGTGACCTAAGTTCATCGGAGCAGAAGCCGTGAAAGTATTTATAGAAGAGGCACAGGGAAGCCACATCACGCTGGTGAGAGAGTGACTGCAGCCGGTCTGCCAAGTCGGTATCAATCACATTACAGATTCTCCGTTGTATTTTGTCAAGAACCCCGAGGACAAAAGCAGGGGCATCCGACCAGATGTGGCAGCAATATTCAATACTCGGGTGGATGGCAAATTTATATATGTGCACGATAGATTCAAACGGGAAAACTTTCCGGGCTCTGCACAGAGAACCGACTTTCATAGCAGCGGATTTAGCAATGGCTTCGATAAAGTAATTCCACTTGAGGTCCGCTGAGAGTGTGAGGCCAAGGAGGCGTAGTAATTTACTCTAAGTGAGGCAAGTTTGTTCCACTCTAATGGGAGGTAGGAGCGATTGTTTATGATGGTTAATTAAAAAGACACAGCATATGCGGATATGTGTAGAAGATAACGATTAACCCTCGTTTGAAATAGATAAAGATTTTCGTGATCGGGGAATGAGAATTTTTGGAATCGGTTTTACAATGCAGTAGTTCCTGGGAAGAAGCTGATCGAGCGAGCGAAACTTTTATCTTAGCAAGGTATTATAAAGGGAATGAGGATGGTTCACTGCAATGTGCGTTGCATAGCGAGTCTTAGCCTTGAAAGGTTAGGACTGGTGGAACTAAGGATTGCAGTTCATTGGAACAATCTCACTAGCAATATGGCAGCCAGAGGCTTGCGACGTCTCGTTTGTAAAAAAAAAACGGTGTAAGGTGGAAATTAAATCGTCGTTTACGAGGACACGGGGTCGCTTTTAGACTCTATCCAAAGTGTAAAGTTAACACATGGTAGATCTTGAAATGGAATTAATATATCAGTTCTATAGCTGAAAACTAATGCTTTTCTGTCGGCCCAGAAAATCTTTTTCGTCAGAATTTATCTTGCACATTTATAAATCTACCATTCGTCTGTGATTTGAATACTGTTACCATAACTGGTCGGGTGATACTGCTATTCATCTCGATGTTCTCGGTTAAATTCAAAGAAGGATCTGCAATGTAATCGATCCTAACTTGAACTCTCGACTTCAGTCACTTTCTCACCGACGTGATATGGCTTCCCTTTGTTTTGCTCTGAAAAGATTTTTGCCGTAGTGCTCTGTTCACGTGAATTTAAGCGTGCTACTAGATTAGCACCTAGGTCCCACCTTTTTACCGTTGAAATAGTTAAGTGTAACCGTCACTTCTACTCTTACAGTTTCCGTTTCCTTGCTTCCCTAATAGCTTCTTCTTCTATGTGCCCTGTCCCTTCAAGACGTAGGCGATCATGACTTTCCACGTCTCCTTGGTGGCTCTTAGCACGCCTTCTCCTGCTACACCACGCAACCCTTGTTCCATCATCCACCTGATTAGGTCATTCAAATATGTTATCCGTTGCTTTTCCCTGTCTCTTTTTACCTCTATTTTGACTGTTAGTATCAGGGTCTCCAAGCCCTCCTTCATCATTGCATGTCTCGGGAACTTCAGCTCTCTCTTCCTGATACTTATGTTCTATGTTCTTTCTCTTTAATAGCTACAGTCTCCAAAAATGTAAATGCAACGCCAATTGCCATCTTCTATCTTCTTGAATCCCGCTCCTTTTTTTATTCTTTCTTCAATACTTGGAGTAGATAGAATAAACTATCGCCCGGTTCACACTCCATCCACGTCTATTGAACAGGTTAAGAGGCTCATCCCTTGTTCCCTGTTTAGAATGTGGTTTCCGGATTTCTCTTTTCCAATCTTTTCACTTTGGTTTCTTTATTTTTTTTCAATTGGAGTAGAGAGATCTATCTATCACCCGGTTCACACTCCACCCACGTCTATTGAACAGGTTAAGAGGCTCATCCCTTGTTCCCTGTTTAGGATGTGGTTTCCGGATTTCTCTTTTCCAATCTTTTCACTATTACGTAGCCCCCTGCACATCAGTGGCGTTACCGCCTTGCTCGGGGTGATATGATTAAAAAAAACTTCCTGCTCTCAATCTTTTCTCTCATTGTAACATTTTGCGCACAAGTGGTGGTTTTTCCTTACTTGGGGGTAAATGATTGAAAATATGGCAGCAATATTTTGAGACCTGGTCTGGCGTTTGTAAAAGTAGAGGATAGCAGGAAGAATTGCTTCTTATTTTTTCCGACATTTTCTCCAGTTGTGGAGAGCCATGGTCGCTAATGTCTTGAAAAGACATGACACATAAAATAATAATAATAATAACAAAAATAATAATAATAATAATAATAATAATAATAATAAATCAAAGAGTTATAGAGAATTGCTCGAAAGCCACGTGAGTTAGAGAGTTACAATCAAAAGGGTAAGATTGACTGAGGTGTATTTAAATGAAGGAGAGAAATTTTGATGGGAAATATTAGAAATTATGAGAAAAAGGCGGGAATATATCTATTGAAGACATTGAAGATTTCAGGGAAGTACCTACAGAGTGATAGTTCTTTGGAGAATGCTCTCTGGGTGAAAGTTTCTTCTTATATTTGGAACACTGGAAAAATGAAAGTGATTCGATTCCTTGGAATTAGCATGACGTGTTCTAGCTCTATTGGCAAAATTAGAAAAGATTTATTTTTCTACAAGAGCGCATAATCGAGATACAAGGATTTATAAATGCAACTTTGTCTGTGTGTGGATGTGTGTGTGTCCGTTACCTACAGACTCCGAAACGGCTGAATCGATTTTCTTGAAAATTTACACAGTTATACTATAAGCGTCTGCCAGTGTTCTTAACTAGGTTTTGTGTCGAGGTACCCCCTATAAGTATCGAAAATCGATAATCGAAAAAATCGGGTTATAGAAGGAGTGGTCCGATTTTAATCAAATTTGAAACGCTCATAGACAAAGACATAAGAAACGATATTCAGAAGTTTCAAGTTTGCAGTTCTTACAATCGTGCAGAAAATCGATAACATATACATATAAATTCAAAGGTGTCGGACGCACATTTCGACATGGGATCTCTAACAGAGATTCCACGTCACGTCAGCAACATTGTTTTGTTCCAAATGGCGAACATTATTATATATATATATATACACAAGACGTTTGTGTGTGCCTGTTTAACTGCCTGTATGGCTGTATTTTTTCAGCCCTTTAATTTTAGATTTTGCTTCGGGTTTGGCTCTAAGTAGGTATAGTTGTAGTTCTTAGTCTCAGCCATGATACCATTTACTCAGAGGACTTATGTAGCCTTCAAAATTCAGTTTACAACAAAAAAGCTTATTTGATATCGATACCAGGAAATCAAAATTTGACTTACATCCATTCATATTTTTTTCAGTCTACGGTTTCGCTTTAACTGGAAACAGCTATTGCTTTTTAGTCTTTCGTTCCAACGTTCAAAGATTCTGAGCTCCAGGACCATGGATTAGATTTAAAGCTTTCAGTACACGGGAGCAACGCCGGGCTATACTGCTAGTTATTCATATTAATAATGCTGGTCGAATAATAGTCCTATGGTGAGATAAAAGCAGGTTGATATAAAAACTCTTTAACCTTTTATCTATCTCTATATAAACGACATTTTCCAAACGACCTACATTTTTAAGATTTGTTAGTATACTAAGTCCAAAATGTATTCCCAACTCTAGACATAGATCCACAGAATTGGACACTTCGGCACAGTGCAATGGTTAGCAAGCCTGTCCTGCTGGAACAATTAGGACGGAGTAGTTAATTCAATCCTTCGTGAGTTCCCCACACTTTCGGTCCTGCGCCATGCCTTCCCTGTGTCTCTTCTACAAATATTTTCACGGCTTCTGCTCCGATGAACTTAGCTCACTGGTGCCACCTATGTATAAATTTACTCTAGCCGCATGATTAGCAACTAGTTCCCAGCATTTACCTATGAAATCAATAAAATATAAACGCACATTCTACACCAATAGCTTCTTTTCTCGCATTTCCCGTCTGTGGAATTACTATCCGTTTACTTGCTTCCCAGACAGCTCCAAGAATTTAAATGTTAAGTCAATAGTCATCTCCTATCTCACTGACCTCATCTTCTCTTTCATGCTTTTTTCTACGTTCACACCACTCTCACCAGTAAGCTCATCCTTCTCTTACCCACTTTCTGACACCCCTTTAATCTGCTATGAGTTTAATAATAGGACAGATTGGGTTACATAGCCTTGGCTGGCAACCAGTCTACTGCAGAAAGCAATGGCAACCTACTTCGGGATAATTTTCTGCCCAGTCAGTCATGTCTCTTTCGAAACATGATCGTACCAAGCGTGTATCACATATGACAATCAACTAACTGACTACTACAAAAGAAATCGTAACCTACTGCGGGAAAATATTTTGCCAAGTCAGCCATGGATCGAAAGAGATATGATCGTCAAAGTTTGTATCACATATGGCACTTAACTGACTGAATATTTGTATAAATAATAATAATAATAATAATAATAATAATAATAATAATAATAATAATAAAATTAATTCACCAAACTTACTATTTTATTACTAGCTTAAATAATTAGATAAAATTTTAAGAAAATCTAATTAAACAGATAATGCAATCAAAGTCGTTCGATGTGTAGATGAAATAAACTTTAGTATAAACGGCTTTAAAATCGAAAGAAACGGAGAGAGTGATTTCCATTTCTTTTTTTTTTTTTTTTTTAGATTTAAATACGCGTATCGCATTAAATTTGATGACCAATGAAAAAGTGTTTTACGATTAGAGCGAAAAGAAATGCATAATATTGTAAAACTGTTGAGGGTGATTAACTTGAGTTATGTGAATAGATTAATTTTGAAGATCAGGTAATAGAGTCGATTTGAACGGATTGATATAAAGAAATGTCGATAACATTAACAGACCGAAGAATCAATCAATCAATTAAACTCAGTCAGTTGATTGTCCTTCTCTATTCATCTGTGTTTTAATTTGTTTAACTCTAGGGTTTTATTTGCTAACCTTTCTCACAGTTTGAACACACCTCACTCTCTCTATCTCACACACACCCACCCACACACACACACCCTCTCTCTCACTTCTCTCTCTCTTTGTTCGTGTCTCTTCTTACAGTTCTATCATCGTCAGTTTTTACCTCTATTTTGTTCGACTTCGTGTTATGCCTGATCGACTATATCTCTCTATAGAATTTTTCTATTTCCCATAATTCTGTATTGCTTACCTATCTCAAAATATCAACCTATCTCTCTACTCATTCACTCACTCTCTACCTGTCTTTCTCTTTCCCTCTTTCTCTCTCTCTCTCTCTCTCTCTCTCTCTCTCTCTCTCTCTTATTGTTCTATGGATTCCTACATCCCTAAATCTGGTCTTTTCGCAACTGTATGTTTATCAACATCTTGCACATATTGAGGTATGGGAGGGTTAATATATATATATATATATATATATATATATATATATATATATATATATATATATATATATTAAACATATACTGTTAAATATAAGAGACAATGAATGTCTATTATGCTTAATCATGAGCCGTTCTAAATATATAACAGTATATGTTTAAAACATTATCTGCTGCCTCGATACACTATATATATATATATATATATATATATATATATATATATAGATAGATATATAGATATATATATATAGTTCAAAAGTTTGAGAAAACCCTTGGTATTTTTTTAATTAGAACAGAAGTAGTTGTGTCTAAATTTAAATAAGAACAAAATTTATTTTTGCCTAATCGTATGTAAAGTGGTCTATATTTTTCTTTATCTATTTTTATTGACCACTTTTTATTGTAGCTACATTGAGTCGGTCGTTCTGTGCCGTCCTTCTTTCTTATTATATATATATATATATATATTGTTATGGTGTCCTATTTATAAGAATATAATCTTCTTCTGTCAATAATTTATAACCTTCGCGACTTCCGGGGATGCAGCTGTGAGGCAGTCTAGAGAAAGTGGTAAGACATTCTAGAGGCAGCGCAACTATACCATTCAGATTCACACTTCCATTTGCTTATGACTAACAAACTTATTGTATATATGTTCTGTTATTTTAGTACACTGTTTGAACCTACCTTCTTGTTTTCCGTGTCTTTTTTCCTGGCCCTAAATAGGTTACAACAACTCGGCGACGAAGATTCGCCACAACATCTATTTGTACACACAGACACACACACACACACACACACACATATACATATAACACACACACACACACACACACACACATATATATATATATATATATATATATATATATATATATATATAGTCATCTGCAGATATATCTGTTTCGCTGTATCACAGCTTATCAGTACGGTTAGACATCCGATCGCTTCTAGCCGGGATTGAAACCCGACTGAATTGTCGTCAGTGGGTGATTCTACCTCTGAGCTATCTGCGCACGGTAGAGGAAGGCTGACTTTAGCGTGTTATATACTATGTATGCACACGCCAATAGCTGAGAGTGTTCAAATTTATTACTCAATGAGCGATATATATATATATATATATATATATATATATATAAATCTTGACAAATGTATCGTCGTATTCACCAATCTATCTTCACCAAAATTAAGCAATTAAGCATTCAGCCAGAATTGTTAATCGGATAGCCAAGTTTCAGTTCCTGCTGGGTTTCGATATATTCATTTATGCCCCAATACCCTTGGGAAAGGTTTAAATCCACCTCTTTTCTCTCTAGCTATGTGTTAATTATTAAGTTTCATATCATTAAAACCAATATTATCTCAAATACATAAATAAAACTGCGTCATTAAATAGTCCATATATGTGTTCATATGTCGCTTAAGAAAAACAATCAACAAGCAAATTTATCCAGATTGTTTTATTGCTCGGCCGCGAAATATTTTACTTTTTTCTTCTTCTCACATCTATCGATCGCTCGATCAATCTATATAATTTTTCTAATCTCTTTTTTTGTCCTAATCTGACTTTTTCTTCTGGCGTCTATCTATATCGTTCTTGTCCTTTATCTTTCCATATCTATCTATCTATCTATCTATCTATCTATCTATCTATCTATCTATCTATCTATTTCAGTTTTTGTTTCTTTCTATCTTTCTATCTATCTATCTATCTATCTATCTATCTATCTATCTATCTCAGTTTTTGTTTCTTTCTTTCTTTCTATCTATCTATCTATCTATCGCAGTTTTTGTTTCTGTGTATCTATCTATCTATCTATCCCAGTTTTTGTTTCTATCTATCTATCTATCTATCTATCTATCTATCTATCTATCTATCTATCTATCATTATCTATCCCAGTTTTTATTTCTATCTATCTATCTATCTATCTATCTATCTATCTATCTATCCCAGTTTTTGTTTCTATCTATCTATCTATCTATCTATCTATCTATCTATCTATCTATCTATCTATCCCAGTTTTTGTTTCTATCTATCTTTTTATTTCTATCTATCTATCTATCTATCTATCTATCTATTACGTTCTTCTTATGGCTTTACAAAGAAAGAAAGAAAGAAAGAAAGAAAGAAAGAAAGAAAGAAAGAAAAATAAAATGGGGACAGACAGAAAAAACATTTCTTGTCGGAATCGTTCTCAATACTGAATAAAATGGATTACTTTGCAAACACACTGGCATGTGGACAGTGCCAATAAACTAACCAGGGCCTATCAGCTGGTTGCGTAGCTTGGAAATTCAATGCATATAAATAAAACAAAAGAAAAACAGGTGAAATACTTTTTTTACTCCAGATTATTTTGACCATTAACCCATTAACGGCAATATTTTGTAATTGTCGTTTATCATTTCTTGCGATAGATTCTTCTTCATAGGCTGCATTCTTCCAGGAGGTGGTCGGTCACTGTCCTCGTCAACTTCCCATCCTTTGTACCTCTAAACAATGTTTTAGACCTTGTTGCACGTCTCCTTCTCAAACCCTGTTGTTTCCCCTGTCCCTCTAGCATTCATTATGTCCTGTGAGTGCCAAAGTCTACAAGCCCTCTTTCCTCAGTATGTTTTTTCATCATTTCACCCCAAGCAAGGCAGGAGTTCCACTGGTGTGGATGGACTTACACTGAGAGATAAAATTGGGTACGGTGATATAAAAAAAAAAGGATAAAAGTTGAACGAGATTCAAGAAGATAGAAGATGGAAATTGACGTTGTATTTAAACTTTTGGAGATTGTAGCTATCAGAGAACCAAGTAAACGGAAAAGCGTTTCATAAGCCAGACATGCGAGAAAAGAAACATTTTTAGTAGAAGTCGTGGTTACATTTGACAAAACAGTTGTCATGAAAATATTTGTAGCAAAGAGAGAGGGAACCCACGTTACATCAGTGAGAAATTGATTGAAGCTGGGATGCTAGGTCAGGATATATTATATTGCAGAGTCTTCTTTGGATTTTGTTGAGAACATCGAGATGAGTAGCAGAAGCATCCGACCAGATATGGCAACAATATCCAATGCACGAACAAATGATAGATTTATAAATGTGCAAGATGTATTCTAACGAGAGAAAATTTCTGACCCAACAGAGGGACCCAACCTTCTTAGCAGTAAATGCATTTGTTTCAATTCAGATTGGTTTCTAAATGAGGCCAAGGAGGCGCAGTGTGCACATACTGACGACTAACAGGAAAGTTTTTCTATAATGTTTAAAGGAGGGCAGTTTGGTTTTCTAGAGGCATTAAAATTTACAAGCCATTTCTGGCCCCAGTTTACCACTGATTGACGGTCCGTTTCTAGAGAAGCAGCCAGGTTTACCTTTTTAGCTTTCCTATAGACACAGGACTAAATGATGGTGTTATCAGCATATATGCCTATTTGGGAATGGATGACATCAGAAAAACCAGAAACAGCATAAGACCTATATAGAGCCGTGGGAAATGCCCGTGTTTACGTGAAAGGATCTGAAAGCTTACCCATTCGAAAATACCTTCATTTCACAAAAAATTAAACTGTCTTTTTTTCTGATTCTTAAGATGTTTTCTTTTTGCTCATTTTCTTTAAGACTTCCATTTTATTCACTTTTCGTCCTTTATACGACTTTACAAAAAAAAAAAGAATACGATTGACTTGTTTCGCAGCATCTTTCTTTCAAATGTAATCCTTGAAAAACTTTCCCAGCATTCACTACCATATAGAAGAATTGATATTACTCGAACGTAGCTGTTTAGAGCGCTTTTAACGAAATCTTCCCGTGTCTTCTAGCTTTGCTTAGCTTTTAGAAGGCACGCTTTCAATTCGCTTTCAAATTTCATTGTCAAAGTTCCTTTAATCTATTAAAAAATTCCCTGACATTCAAATTTCTGTACTTGTTAGATTTTGATATTGTTGTGGGATCTTCCCTTTGTATATGATAATGAACTCGACTGAGTGTACATAGAGAGAACAGTAGTTGCAGTTGGCAGTGGAGAGTAATCGTAGAGGTCCGTTACAGTTATCGGAGAGTTCCGACAGATACTGAAGTTACCCAGAGATCAGACTAGCTCTGAGCTCCACTCAGCTAGAATAATATAACCGGATATACTATTTCCAACGATTTCACTTCAAGACTTGTATATATTTATTTCTTACTAATAGTATTCCTGGATTTACTAAACTGCGTTCAAGTTTGTATATTACGTTCCATATAACCTACTTTTCTATCTCCATATATGTTTTGTTGTTCATTATTTTGTGCGGTTCCTCATCCGGAATCCACAACAGATATCTCCAATTCGTAACTAGCAACTTCAGTTTTGTTCTTTCACTGATAAGCATACATTATAGTTCGCTCTTTCTTCTTGCTTTCCTTTATTGCTTATTAAACGATTGTTTTTAAAAATGCAGCGGTTTCCTTCTTATTTTCATTTTTTCTTAAACCTCTTTCTTTAGTTAGATTTTCGGTCTATGGTATTCTTGAAACTCTTCTACAATACCATATCTCCGTTACTTCAACTCTAAAGAAATTGCCCGCCATTAACTCAAAGATTCGTATTACGCTAGAGTTCCTCTCGACCTCAACTTTGTCAGATTCTCTTTCTCCGAGCAGAGAGGAACCAAAGGCAGAGTCCCGATTTTGCTTATGCAGTGTCTACAGGAAATCTTTGCCTGAACTCAAAGGCTCGCAAGTCACATACTAAAATTCCGCCTTGTGTAGCATCTAGCCTCGGTGGTGATGTTTCTGGTAAATACCCAGATTTATATTACATTTCAGAACGACATTCTTTGTTTATAACTAATTTTTTTTTTCTGTTTCTTCTTTATTTGCTTTGTTTTAAAGGCACTTTTTACTATTCTAATGCACTGAAAAAACTTAATGGCTGCGTCTTTGCATATGTTAATGCGTCGACTGATGAAATACGCATAAATAATTTCTGTGTCGATGGAAACGAAACAGAAAATAATACTTAACATCACGAAAAGACAGCTAAAGTTTTAGGGATATGTAATGAAAAAGGAGGGCTTAGAGAACCTGACACTCACAAAAAGATAGAGAGAAAGAGAGAAAAGGGAACCCAACGCGAAACATATTTGATGGGCTTGAACAAATGGATAGCAGAGCGGGGTGTGGGTGAGGAAAGCGTGTTAGGAACCACTTGACATAGGGAGATGTGGAAACGGCACATAGCGGAAGAAGAAAAAGAAGAATCATATTTTCGTTTATATATAATTTTTAAATTGATTAAGTGTAAATTGCAGAAAGGTTCAATAAACATAACTGACACAGTTTCCAATAAGCAACAACAAAAAAGAAAAAAACAGGAAAAATAATATTAAGCAAACAATTTTTTTTAATCGTATCACACCGAGCAAGGCGGTAACGCCACTGATGTGCAGGGGGCTACGTAATAGTGAAAAGATTGGAAAAGGGAAAACCGAAAACCACATCCTAAACAGGGAACAAGGGATGAGCCCCTTAACCTGTTCAATAGACGTGGGTGGAGTGTGAACCGGGCGATAGATAGATCAATCTACTCCAATTAAGATAGATCTATCTACTCCAATTATGTGTGTGTGAGAGAAGGAAGAAGAGAGAGAAAAGTAACCAAAAAACAATAGTGAAACAAAAAGTTCACAAAGTAAGAATGGTAATAACGCAAAAGGAATACAGAAAAAAAGACTATAGCGTTCTGACATTAAGTCAAATAAAACAAATAATATGCCTTTACTCACGCTAAGAATGATATGCCTTTACTCACGCTAAGAATGATATGCCTTTACTCACGCTAAGAATGATATGCCTTTACTCACGCTAAGAATGATATGCCTTTACTCACGCTAAGAATATTAACGAAGGATGTTAATGACGAGGAATCACACGGGTAATTTTAAAAATTCAAGTAATTCATTCTCACAATTACACGCTTGAAGTAGTGTCAGTAACTAGTTTCATGGAAATAAATCAAAATTCTTAAAATCTTTAGTTTTTCAACGTATTTTTATGAAGTGGAAATATTTATACGACAGATTAAATGATCTGATACAAAATAATATTTAAAATGTTTAAGACATAGGGTAAAACAGTTCGTTTCTCACGTACAGGATATACGCTTGCATACTTTCAAAAGGACACAAAGAATGATATTTTTTTTATTATTTTTTCTTGAAATGTTGAGAGATTATTCTTTGAAGTGTCTCGTGTTTTCTTAAAGCCAAGGTCCAGGGTTTGACGGTAGACGGCATCCGGCAGCAACGCCTCTGATTGGGAGATTGTGAGAAGCATGGAACCACCTCTTAATTGCTGTTGTTCCCAGGTCCACCCTGACCCGGAGTGGTAGCACCTGTTAGGGTCCCAGTTATGGGCAAATAGTTAACCCCCAAACTGGGATCAAAGCACTATGAAAAACTTTCATAAAAATATATACACAAAAATAGACTTTTATAGAAAAATATACAGTTTTGAAAGAAAAATATTACCAACAATACTTTTCTGAAGGAAAAAAATTATTACCATAACAAACTTTTGAAGAAAAAAAATTAATACGAGCAATACATTTTTAATACAAAACTAGTAGATATTTTCAGTTTTCTATAAATTTTAAAAAATAAATTTTTTATCAAAATCAGACTAAATCGACCTTCTCACTATAATCGAACATTTAAAAAAATATCTTAAAACCCTACCTTTTTGGCATTAAATAATCCACAGAGTTTGATATGCCATAAAACAAAACTCAAATTCAAATTCTAAAAGCCGATGATATAATTGTTGAGTTATTTTTAGCGAGTATTTCAACGTTGCTCGCGAGAAACGGAAACGAAACCTTTCACGTGATTTCTGACGGTTCTCTGATTAATTAATTTTTTTACTCATTTTATATAAAAAGAACTTCACGTAGATTTCTTTATTTCTTTCCATTTTCTTCGTGGCTCACCGGCTAATTTCTGTGAAAGCAAGGTTTTCATTGCTTCAAAAAGAATTTCAAATGGGCTCGCGAATTTCTTTCATTTTCTTACTCATCTTCCTAATTTGAAGCAAGTGGGTGAAGGGAGTTATTTGCACTCACTATATATATTTATGTACGTTTGGTAATTTTCTAAACGCCGCTTAGATGTGGCACAAGGCCGAAAGTATGGGGTGCCCAGTGAGAATCAAACACACTAGTCAGTTTTAATAGGTTCTAGCAAGTCAAGCTTGCTAACCATTACACCACGCCGAGGTTTCTTATATATTTCATGCACGTATGTGTAAGGATGTGCGTTGTGGTGCATTGGATATCGGCTCGGAACGAGAAATCGGGGAGCCGAGTTCGAATTCCAGCCGAATTGATTTCATTCACTTACGCTCAAATACCCTTGGGAAAGATATTAATCCGTCTATTCCTTCCAGTTATGGGTTAAATAACAGGACAGATTGGGTTCTATAGTCTTAGTCGGCAACCAGTCTACCGCAGAAAGCAATGGCAACCTACTGTGGGATAATCTTCTGCCCAGTCAGTCATGTCACTTTCGAGATATGATCGCACAAACGTGTATCACGTATGGCACTTAACTGACTGATGTGTACCTCTGCACATTTGTTTGTGTTTTTCTGATATATCCCTCCTACTTCTCACCCGGTCGAGGCGCTATCAATTGTGGGTTTGATTGCTGCGCATTTCGTTCTGAAGCTATTGGTCGAAACTAGGTGAAAACTAGATATAACCCCTACTTGCATGGTTAGTGCAACAGAATATTCCTTCTCTCGAGTAGCACCAATTGAGTAGCACCAGTTAATATAAAAATACTAACTAATTTCCTATGTGATGTAACTGAATAGCGAGTAGGGGATGAGTAGGGGATGAGTAGGGGATGAGTAGGGGATGAGTAGGGGATGAGTAGGGGATGAGTAGGGGATGAACTGTGCATATCGTATAGAAGAAAGTGATACACGTGGGTAAGAGAAAATTGTTGATCTCATTTGTTGTTGCTGCTTAAACAAAGAAGTAATCTGAGCATTCAAATGTAAATATTCAACGCGGTCCTTCCTCGTTTGAAACGCTATTTTCACTTTTATTCTCATCGTATTGTATCGTAGCAAGCTTAACTTTTAAGGCCGTAAAAACACACGATAAAAGAAATTCTAAAGACATGACAGTTTAAGCAAATTTGCTTCAGCCAGAGATATCTATCTAAACTTATTTATAAATAAAACTTTGTGTGTGGGTGTGTCTGTGTGTGTGTGTATCCGTTACCTATAGACTCCGAAACGGCTGAATCGATTTTCTTGAAAATTTACACAGTTGTACTATAAGCGTCTGCGAGTGTTCTTAGCTAAGTTTTGTGTCGAGGTACCCACGATAAATACCAAAAATCGATAATCGAAAAAATCGGGTTATAGAAGGAGAGGTCCGATTTTAATAAAATTTGATACACTCATAGACAAAGACATAAGAGATGATATTCAGAAGTTTCAAGGTTGCAGTTCTTACAATAGTGCAGAAAATTTGATATCGATACCAGGAAACCAAAATTTGATTTACATCCATTCATTTTTCTTTCAGTTTACGGTTTCGCTTTAACTGGAAACAACTATTGCTTTTTAATCGTTTGTGCCAACGCCCAAAGCGTCTGAGCTCCAGAACCATAGATTAGTTTTAAAGCATTCATTACACCCGAACAACGCCGGGCTATACTGCTAGTATTTATTAAGCTTATGAACGCTATGGCGGTTATCATGTGCGTAAAAGTCTATTTTTTCTCAGTTTAATTCAATATTCATTCCTCTAAAGACTACTAAGAAATCGAGGAAAAACTTACTCAATTTAATTGCATCTGCAACGATCTTAATTGTCACCCTCTGTGAGGATTACTTAAATTTTCTTATGTAGTATTTTTCCTTGAAACAATTTACTGTCAGTTTTGTTTATTTTATAACCCCTGCAGATAAATTCTTTTGCCACTTGAGCTCAGCTGAGTAAATATCTCTTCCCAAGATGTTATTTTTTCTATTATTCTGTAATGTTTGTACACAAAGAAAGAATACAGGGTGTAACATAAACACCTCCAACACATACCTCCCAGAAATATATTCCCATATAATGGTAAGACATTAACTAGATAACGACATCACTGCAAATAATGTTTTACTATTATGTGATAGTTATTTCTGTGAATTGCATGTGGGAGGTATTTCAGCCGCACTTAATATGATTTTCTTGCTTATCTATTCGAGTTCAATCTGTTGATACTTCATGTATACTAACGTTATTTTGTTTTTGATTCATTTTAAAAACTGAACATTCTTGATCGATTATTGGTTGATGTACAGTAACGAGCATAAAGTTCAGATTGATGTTAAGAAAAAGTCTAAATATGAAATAACTTTTTATTCTAAAGCTTCAAAGAACATTTTATCAAAGAACATTTTATAAGAAATAGATAAACAAATTATATAATTCCAAAATATAAAGTTCAACGAAATCATTTTGATAAAGTTATAAGAATAATTATTTGAATAATACTTTGAAGCTTTAAAATTAAAAATTATTTCATATTTAGACTTTTTCTTTACATCGTTCTGATCTTTATGCTCGCTACTGTATAAGTGATTTCTTTGCAAATTACAAAGGATATTGTCGTCATTAAACTTTAAAATTCATAAGTTCTGCTGACTCTCATTAAGGTTCAAGCGGCTGCAATTCTTTTCACGAGTCTGTAATTTTATTCAGTAATCTGGCTGCTTTTTGTAATGCTGTCGTCATAGCGGCTTGAATTCTTTTCACGAGGCTGAAATTTTATTCGGTAATCTGGCTGCTTTTTGTAACGCTGTCGTCATAGTGGCTTGAATTCTTTTCACGAGGCTGAAATTTTATTCAGTAATCTGGCTGCTTTTTGTAACGCTGTCGCCATAGCGGCCTGAATTCTTTTCACGAAGCTGAAATTTTATTCAGTAATCTGGCTGCTTTTTGTAACGCTGTCGTCATAGCGGCATGAATTCTTTTCACGAGGCTGAAATTTTATTCGGTAATCTGGCTGCTTTTTGTAACGCTGTCGTCATGGCAACTTCAATTCTTTCTTGAATTTCAAATTATTCAAACGTCAATACTTTTAGAGTTCGCCCTACTGTAACTACTCCGTGCTCTAAGGTAAAACTCTCATATTTCACAAGTCTCCACTATCTATCAAGGACGATACGTTATTCCAGATATCTCATTTTCACTATGTTCTACCAGAAAGACAAGTCTCACTTTATGAAAGACACAATCTCTTAGCCTGGATTGGGCGATTCGTTTAGTATACTGCTGTCATATATGGTCAGGCGCCCCTACTATTTATCTCAGTGTTCTCGACAGGTTCCAAAGGAGAATCTGTAACGTGATAGGTCCCGACTTGGCAGCTCGCCTCTTGCCACTTTCTCAGCGGTGGGATGTGGCTTCCCTCTGTCTATTCTACAAATATTTTCATGGCTTAGAAACTTAGAAACTTCCGACGAAGTGAAGTCACTGTTGCCCCGCCATAAGAATTTATTCGTGCAACCAGACTAACAACATGGTCCCACCTATTCACAGTTAGATCAACCAAATGCAGACAATTCTACTCCATCAGCTTCTTTTCTCGCACTTCTCGCCAGTGGAACTCCCTTCCATATAGTTGTTTTCCTGACGGCTAAAACCTCCAGGAATTTAAATGCAATATAAATACCCATCTATTATCCATTTGACTCCAGTCCTTTCTACATCACCCTGTGTATCTTGTTCTTTTCCTTTCTCTTTACCTTCGCAACTGTCTTCGCACCTGTGCTCCCATCATTCTCTTGCCCTTTCTCTGACACCCCCAGTAACTGTTTCGTCTTTCTCTTCACTCTTTCCTGCCTAAACTTTTACTCGCTTATGTAGCCCCCTGCGCATCAGTGGCGGTACCGCCTTGTTTGGGGTGAAACGATTAAAAAAAGTTTGAAAATCATCCTAAATTTTATTTGTTTTAAACCTCATGAGCAACCTCTGTTTGTGAATACATTATTGTCGGGTTTGCAACGTTTCGGCGTAGCTCATTCAGCGTTTGAATATTTCCACTTCAATCTCTTTAAAATGTATTAGGATAGCTTTTGCAAGGAAAGTAAAAAATTTAACTTTTAATCAAAATTATTATCCTATATTCTTAAAATAAAATTTTACATCTTTTTTAAACTGATGAAATGGCGTAAATTAAAAACTTGAATTTCAAAATTGTATTATAATTGAAAAAAATTGATTAAACCAAGTAAACTTAGAAACTAATTTTTCATTCGGTAACTATAAAAAACGTTATTTGACTATGACAAATGAGAGAGAGGATTAATGACAACAAGTTAAACATGATGATCTCTTAGTTTCTAATCTGACACGGAAAAGTTCTTTCGCTGAAAAAAAATCCCGCCGAAAGGGCTACGTCGATTTGGCAATGACGAATCAGCTACGTCGAATAGGCTACGCCAAAATATGCTGTTACCATCATTGTCCGCAAGTTCAAGTTCCAGCCATTTATACAATTTTTTTTTAATCATATCACCCCGAGCAAGGCGGTGACACTGATGGGCTACATAGGAGCAAAAAGATTGGAAAAGAGAAAACCGGAAACCGCATCCTAAACAGGAAACAAGGGATGAGCCTCTTCACCTGTTCAATAGACGTGAGTAGAGTGTGAACCGGGCGATAGTTTAGTCTATCTACTCTAATTGAAAAACAAAATAAAGAAAAGAGTAAAAAGATTGAAAAAAAAAACCGGAAACCGCATCCTAAACAGGAAACAAGGGATGAGCCTCTTCACCTGTTCAATAGACGTGGGTGGAGTGTGAACCGGGCGATAGTTTAGTCTATCTACTCCAATTCCAGGTGGATTACCATTCCTGTCCATTCACGTCTATATCTTTTCATTTCTTATGGACTAATCTGCGACAATATGGTTGATAGTTCAGCTATAGATATTATTATTCTGTTACCTGTGAGGTTAGCCCTTGTATGCGTCATTGAATGAAATTTCAGTTTCTTTTCTTTTTTTAATGTCATCTATGCGTATTAAAGACAGGAAAATTTCGCTAGAAACAAAAGAAGAGAGTGATGGATTGCTATGTGCTGTCTGTTCTTCAATATGGCAGTGAATGCTGGACAATATCATCAAAGTAAAAGAATAATTTTGAAGCAACTGAAATGTGGTTCTACAGAAGGATGCTGCGGATATCATGGATCGAACATGTGAGCAATGATAAGGTTTTAGAAGGGATGGAAACGAAAAGGAAATTAATACTGAGCATCAGGAAGAGACAGCTGAAGTTCTTTGGACATGTAATGAGGAAGGGAGGCTTGGAGAATCTGATATTCACAGGTCAGATAGAGGGCAAAAGAGACAGGAGAAAGCAGCGAATAACATATTTGAAGGGCCTGAGCAGGTGGATGGCAGAGCGGGGTTTGGGTGGGGTACCAGAAGAATGTGTGCTAAGAACCACCAGGGATAGGAAGACGTGGAAAAGCCATGATCGCCTACGTCCTGAAGGGACATAATACATAGAAGAAGAAAAAGAAGATACGTATATTCTCATGCTATTTGCTTTTTAATGTCTTTTTATCTTGAGTCGTTTTTTATTTACATTTTTATTTTATTTTTGTAAACTTGATAGTCAAATTTTTGTTTATACTTTTAGTATTTCTTTATTTCTGTTTCTATATACCATAATCAATTCCTGCTTATTTTGCGTAGACTTCAAGATATTTGATAGCCTCGCCTGTACAATCGTCAATAAAAAAATCAAACTCCTTTTTTTTGCTTTTATTTTTGACGTCATCTGTGAAATGTAAAGTGTTAATTTGTATTTATTTAATGTTATTTAATCGAATCTCACATCCACAAATCACTAACTGCACTTTCAATTGATCACCTTTGGTTCTATCAGCAAAACTTTCTTATTCAAAACCAGAACAGACTAACAACTTACATTTCAAGAGACAAAAATTATCGACATACAACACTTCCTTATTCCTTCATTCTATAATATTATTATTCACTCAATCTATGATATTCCAACCATCTACAATATCATTCCAACCTTATGTAATATTATTATTTATATCCTATATTAGTAAGTCATTATATAACATCATTATCCGAGCTTTTGCTGATGCTTAATAACAGTTTTCTATAATTAAAAAATGCCATTTACTTATTCTATAAATAAACTGATCTCTTCGACATCTTAAAGTTTTTTTTTTTTAACCGGCTGTTCTTTATTCACTGAATATATAATTCTGTTATTCGGTCGTTACGTGATTCTTATAGCAAAAAATACTATTTGCTTTTCCACGAAATCAAATAACTTGAAAAGTTTGTAATCAGGTCCCAAACATTTTATGCATTGAAGAATACTTTCTCTCCTTATTCAATAATAATTTTAGCCGAATCTTCAGTGATTCTTTTTCCCATGACTTGATGATAATCTAATTTGCTTTAGCGTTTCTTAATAGTTAACAAAGCCAGTCTGGTTGACCATGAAATCTTGGATCGATACACATTAGGTTCCACATAAAATTCGACATTAAATAACCAAGAAAGAGTATACCGAAGTTATGTGAAAAGTTTAGTTTCAGTTCCTAGCGAACAGCGTTAAGTTCTCGCCAGTGTAAAATTGTTCGCTAATTTTATTATCTGTCTCTAACCAAGCACGGGGCACTTCAAATTATTTTCTCTCAACAATCAAGGAAAGCTATGCTTCTTTCAATAATTAAAGAAAGCTATCTCTCTTTTAAGCATATGAATGTATATATCCCTTCGGTGAGCAACGAACTCTTTTACCTTTGTCTTAAACGCTTTTTTTTCATAGTATTTTGTTTCAGATCATTCAATCTGTTGTGTGAAGATTTACTCTTCAGGGGAATTTGTTAATTCGTTAGTTCGTTAATTTATAAGCAGAAGCAGTCCACTGTCTCAGTAGTAATGAATAGCAGGAAGTATGCTGAGATATTTTCTAGAATACTATGAAAAAAGATTTATTATCCCATTTCATTCCCCCATTATGGACATTATTATATCCATGTTATAATAACACCGCACTTCACTGATGGAATGGAAATTCAGAAAGGAAAAGGAATTTGTTCTCCTAGAAAGTTTTATCCTACTAATGCATACATAAATCTATATGTACATATTTTTACATGTCCCACGCAGAGAAAACTATAACATATCTGCACAGCAAGTAGTATATAAAAAGAACAAAAAGATAAGGTTTTAAGTATAATATTTAGATTATTCTATGCTTTGTTCTCAGAAAGAATCTTATAATATTACGTCGCACACAAAATCATATATACAAATATACAAGTGCCCCAAGCAGAAAAATTATAGCATATATGCTTTAGCAAACTGTGTAAGAAAGGGGCCCTTATTTGAAATGTTTGCTAAAGGAGAAAACTTGAGTTACAGCGGTTTGTTTATTAACCTCGTGAGGTAATGTGCTTTTTCCTGTAAGACCTACAGCTGTGATCTAGGGTCATCCTTCTTCTCCAGGCTTTACAACGCAACTGCCCTTCATCACTCTCTTCTCTGACGTCATTTTATCTCAATGAAAGTGAGATAATCGCCTTTTTTGTCCATACAGACATTTAGAAAACAGAAAAAATTGAATTGGAATTAAAAAGGTGATAACGCATATGGAATTAATAAAGAGTAAACATTTCTAAATGCAAAGATGGTATTGGGGATAAGATAATTGTATACAGGATAGGTTTACTTGGAGCATTAAATAACTTGAAAAGTTTGTAATCAGGACCCAATCAAAATTATACAAAACCAAAATATTGACTTAAAACATACATGACTGTAGGTTTTAGGTTTTATATATATATATATATATATATATATATATATATAGATTGATTGATTGATTGATTAATACGTAGTTTTTGGTTATAATAAGGTTAGATCAGTACACATTTGTATTAAAAAGGCTGAAGACACCACTCATGGTAGAAACCTGGGTAGCAAAATAACTCGTTTAAAAATAGATAATATATATATATATATATATATATATATATATATATATACGGTTAAACTTGATTTTTAATGAAAACTCAAATTTTTAGTAGATACTCTATTTTTTATAATTAAGCAGTATATTTATATTTTGCTGGTCTGAAAAATCGATAAATCTTTTTTGGAAAATATGCGTCGTCCGAAAATATTCGAAGTTGCGTTCACTAGGGAAGCTGTCAATTGATCTGTCTTGTCTTCACCGATCGACCTCAAAGGATTTACAGTCAAATAAAACACATTATCAATTGACACAGGTTCGAGTCCTACCGGAGTATACCTATTCTCCGAAAAAGTTTTCACGATTATTCAGCTCAGTAGTTATAAATAACATGACAGTTTTATTAAAAAAGAAAAAAAAACAGAATATCTTCTCAAATATGATTAACCATTCAACATAATGTTTAAACAAATAAATTAAAAATATATTAGAGTTAATTTATTTCGTAATTTTGGTCGTAAAATTTCGTACGTATATATATATATATATATATATATACTAGCAATATAGCCTGGCGTTGCTCGGGTATAATATAAGCTTTAAAACTAATCCATCGTCCTGGAGCTCAGACTCTTTGGACGTTGGCACGAAAGACTAAAAAGCAATAGTTGTTTCCAATTAAAGCGAAACCGTAGACTGAAAAAAAATGAATGGATGTAAGTCAAATTTTGATTCCTGGTATCGATATCAAATAAGTTGTTTCGTCGTAAACTGAATTTTGAAGGCTAAATAAGTCCTATGAGTAAATGGTATCATGGCTGAGACTAAGAACTACAATCATAGAGCCAAACCCGATGCAAAAACTAAAATAAAAAGTCTTAAAAAAATACAGACATACAGGCAGATAAACAGACACACACACACACACACAGAGACACACACACACACACACACACACACACAAACACCTTGCCTTTTATATATATATTTATCGAACTGCAACCTTGAAACTTTTTAATGTCGTTTCTTATGTCTTTGACTATGAGTGTATCAAATTTGATTAAAATCGGACCACTCCTTCTATAACCCGATTTTTTGATTATCGATTTTCGATATATATCGGGGCTACCTCGACACAAAACCTAGCTAAAAACACTCCCAGACGCTTATAGTACAACTGTGTAAAGTTTTAAGAAAATCGGTTCAGCCGCTTCGAAGTCTATAAGTAACGGACACACACACATACATACACACCGAGGCAAAATTCTATTTATAAATAAGTTTAGATAGATTTTATATATATATATATATATGTTTAAACATTATTTTTAATGAAAACACATTTGAGTAGATACTCTATTTTTTAAAATTAAACAGTATATTTATTTATATCTACTGTTCTGAAAAATCGATAAAACTTTTTAGGAAAATATGCGTCGTCCGAAAATATTCGAAGTTGCATTCATTAGGGAAGCTGTCAATTGATCTGTCTTGTCTTCACCGATCGACCTCAAAGGTTTTACAGTCAAATACGACGCATTATCAATTGACGCAGGTTCGAGTCCTGCCGGAGTATACCTATTCTCCGAAAAAGATTTCACGATTATTCAGCGCAGTAGTTATAAATAAAAATACAATTTTATTATAAAAAAGAAAAACAGAATATCTTCTCAAATACGATTAACCATTCAAAATAATGTTTAAACAATTAAATTAAAAATATATCAGAGTTAATCCATTTTGGTCGTAAAATTTCATACATATATATATTTACTATAGTCGTCCGCAGACAGATCTGTTTCGCTGTATTACAGATGTAGACTCCAGTCACCTCCTAACCCAGGTTTGAAACCCGAGCGAATGGGCGTCAGTCGGCGATTCTACCCCTAGGCCACGCGCCTCCAGTAAGAGGCGACAGCCTTTTTAGCGTACATAAACACGCCCAATAGCTAGTGTGCTCCAATTCATTATTGAATGAGCGATACGAATATGCCGGAGTAGCTACTGTTTGTATATATATATATATATATATATGGTGTATGAGTAGATTTTGAAGGCTATTACAATGTGCTTAGTAAAATAAATGAAGGTAAAGAAAGTGTTGGGTATTACCTATTTATTTATCATTAATAATTTGTGATCATTTCAATTTCATGTCCGCTCGTGGAGCGTGCCTTTTAAGGAATGGTCATCTTTTGCTGCTACTGATGCCGTTAATTGTAGCATTTGTGTGTGGGTTTGTGTGTGTGTGTATGTGTGTGTGTGCGTGTGTGTGTGTGGTAAGTATGTTTCTACATGTATGTTTGTGTAAGTTTATGATTTATATATGTGTGCGTTGACCGATAGCTTGATTTGGTGTCTTCGCATCTTTATTACAGTGATAGTGACTGCCGTTTTAAACCAACCGCAGCTCTTATTAGTCTCATCAGCTATAGACTTTCATATGGATGTCAGTCAGGTAGTTCAACTCATTCAAATGTTGTTAAAATATCATCTATCTAAAATCGTTTTTTCGTTCCAACGATTAAAATGACATGAATCGAGGGAATCCTTTATGTCTTAAGAATGACTATCTGCCAGATAGAATCGCGCTACAAAATCACAAAGGTCTTCACAAAAAAATCCATATCAATTGAACATTTCGATCAGCAATAACAACTAAAATAAAATTATCATGAAAATATTGCTTCCACATTAACTTAAACATAAGTTTAAGTAGGAAACTCCCATCAATAGTAGAAATAGCGAACCAATAAGAAGTTGAACTTTAAAAGATGTTATGAATTTCAACTGGAAGTGATGTTAGGAATTCGATCAATGAATATCGAATATTTTCTGAATAGAGACGGCGAGTTATGCCATTAGCTTAAAAATACGTAGCATTTCCTTTGTCGATGTGAGAAGATATTTACAAAGGTGAGTCAGATATTTCGAGAGAGAGATAGAACGAAACTAAAACTGATGAAGATCTTGAATATAAAAGAAAATCTGATGCAACTCTATCCGTATTGATGAAATATCGAGCTAAAAATCTATTTGGAACACGTGATAATTCGAGGAAAAAAATCAACGTAGACGTTTTTTCGCTTGATTTGCCCATGACTTCTCTTTACACAGAACAAAATTGCTATATGTAAAATCATCTGAGCAATATTCTTTATATATATATATATATATGCCGATGACACAACAATCTACTCTCGCATCGATCAAAAACCAGGTGTGGACGACAAAGTGAACCTCGCTGCCGTACTTGAAAGGGACTTCCAATCCGTAGTGGCCTGGGGTAGGAAATGGCTGTTATCAACTAACCACCATAGACAATCGCATCTACCTCCCATTAGCATGGGACAGGCTAGCCTCCCAGAGAGTAAAATACTACGTCTCCTTGGCCTTACACTTTCGGCGGACCTCAAATGGAATGACTATATCGAATCCATTGCCAAATCTGCTGCTATGAAAGTCGGCTCCCTGTGCAGGGCCCGGAAGTTTTTCCCACCTGAATCTATTCTGCACATATACAAATCTACCATCCGCCCGTGTATTGAATATTGCTGCCATATCTGGTCGGGTGCCCCTACTGCTCTCCTTGGGCTTCTTGACAAAATACAAAGGAGGATCTGTAACGTGGTTGATACTGACTTGGCAACCACTCTCTCACCGGCGTGATATGGCTTCCCTGTGCCTCTTCTACAAGTACTTTCATGGCTTCTGCTCCGATGAGCTTAGATCACTGGTGCCGCCTAAGCACGAATTTACACGAGATACTAGATTAGCAACTAGGTCCCACCCTTTTACAGTTAAACAAATAAGATGTAACCGTAAATTCTAGTCCAACAGCTTCTTTTCTCGCGCTTCTCGCCTGTAGAACTCCCTTCCACAAGTCTGCTTTCCCGATAGCTACAATCTCCAGGTGTTTAAATGTAGGGTCAATAGACACCTCCTATCACACTAACTCCCAATTATTCTCAGAACACTCTCATCTACCCAACCCTCATTCTCGGTATCCTTAGCCGCCTATCACCCACCCTCTGACATTTCCTATATTTAATCATCCTTTCTCCACTCTATGTAGCCCCCTGCGTAGTAGTGGCAGTGACATGCCTTGCTCTGGGTGAAACGCTTATAATATATATATATATATATATATATATATATATATATTTACCATTTGTAAACGAGTTATTACGCCACCTAGGTTTCTGTCATAAGTGAAGTCTTCAGGCGATTTGCAATAAGTTATTGCAAATCGCCTGAAGACACCCCTCATGGTAGAAACCTGGGTCGCTTAATAACTCATTTACAATTGGAAAATATTCCAAAAGTTCTACAATATAATTGTATTGAACACTTTTTAATACAAATGTGTACTGGTCTAATTTTATTATGACCAAAAACTTTGTAATTAAACAATCAATGTATATCATGGACTCTCCCGTAGATTTCGACGTATGAGCGTCTAACTCAGTTAGACGTCCACACAAAAATTTGTTTAGAGTGGTGAAGGCTTGTGTGGCACCATCCACACTTTTGGGAACTGCTGATAACAAACAATTGGTGCAGAAGTTCGCCGCAGATCGCATGAACAGCAGACCTCAGTTATTTAACCCATAACTTGAGGGAATGGACAGATTAATACCTTTCCCAAGGGTACCAGTGCGCAAGTGAATGCAAAGTGTTCGCCTGAAATTGGAACTCGGCTCACCGATTTCCCTTTCCAAGCCGACATCCACCGAACCACAACGCACGTGCGTCCATAAACGCTTGCAGCACCTGGAATTCCCAAGCGTTCACCCATCTAACTACTGACCAGGCTCAACGTTGCTTAACTTCGTTGCTCGAGCGGGAACCGGTGTATTTAACGTGATGTGACCGTATTTATATATCTAGTCAGTCATGGATCGAAAGAGACATGATCGCCCAAGCGTGTTTCACATAAGGCGATTAACCGTTTTTTGTGGAGCAATGGATATCGGTTCGGAATGAGAAATTGGAGAGCCGAGTTTGAATTCCAGTTAAATGCGTTGCATTCACTTACGCGTAGTAAAGGCATTAATTCATCTCTTCTCCCTCTAGTTCTGAGTTGAATAGCCGGATAGATTGGGTTCTATAGCCTTGGTTGAAAACGGGTCTACCGAAAAAGTAATGACAACCTATTTCTACTGTTTTCCCTAGTCGTTCATGGATCGAAATAGACATGATCGCTCAAACGTGTATTGAATTGATTTTTTAGTTACATTTATATAACAGTCTGTGATTTTAAAAAATTTCAACTGTTTAACGAGTGACATACTTGTTTCCCGTAACTTATTAACTGAGTAACCTCTCTCTCTCTCTCTCTCTCTCTCTCTCTCTCTTCAGATGAAGATGATCAGCCCGAGGAGTTTAGCATCAGCCATGCTGATGGAATACACAATGGGTTCTCCCAGGCGATTAAAAGAGAGTAATTTTGTTTTTAAGACCTTAAAGTCAATAAGTCATTTCTTGCTCCAGTTAACAACAGACTGTAGGTCATGTTTTAGTTCAGCTGCTAATACTACCTTATTGAACCGATCAAACCGACTATAAGACAGGAATAAATAGCTGTGTCATCAGCAGAGGTACCGATTGGAGAAGTGGTGAAGACAGGAATCTCATTCATGAAAATTAAGAATAATGCAATCCACCAATATAGATCTGGACGGCATCTGCATTAATGCCTAAAGATCTAGAAGTGTGGCCGTTCAAGATAACTTTCATTTTGCGATTCGATAAAAAGACTGAATCATAACCTTCAACTTGTGAAGAAGATCAATATGCCAAACCCTGTCAAATTTAAGTTTGCTAAAACTGGTCGTTGATTACATGAAGTTGATTCTGTTTTTTTTTTGTTTTTTTTTTATTGCCCGATCTATTTGACGAAAATTTATTAAAGTTCGTTATGATGAAATTGTGTTAATAGGGTCATTGCGTTAATCTAAATTCGTGATAGAAATTAAAGTTTGTTAATCTTTTGATTTCAATTATTTTAAATTTCGCTTTCTTTTCCAGCAATTGGTTATGTTTTTTCATTAAATTTTTTATTCTATTTAATATTTTCGGTTTTTAAACATTTTTTCTTTATTTCATTTTTATTTCAATTATTTGTTCCAATATCAGTTAAGAAAGCCTGCAAAACGTACGAATTCAAATGTCATTGTCCTAATTATGGTCCTGTTTGTGTAAGTTAATCCGAAACAAACTCTTATCTCAACAAGCGCACACTTGAATTTTGAAATGTCAGTGAACCGCAGCACAGCATATATTGACATATAGAGCACCAACTGATTTGATTAATGTAAGTCCTGAAGGAGAAGTTAAAACAAGAATATGAGTACAAAGAAAAACAAAAAGGTGTACAGTTCGATAAAAATCTTTTTCTTTCAGACTGAATCCAGAAACCGGATTTTCCAATCAGCAGCATAAAATACATAATTAAAATAATAAAAGATTAGTTTATTTCCGCATCGTTTATCTCTGAAAAGATCGGTGGTTATCCGAAGCAAGCAATTATCCAGAAAGCGTAGCATTTCTTTACGGAAGACGTAATCAGCATGAGGTACGCTTATAAATAAAGCATGCTGTTCAAGGCGAATCTTATAGATGATAAAACAACAGAAATGATGGACCACATATAATGAATTTCTTCGTCATATTCATCACGAGCCTGATCAACATAGGCAGGTTCGATCGCACGGGCATAACATCAAAATAGTAAAGATCAAAATGAGTTGAGTCATTCTGTTTTCTTTCTCCCTGTTTTTTTTACCTCTATTTATAATCGTTTCACCCCCAGTAAGGCATGACCGCCACTGTTGCACAGGGGGTTACAATGAGAGAAAAAAACAAGGTAGAGAAGATGTCGAAGAAAACATAAAACATGGGTGGTATTCAAGCAGTGATTTTAACCGACCAACGATCTTTATATTGATACTATTTACTCAGAGGACTTTTTTAGACTTCAAGTTTACGACGAAAAAATTTATTTGATATCGATACCAGGAAATCAAAATTTGACTTACATCCATTCATTTTTCTTTCAGTCTACAGTTTCGCTTTAACTGGAGACAACTATTGCTTTTTTATTCTTTCGTACCAACGTCCAAAGAGTCTGAGCTTCAGGACGATGGATTAGTTTTAAAGCTTATATTACACCCGAGCAACGCCGGGATATACTGCTAGTATGAAATATGGGTAGGATTCAAGAGATTTTAGCTATGGGGGCAGGAGAGGTTGCTTGTGATGGTTGACAGCAGTTTCGTTTTTGAAGCATTGAAATTTACAAGCCACCTTACCCAAGCCAACCACAGAGTGTAGATCCTTTTCAAGTTCAGCGGTATTTGTCCGCCTCGCCGGATTTCTTATTGATGTGGGAGCAGATTGTGGTATCATCTGCGTAGATGCCTACTTGCGACTTGTGAGAAAATAAACTATTCGAGTAGAAGTGGGGGTTACATTTAACATTTTCAACGGTAAAAGTGTGAGACCTTGATGTCAATCTAATAGCACAAATACATTTATGTGGACGAGGCACTAAGAAAAGACGCTCGTCAGAGCAATTATCATGAAAATATTCGGAGAAATGAAATAGAGAAGCTACATTGCGTCGGTGAGTAAGTGACTGAAGGCGAGCTGCCAAGTCGGGATCGATTACATTGCACATCATTCTTTGGGTTTTGATGAGGACCTTCAGGTGAATAGCAGGAACGCGCAACTGAATAGAGAAACAGCTTACAAAACGTCTAAAAATAAATAACATTTCTGCAATGAGAAGCAAAGCTTTTTGTACCGTGTCCCTTCAGGACGTAGGCGATCATGGTCTTCTACATCCCTTGTAGCTCTTAATACTCTTTCTCTTGTTACACCTCCCAAACCTGCTCTGCCATCCATTTGCTAAAGCCCATCAAGTATATCATGCGTTGTTTTCCATTGTCTCTCTTTCCTTCTATCTGTCCTGCGAGCATCGGATACTCCAAACCCACATTCCTCATGACATATCTAAGAGAATTTCAGCTGTTTTTTTTTTCTGATGTTAAGTATCAGTTTTCTTTTCGTTTCCATCCTCTTCAAAACTTCGTTATTGCTTACATTTTCGGTCTATGGTATCCTCAGCATCCTTCCGTAGGGCTGTTGCTTTGAGTTTCTGCGTCTTCTTTGATAAAATTGTCTTGCATTTGCTGCTATATTGAAGAATAATTATCATGAAACAATCCAGTATTCTCTTCTTTGTTTCCAACAAGATTATTTCATTTCTTAATACTCTACTCTTCGGATCTCAGTGTCACATATTCCGGTTTCTGGTTTTCTGTTAGAAAACTTCCGAGGTATTTAAATTTCTGTACCTGCTTGATTGTAGCATCCCTAACCAATAATTGGCATTTTGGGCTTCTTTTTTTTCTTTTTTTTTTTGTTATTGACGACCATGCCTTCAGTTTTCTTGTAGTCCTTTCTGTGATTCGAGTTATGTTCGCTTGCATGGACAGCGAGATGAAGACTATCATCACCCATAGACTGAATAATGGGTTCGTTTCTAAAATCACTAATTCATTTTTTTCTTTTGTTTAAATCATTCGTTTTCTTATTTGCTCTATATTTGAGATTTTTACTTGTACGGTAGTGGGTTTATGTCAACATCTAATTGAAGTGGGAAAGATGCACGGTAGATATAGCAAAGTATTTATTAAATTCCTTTCAGTTTAAATAATAATGTGATACGATAACTAGGCGTATATTAAGGTGCTTTGTAAAATATGTATTTTATTATAATAGATTAAAATAGAAAATGGTTAAGAATAGAAAATAGATTAAAAACATGTTTTGTTTAACAAAAGTGAAAAAAAAGAGAGAAAATAAATAAATAAACGCTTTTTCTTTTATGAGGAAAATTGTGGAAGAGAAAAGGGTATCAGATTACTGTTTTGAATCCTACCACTCTTCCGGTAAATATTTGACTCAGTGATTTAACGTGATAAGAGATAAAGTTCAGGAAATAGGTTTTTGAATGACCAGGTCAAAGGCTGTCTTTACTGTATCTTGACTTGAAAAGATAAAAAAACATCCTGGACAAATACTAAGGCTAAGTGCAGATTGGGTGTCTGCAGGATGTTTACACATCAAAAGAAGGAAAATTTAAGTACCCTGAAATTTCAGACTTACAGTCGCCAATGCTTATCACCCGGAGATCTAAAGCATTTCCGGATTTCCGGATTAATTTTAAATAAATACAGGTGATTTTTCCGAATTATATCAGTTGAGTTGAGTTAGTTCCGCCGGGCGTGTGCTTGAAGTAGAACCTCCGTTCGTCTTGAGTTGGTCAGTTCGGAATTCGATCTCCGTTAATTAGAGTTAGAGCTGTGTGTCACATTCGCCTGCCCCCACCGAAAAGGCTAACTCTAAATGAAATAAAGCATCGTTTCAACTCATCCACGTTGTGGAAGTTAGTTCTTTATAGTTTAATCTTGTACCTCCAGCTTGAGACCCCGGCTTTTCCAACAAACTCCCGGCAACATCACAGCGTGGAGAACGGCCGCCGGAGAAATTGTTCGGACCGTCCACTGGGGTGTTACAATAATCGCTGCTTGTATAAAACTAACCAGCGTACCTTTAGTAATATTTATGTCCTGATATATACGCTTCTCTAAGTTGGCAGGGAAAGTTCAAAAAATTCTTTTAGCTAATGATATAGTTATACATGGATGTGCGTTGTGGTACAGTGGATATCGGCTCGGAACGAGAAACCGGGGAAATGAGTTCGAATTCCAGCTGAATCCATTGCATTCACTTACGCGCAAATACCCTTGGGAAAGGTATTAATCCGTCTCTTCCTTCCAGTTATGGGTTAAATAACAGGACAGATTGGGTTCTATAGCCTTGGTCGGCAACCAGTCTACCGCAGAAAGCAATGGCCACCTACTGCGGGTTAATCTTCTGCCCAGTCAGTCATGTCTCTTTCGAGACATGATCGCCCAAGTGTGTATCACGTATGGCACTTAACTGCTGATAGTTGTACATATATATATATATATATATATATATATATATATATATATATATATATATCGCATTTAAAAAAATATTTTAGCATTATTTTGACTTCTCGTTGTAACTGAATTATTTATAAGCACACATTTTTTTATTAGATCATCTTGGCTGTTGTATTTTCGTTCATAGAGAAAATTTAATTGATCCATTAAGTGTACAAGATGGAAGACTATTCATTCTTTGAAGGAATATGTTTAGTCACAATAAATTTAAATGAAAATGTGTGTTTTGGTATGCAGAAAATATTTTTTACAGTACTTAATAAAAATTAGGCTAGACAGAGAAAAATATTTAACCAAAATGAAAGATTAATGCTATTTGATAAAGTTAAAGTATCTTTGTCGATTGAGACAGCGAAAGTTTAGAGTCTACACTGTTCTGACATTTCAGTAGTAAAATCCAAGCGTATATTATTGAATGGGAAGTGCCGAATGTAGAATATGGTCGCAGAGGACTTGGTCTGCGCGATTATAATTTCAAATAACAAATTGCTAGTTTTTAAATTTGGTACGTTGCCCGTTGTGGTGTACTGGCTATGAGAAATCGGAGAGCCGGTTTCAAATGCCAGTTTTATTCACTTATGATATCACTTAAATACCCTTGGGACAGGTATTAATCTATCTCTTCTCCCTCTAGCTATGGATTGAATAGAAGGACATATAACGTTCTGTAGACTACAGTAACCAGTCTACCGCAGAAAACTACTGCTGGAAAATCTTCTGCCTCGTTAGACTTGGATCGAAAAAGACATTATCGCTCAAGCATGTATTATATATGACACTCAACTGACTCATGTTGTCCTGAGGTTTGATTGGCTACGTGGTTTTCTCGGTGTCTAACATCTTGATCTCACCTGAAAATTTTTATTGATATACTTTCTCCCATCTGTTCTGACTATCTGCTCTGGTGAGCAGTGATTTTAACCGACCAACGATCTTTATATTTTGGTTGGCAGGCTCACGAAAGAAACTTTCGTAGATTTCAAATTCCATTCTTCTGATCAGTGAAAAAAACTTAGCAAAAATAATCAAATTAAAATGAGTTTTCTATACAGCCATTTGTTCTTTATTCTAGAACATTACGTATTTCATGTGCTTGACACAACTTTGCTAAAAAAGACACAGAATCAATGTCAAAAAACGTCGCCTCTGAACACTTCATTGGCTGATAATGATTGCGCTCATAGTATCAAGGAGCAGATCGCTGTATTTTTCGCATAATTTTTTAAATAGTGTGCAAAATTCAAATAAGATTGTTTTTGCTGTTAATCTATTAACAATGACCCAATTATAGAGGTATGATATGCAAATGTATTTGGTTGAAAGGTTATTTTGTGGATGAATTGAGAATTTGTTATATTTCTTTGAGTTTTCTCATTAAATAATTAGCTATGTTGTTTACGCCATTTACGGAATTTACTTTATTCCTTGATTGCGAAGTAATGAACTTACCAAGTATTTGCCAACTAATTTCTAACAGTCAGTAAGTTAAGTGAAAGATACTTGGACCATCATGATGAAAACAAACATTACTGACTGGGCAGATTTTCCCGCAGTAGGTTGCCATTACTTTCTGCAAGAGATTGGTTGTCAACCGGACTATAAAACCCAATCTGTTCTGCTATTTAACCCATAGCTGAAGGTAAAAGAGGCATATTAATACCTTTCCCAATTGCGGTTAAGTAAATGCAACGAATTCGACTGGAATTCGAAATCGGCTCTCCGGTTTATCGTTTCGAGCCGATATCCACTGCACTAAAACACGCAACCTTCATTTTTTTGTACCTTTGCATATACAAATTGCGATAAAGTAATATTACTGCATGAGACAAACTTACAATCAACTTGAAATTGCATGAACACGTAATAAAGCCAAAAATCTCTCCATTATAATTCTATAAGTTTCCTAAAGCAAAAGAAGAAGAAATAAGTGTGGACTGGAAGATCATATTCAAAGCATCTGACATTGGTACCTGACCAAGATATATGCAGTGAACTGGTTATGTGCTCAGCCGCACAGTAACCATATGACCACACATGTTAATGGAATTGCTGCTGATGATGATGTTGATGAAAAATGACATTTTATTATCTCTTCGGAAATATGATTTTTTATCACTACCAAACGTCTCAAGTTAATGCCTTGAAAGGTTGAAAATTGGACTGTAATCAATTTTCAGAATCGTTTCTTTTCTACAGATCAGAAGTGATCTGCGTACATTAGCTGCAAGTCTTTTGGAAATAGTCGAAGTCTGTGAAGTTTCTAGAAATAAATCATTAAGAATGTCTGTTTGGTTGGTTGATAAGTCCAATAATCTTGTAGATCGTCTGAGTTTTACGTGAGATCCTTCTTCTAGGGAATGATAAACTAACTGCTACGATTTAAATGGTAGGACAAACAGGTCTTTTATCCGTGTTAGTGAAATCAGTCTCCGGGAACGTCATGTCTGAATTCAAAATCAGATTGAAAAGGAAACAAAAAGAGTCCGTTTGGCTATGTCTGCAGCAGATATAATACCAATTTGACCCTAATGGGTTCCCATACACGTAAAACGTCTTTGACCCCAATGAGTTGCCGTAAAAATGCCTCTTTGACCCCAATGGGTTGCAGTACACGTAATATTCTTTTGACCTTAATAGGTTGCTGTACACGTAATACCTTTTTGATTTTTGACTAATTTTAATCTCCCCTGCTTAGCCGTTAACCCAAAATGTGCATCATCATGTACACTCTTTAAAATATTTCTTTTTACTGTTTCTGGTGGTACTATCACCTCTTGTTTTTCATCGTTAATTTTATAAAATCGTTCATCTTTGGAAACATTACTCCACCTATTGGTCCTGGGTATAATGGTAAATTGCATCCGGCAGCAATGCTTTTGATTCGGATTTGTGAGGAGCATGGAACCACCTCTTAATCGCTGCTGTTCCCAGGTGCACCCTGACCCGGAGTGGTAGCATGTGTTAGGGCCCCAGGTATGGGCAAATAGTTGACCCCCAAATTGGGGTCAAAACACTATGAAAATTATAGAAATATAGAAATAAAAGTAAACTTTTATAGAAAAATATACATTTTTGAATGAAAAAATTATTTGCTGCAATACATTATTGAATACAAAACTAGAAGCCATCTTCTGTTTTTTAAAATAAAAAAAATAATATTTTTATCAAAATCAGACAAAATCAACTTTCTCACTATAACCTAACTTTTAAAAAATACATTTTAAAACTCCACCTGTTTTTCTTTTTCAGCAATCTTCTTAATATCTGATGATGTATAGTTGCTGATTCCATATTTTGTATAGATAATATGACATTTGCAACCCAATGTAATATTTCTTCATCTGGAATTTCCGTTTTTTTCTTTTGATCCTTTTTAAATTGTAGTCGTGACACCATACTCACATGTGGTATTGTATTTCTTTTTACATACTCAAAGTCAAAATCATATGCCATTAACCGCCTTAGAATTCTGGAAGAAGTAACTTTTGGTAGCTCCTTTCTAAAGTTAAAAATCTCTAGAAGTTTATTAGCCAACATTAATAGGATCTTAAACCTAATAAAAATTGTCATATTCTGTCTTTTTTCCTACTTGCAGAAAAAACGCATTGTAAAAGTCTTTGATCCCAAAGCAGCAGAAAATATATTATTCAAATCGTAAAAAATGGCATTTCACTACTTGAATTATATTATTCTGGTGCCGTCAATCTTTATGGGTTAACTTCTTGCGATAAAATTGCTGACAAACACCGCTCACTTCTGAGCAACAAGGAAGTCTTTAAAAAATAGCATCAGAAAAACACTTAGTAGTTGTCTATATTTCTGAGATGATGTAGTATTTGCAGTATTTACACTAATCGGACTATTGTCTTCATTTTTGTTACCATGTGTACGACGTTTGTACTCTCCGGCCTTCTTCTTGCAATATGAGCTCTTTTACTAGAGAAAACCATTAACATCAAAAAATTGCAATATGAAGTCTGGTGAAAAAATTGTTACTGAACATTAGGTATATCAGTCAGTTAAGTGCCATACGTGAAACACGCTTGGACCATCATGTCTCGAAAGAGACATGACTGACTTGGCAGAGGATTATCCCGCAGAAAGTTGACATTGCTTTCTGCGGTAGAGTAGTTGCCAGCCAAGGCGACAAAACCCAATCTCTCCTAATATTTAACCCATAACTGGAGGAAAGATACGGATTAATACCTTACCCAATGGTATTTGTGCGTAAGTGAATGCAAAGCATTCAAACACGGCACCCCTATTTGACGTTCCGAGTCGATATCCACTGCAACACAACGCACATCCGCACCACAACTCACATCCATATATTAGGTTTATAAGTCTCAAAAATTCAGTTGCTCTTTTCCTTAAGGACACATGGCCCCAGTAGATATAGGCGTTGGTTAGTTGACTTGACCCAAAGAATTGTGAGTTCATGTGGTGAACATATAACTTACATGGTTAGAGGGAGATAACTCCTGACTACGAGGATCTACTACGCAAGGAATAAACACCATATACCACAGTGAATGTAATAAAGTGTTCGGTTCAAAATTCTTAACACCGGATCGGACAAAGGCCGAAACGTCGTACAAATTGCAACAAATAGTCCGAATAATGTAAATAGATGAAAAAAACTTCTCAGATTTTGAAGAAAACTACTGAAATTACTTGGACACATGATGAAAAAGCGTAACACTCATGGGGCATATTGGGGAGTGCGACGGGAATAGGAAAAAAATGCTAAAAACCAAAACATATAGGAAGTTTCAGAGAGCAACATAGGGTTGTGCTAAAAAGAAAAATACATGAGATATCCAGAAGTTATAATTGTTTCCTCTTTATCTTATATAGCAGACTAGCTTTATAACCCGGCGATGCTCGGGTGTAACGAAAGCTTTAAAACTAATCCATGGTCCTGGAGCTCAGACTCTTTGGACGTTGGCACGAAAGACTAAAAACCAATAGTTGTTTCTAGTTCAAGCGAAACCGTAGACTGAAAGAAAAATGAATGGATGTAAGTCAAATTTTGATTTCCTGGTATCGATATCAAATAAGTGTTTTTCGTCGTAAACTGAATTTTGAAGGCTAAATAAGTCCTCTGAGTAAATGGTATCATGGCTGAGACTAAGAACTACAATTATACCCACTTAGAGCCAAACACAAAGCATAAAATAAAAGGGCTGAAAAAGTACAGACATACAGGCAGATAAACAGACACACACAAACATCTTGCCTTTTATATATATATATATATATATATATATATATATATATTACCGATCTTCTGCACGATTTTAAGATGCGCAACCTTGAAACTTCTGAATACCGTTTCTTATGTCTTTGTCTATGAGTGTATCAAATTTGATTAAAATCGGACCACTCCTTCTATAACCCAATTTTTTCGATTATCAATTTTCGATATTTATCGGGGGTACCTCGACACAAATCCTAGCTAAGAACACTCGCAGACGCTTATAGTACAACTGTGTAAATTTTCAAGCCGTTTCGGAGTCTATAGGTAACGGATACACACACACACACACACATACACAGACAGACAGACACACACACACAAAGTTCCATTTATAAATCTTATATAGCAGATGTCACTAGTCTGTGCTCCGGTTTAGTATATAAATAATGCTGTTGTTTTGTCGAATTAATGTTTCATGTGACAGGTATGTTTTCCGGTCTGAAAGTCCACTTGCTCCATTTTCTGGCCAGTGAAATGTGTACTTCGAGTTGGAATTTTGGGAATACTGTCGACGCTTTTTTTCTGATGGAAGATTTTATTTTATCAAGCGGCCATGACATTCTCATGAAAGATCTCAGAAGAGTTCATATATCTAGAATAACTCTATAAAGTCGTATTTCATTTATCGTTGGGCAAGGATAATGAAATATATTACGATTGTCAATGTAATTATCTTACAAAATCTAATCAGGTCAATGTGTTTTTCACTTTCGCCACTTAAGATATTATGCACTGTGGCATTTTTATAATGAAATACAACACTATTACTGAAACTTCGCTAAAGTAGTTATAGTTGGCTTAGGTTACGCTTTACTGCCGGTAAATGAATTACTGAACTCAGCTGGCATTTCGCTGATATATATTTGGCCTTATCGAAGTATAAGTCAAAATGAAATCAGCGAACCAAGTTCAAATCCAGGATGAGTCTACACTAATGTCCAATGCAAACTTTGTTCCGTTCTGTCACCACACATCTTAATAAAAATGTGCTCGCCACTATAATCATTTATGAGAAACAAGAATGGAGGATTTCATTGATGGATTCATCTTTTACTGTTTGTTAACCCTTTGCAAGTTATTTTGTGACAACAGTCTCCGACCGCTAGTCATGATGACTTCAACACAGTAGCTGGTCTTCAAGTCGTCTATTAAAACGGTGTTCTTCCTCGCCCACGCTGTGCATTCTGATCCCAAGAAAGACCCGCTGAAATCTTGCTAGCTGTCTCTTTACCAAGTTGAACCAGACCGGACGCAAGCGCACATTTGGATTAATGAAAACGACACCAAAAATAAATTGAATGACGCCTGAATAAGTTGCGGATAAAGTCTTTATATACAATTAAAAAAAAATAGAGTATAAAAACGTCAATCCCTTATCTCTACGACGGAGCGGAAGTTTCATCTAAAAGTAGTGTTTGTCTTCTTAACATTAATTTGCTCTGTTCTTCCACCATACATCCTAATAGAAATGTGTTCCCCACTATAATCAGTGATGTGAGAAAAGAATGAATTTCACTCATGGATTCATTTTTTACGGTTTGTCAACCCTTTGCAAGTTATTTAACGTCAGGATATGCTTTTAGATTTTATATATATTTTTAAAGATAATACTGGTATCAGTCAGTCAAGTGCCATACGTGATATACACTTGGGCGATCATGTCTCGAAAGAGACATGACTGACTGGGCAGAAGATTATCCCGCAGTAGGTTGCCATTGCTTTCTGCGGTAGACTGGTTGCCAACCAAGGCTATAGAACCCAATCTGTCCTGCTATTTAACCCATAACTGGAAGGAAGAGACGCATTAATACCTTTCCCAAGGGTATTTGCGCGTAAGTGAATACAATGGATTCAGCTGGTATTCGAACTCGGCTCCCCGGTTTCTCGTTCCGAGTCGATATCCACTGTACCACAACGCACATCCCTATACTGGTATAGTCTTACTAATAATTAATCCGGAGCTTTTGGGGCGGGAAGAGGTACCAAGATATTTATCCAACGGAAATTGTAACCCGGCTCTTTAATTAACAATTGATTCCGAGCCATTATTCAGACATCACCTGCACATCTGAGTATGCAACAAATGGTATTATCCAAGTGGTCACCCATCCAGGTACTGACATGGCTCAATGGCTTTTAATTTTCGGGGATCGTACTGGAGGTAGTGTTACAACGAGACATGACCATAAACCAAAAAGAATGAATGAGTAAAATATATTTTATTTATAATGACTTCACCTACCAAAGCAATACAAAAACCTCGGCAATGACCAACCAAGAAGCATGTATTTATATAATTTTATTTGTTTAAATAATATTATTTTTAATGAATACTCGTATATTGTTAGGACGCCGCCCCTGTTTGACTACATAATGGACTGTTCCCATTGCTATATATAGCAATGGTGGATTCTCTACAGTGAGGTTCGTACAGAGGCACTTAAGAGTCAGTGCGAGAATTAGTCACATTTGGCGTACCGGAAGTAATCACGTATACACACGTCTTACGACGGATTGGACTATTGTATCTTTGCTATTGTAAATATTACTAATCACTCCTGTACTTACTAACCGTCTTTCCGCGGAATACAACTTATATTCTGATTCTGTTGCTGAGTTATTCATTTATACTTGGCGACATAACATATATATGTATTTATATATAATTAAACAGTGCATTATAAATCTCACTGACCTTACCATTTGTTGAGAAAATTTATTTATTTATTTATTTGAAAATATCTATCTTCCGGTAAGAATAGAACCTGCATACACCCAACCACCGTTATATCACGAGACTACGAAAGATCTCACGAAAGACAAAATTCAATGTAACCTTGAAATACATGTTTTCCGGATTTTTTATCTAACGATCAATATCGGCTTACATTGTATCGAATGTAAACAAACTCGACAGATGACAATATTACGAAGTTATACGGAAGTTTACGAATAAACAAATAAAAATTCAAATATGTCGGCCAATGCCATTTTTGTAAATTTCCATATAACTTCGCAATATATATATATATATATCTTCGTAATATCTTCGTAATATATATATATATATATATTTATATCAGAGTGAATGCAGAAAGAAGAATTCTTTCCACGTCCAAAACATTAATTTAAAACAGTGCTCGATATATAATGTACTATAACTGTCAACAAAATATAATATCAACAAACCCAGCCAACACCTTAACAAGACTAAATAAATATAAAGGAAAAGGATTTACGCTAACTTTCCCATCGCCTGACGAAGCACTGCTATTCCAGTGCCGAAACGATTCCGCCCTCGTAGCGATTATATATAGAGAAGTTATGTACATGCTCTAAAATACAATTTATAATATATATATATATATATATATATATATATATATATATATATATATACATATATATATATATATATATTAGTCATCCACATAAAAGTCTGTTTCGCACATGGAACCAGAGAATGGAAATTTTAACGTATTATATATAAACAGTGTATACATACACCAGTCATCGAAAGAACTCAGTTCATTCCTAAAGAGTAATGCATATATCGCAGAAGTAGAAACTGTTTTTAAAATGTTTTTCTCTAGAAAGCTTAATCGTAATGAAGGCATAATATATTATTCATCCACATACAAGCCTGTTTCTCTGTATTAAAGCTCATCATACTCTTTGATCAAAGTAGAACCTAGGTATCAGACAGCCTCCATCAGTTGATCAATTCTCAGTCACTCCTATGCAGGTTGATGAGAGAGACTTTAAATACGTAAAATCATTTACATGTTTAAGAAGTAAGATAAATGCAAATGCTCTTCTTGATGACGAAACAACAAATCGTTTTTGAAAAGTTTCAGGTGACTTTTGGAAGCTTCGCCACCGCCTATGAATTGTGAGAGGCATCAAGTGGAACACAAAATAAGGTTTTTATAGAGAGCGGCCGTTGTGACCACACTGTTTTATGGCTCAGAAACGTGAACAAAATACACATTCGCCCTAGCAGTTGTAGTTGATTTTGGTTACGCTCTGCTGCTTTACTTTTGACGATGGGGTGTTCAGTTTCAATCTGTTCGGAAAATGCAGCTGAGACCCTCTAGATACAGCCACAACTTCGCTGTGCTGGTCATGGATAAATGATGACAGAATACCTAAGGTTATCATGTATAGCCAGCTTGACAGTAGATGAAGAAATATTGGATGGCCGTGATTCAGGTAAAAAAGCAAGCTCTCAGCTAACATACTCAATATACTGGATAAAAATAGCTGGAGATGTTTGTGCTAAAGTTGTATCAGAAAATTTAAAATCAGTCGTATTGATCGTTTGAGAGACGAAAGACAACGGAGAAAAGATTCAGCAAATGTTCTTGAAGCTATGACCCGAGATCCTCGCTTCAGGCACAATACGTGAACTTCTTTGCAAGTCACTAGCGAGGCTGAAGTGTTACAAACGACTCAAACCTAAAAACTGAATGAGGTTGTTGGGTCATTTTGCATAGAAATCGACAGTACATTCCACCATATACAGGCATCCTTCGATTAATGGTCATTGGCTTGATGCGTTTTCAATTAGTGCGGGAATTTTTTTATATAGCAAAATCCGATTAGTGAATACATAATACTCGATTAGTGCTGTAAAACATTCATAATTTTAACCATATTACTGATTTTTTGTTACTTATATAGGCGCACTGATCAAAGGATTCATCTATCTGTCTAACTATCTATCTGTCTATATCTTTCTCTTTCTCTCGATATATATATATATATATATATATATATATATGTGTGTGTGTGTGTGTGTGTGTGTGTGTGTATTTCGTATTACTTACCTGCTACGTTTCAGTGGGAAGACGGGATAAATAACTATTATATATATATATATATATATATATATATACACTCCCGATCAAAAATTTAAGACACTTAAAAATCTTTAAAAAGAAATTTTTTTACGGATAGATTTAAAATTTCTCCCACTTAAGGTTACCAATACTACAATCTAAAAGGTTATGGAAACAAAAAGCTACATTCCAAACATTTTATTCAGAAATTTACATTTTTATAAAATGAGGCAATTTACACATGATCAAAATTATAAGACCATAAACAAAATTTCTACGAAATTGTACAAAAAGTGTACGAAAACTTTCAACAACCAAATTTAATAATGAGTTCTACCTCCACTGCTTTTGATGACTATAAAAGTTCTGTCGGGCATGCTAGAAATAAGCATTTCCATTAAGGTGCGGAGGATGTTGCTCCAGCTTCTGAAGATGGCTTCACGAGGCTCATTTTTTGTTGAATATTGTTTAACATTTCGATAAACATCTCTTGTCATCCATCCCCAAGCATTTTCAATTGGGTTCAAGTCCGGTGAGCATGCAGGATGTTCCAAGAGATAGACCTAATTTTCTTGTAGAAAGGTCAAGGTCCGTCTTGCAGCGTGGAATACAGCATTATTCTGTTGAAATAACCATCCATCCACACACAAATGATGGCCCTCCATCATCAATTATGCTTTTTTTAGCATGCTAACATAACCAGCCGCTGTTTGACAACCCTGCATCACCTGGAACTCCATCGAACCTCTGTAAGAAAAGGCACCCCATACCATTAGGGACCCTCCACCAGTATGACGTGTGGAGAAAATTTCAAGAGGTATGTTTTTCTTATGTCAATATCGTTGGAAGCCATCAGAACCATCTAGATTGATTTTTTCTCATCAGAAAAGAGGACTTTCTTCCACTTCTCAAAGTCCCATGTTTGGTTTTCACGACCAAACTTTAAGCGGTCCATTTTGTGATGTGGAAGCAGCTGAGGAAATTGTTTATGCTTTTTATTTACAATGCCTTTTTGTCGTAAGTGTCGGCTGATGGTTACTGGACTGCAATCAGCATCTGTGACTTCCTTAATTTGACTAGAAGAAAGTCCCCCGTCTTTCATAACAACCCGTCTTATTCTCTTACTCAATGCAGGAGAAATGTTTGGGGGCCTACCAGAGGATTTTGCTTTTCCATAATTCTCACTGTTCTTTAGAAAGTTGCAAATCACAGTTTTACTGCGATTTACCTTAGCTGCGATCGCCCGCTGTGACAATCTTGCTTATGGAATTCGAGAATTCGAGAACGCTCAACATTGGTAAGTTTGCTTGCTTTAGGCATGGTAACACCTTTACGCATTGATTTCTAATCTTTAACTGAACTAAAAACATTGGAATTACCATAGATCTAACAATTTTAAACCCCTGGTCTTATAATTTTGATCATGTGTAAATTGCCTCATTTTATAAAAATGTAAATTTCTGAATAAAATGTTTGGAATGTAGCTTTTTGTTTCCATAACCTTTTAGATTGTAGTATTGGTAACCTTAAGTGGGAGGAGTTTAAAATCTATCCGTAAAAAAAATTTCTTTTCAAGGATTTTTAAGTGTCTTAAATTTTTGATCGGGAGTGTATATATAATAATAATGATAATAATAATAACTATAGCAACAACAATACCAATAGTGAAACTAGTATTAATCAAGCTATAATTTAAATCGTCTTGAACAACCCACCGAGAACGAACTCGGAGGGAATATAAGGAAAGAAAAAAAGAAACAAACGAAGTACATGAACAAAAAGTCAAGCACTCGTAAGAAAGAAAAAAACCCAAGACAAAAACCCTAACACTAAAGCGCTCAATACGAAAGTAGAGCAAACAAAGACAGAAAATCTAAGCAAGAGCCAAACAACCGACCACGGTTTCGCCTAACTGCTCGTCAGGCCAATTTCCCTGACGAGCAGTTAGGCGAAACCGTAATCGGTTGTTGGCACTTGCTTAGATTTTCTGTCTTTATATATATATATATATATATATATATATATATATATATTAATACAGGTTTCATTGAATAATATAGACAAGTTCTGTCTATTTATTTTGTGTAAGATCCGTTCGTATGATCTGTTTAGCTTGATAGTGTTGTCATGGAAAGACGACAAGAAATCGCAATAATTGTTGATTTTTTATCAGGTCTGAGCTTTCGGCTTACATAAGCTATTATCAAAGGATGAACATTTGACGTTCAGTGAACATAGAACATTTAAATTATTATTAACAGAGTAGAGTTATACAGAGAAAATGAGACAGGTCCATTTTTTGTGTCGCACATGGCTGTAGGCCGAGAAGGAATGGTGGTAGTGGGTTCTTTGTTCAATTGAGTGTCTAGTGGCATGAGGGATTGGTCTGGAGACTGCTGCTACTATGGTGTAGGGGGTAAGTATAATAACTATGACCTCTCCAGTCGGTTATAGACATTGAAGTATGTTAGTAGAGGTGTCGAAATTTATTTTATTTAGGCTAGGTTTAAACTGTTTGATGTAGATAGCGTCTAGAATTTTATGTTTTCGTTTATTATTTTCTTGTCTAAGTATATGCGTAGTTTCAACAAGTGTTTTCCTAAGAAGTGTTTGTTATAGCCGTGGTGTTTTAAATGTCGGAATATGTTAGAATTTTCATTTAAGTGCAATGTAAGTCTCCGCGAAAGCGAGTTAGTAGTATGTCCAATGTAGGTATTATTTAGTTTGTTAGAGATACATTCTCGAAAGGGGCATTTAAAAACACGGAAAAAAACAACACATGGTAATAGCCCAACCAACCCCAAACATATCACTCTCTTATATCGTAGCCAAATGCACACCAACTACCAACTAGATGAAAATATCCTAAAAAAACTCATAAACACTAATATCTCTCCGACAGACCCCAACAAAAGAATTAACTTTATCATATATTACGCTAAATCCACAACATCCAACTCAATCGTCCGCAACGACTCCTCCCCCACCGTTAGAGATTTGCAAAAAAACAATGTAGTGTATAAATTTAAATGAAGTCGACAAATTATTTGCACTAAAACTATCAACACTCTATCTTATCCCTGACATGGAGCACTTAACGATAAATCCGGCTTGCCAAAATAGATTTATCAGCAAAACTACTGGAAAAAACAACAATCACGGAGCCCAAAACTATCGACACTAAATACTATATATATACTTAATAAATAAGGTTGAATACTAGGCTACTCGTGATTTTACCGTGAGGTATCTTCAGACAGGTATCTTTGTGACTGAAGATACCTCACGGTAGAAACTCGGGTAGCCTGATGTTAAAATATATTTATTGAGTATATTTTTCCTCTGCTTTCTTCTTGGTGAATTTTATATCGAGCCTTTTTTCATTATATCAAACTTTTGGGACTGGTTGTTTTCTGCTTTGCTTTGTACTATATATATATATATATATATATATATATATATATATATAATCAGAACGCCAAATATTGTTGCCACATCTGCTCTAGTGCTTCTGCTATATATCGAGAGATATTTAACAATATATATATATATATATATATATATATATATATATATATATATATATATATATATTACGGAAATTAACGAAGATTAACGAAACTTGGTTATAAACAACCGACAATTTTTGTTTGAACATTATTTGTGATCGATGCTTGTATTGAAGTAGATATTCTGCTTATATATTGATTTCTACCGGCCTGATTATTTACGATAATTTTTTTATGATGACAATGTGTATCATTCGGCAGGATTCGAAACTGCGACCACTATCCACATATGGGAAGCCACCATATGATCTGGCGCGTCTTAGACCTCTCGACCACGAAGGACGATAAGTCTAAAAGAAGTCAAAGTAATGCCGAATGACATTAATAAATAAAATAAATATTTATCGTAAATAATCAGGCCAGTAGAAATAAATATATATAACTGTTTGACTATAAAGAGAATATCTACTTAAATACGAGAATCGATCAAAAATAATGTTCAAGCAAATCATTACATATATATATATATATATATATATATATATATATATATATATATATTGTTAGGGTGCTCTCCACCTTTGTTCTAATAATGGACTGTTCCTATCACTACATAAAGTGGCAGTGGAAAGACCTCGAGGTGAGCGTTGACTCTTCAGTGTTCTGGTTGACTGTTCAGCTCGATACCAAGTCAGTCGAGTATTTCCGGTAGCGAACCGGAAGTGTGCTATACACAGACTCTACGTCTTACTATAATACGTGTTACTAAACCCTTGTTCCTGTACTCTACCAACAACACTGTTGTACATAATATTTTCCGGTAATATATTCCATTTAATTTATTTCCGTTGTTTGTGATTATTACTCAATATTTCTGTTACACACAAGATAACATATATATATATATATATATATATATATATATATATATATATATATATATATATAAATGTAAACTTATCACTATACTCGTTCCGAAAAACCCTCCGAGTATATACGCGGAAGTAAAAAAAATGTATGTAAAAAAAGAAAGATCTAAGCAAGTGAACATCAGTCAAAGTACGTAGCCCAAAGAAAAAAAACAGAGACGAGCCAGCCTTCCCTGAAGATCCGGTTAGGTGAAACCTAGGCAGGTTTGTTGTCTCTTTAGGTTTTATATATATATATATATATATATATATATATATATATATATATATATAATCATCCGAACGGCAAATATTGCTTCCTTACCTGGGCTAGCGCTTCTGGTATATATCGATTTTCTTTTTATAAAATCTAAAGAAAAATCTGCAACCTTATCAGTCATGGAATCTCATCTTCAGTCATTTTAGCACAACTGTACCGTAGCCCTCCTGCGACTTTTCTATAAACATTCTCATAGTAATTGTTCGTCTTCTGTCTTCTTGCTTTCCTGTTAATTTTGATCATCTGAAATTTACATGCAGCGTCAATCGGCATTTTTGTTTTAATCATTTCACCCCAAGCAAGGCATTCCACCGCCACTATTGCGCATGGGGTTACATAGGGGAAGGTAAAGGGAAAGAGTGGTTAGATATAGGAAATGTCAGAAGCAGGGTGATAAACGGGTAAGGATACCGAGTCTGGGGGTTGGCTAGATGGGAAGAGTGTTTGAAAGATGGTTAGTGCGTTAGGAGGTGTCTATTGACCTTACATTTAAACACCTGGAGATTGTAGCCGTCGGGGAAGCAATCATGTGGAAGGGAATTCCACAGTCGGGAAGTGCTAGAAAATAAACTTTTGGAGTAGAAATCGCGATTGCATTTTATCAGTTTCACTGTAAAAGGGTGGGATCTAGTTGCCAATCTAGTATCTCGTACAAATTCGTACCTATGGGGCACCAGTGATCTAAGTTCATCGGAGCAGAAGCCGTGAAAGTATTTATAGAAGAGACACAGGGAAACCACGTCGCGCCGGTGAGAGAGAGTGCAGCCGGTCTGCCAAGTCGGTATCGATCACATTACAGAATATCCGTTGTACTTTGTCAAGATGCCCGAGGAGAATAGCAGGGGCACCCGACCAGATGTGGCAGCAGTATTCAATGCACGGGTCGATGGTAGATTTATATATGTGCAGGATAGATTCAGACGGAAAAAACTTCTGGGCTCTTCACAGAGAACCGACTTTCATAGCAGCGGATTTAGCAAGGGATTCGATATAGTCATTCCACTTGAGGTCCGCTGAAAGTGTGAGACCAAGGAGGCGTTCTTTTGTTTCTTTAAATATTGTTTCTTTTTTCTGTCACTATCAATAATTATCCAAATGTGGGAGAATTTTTGTCTTTATTTTCAACTGAAATTAAAGCAAAAATACGACGTTTAGAACGGCTCATGATTAAATATAATAGACATTCATTGTCTCTTATATTTAATAGCATATGTTTAGAAAATTACTTGCTGCCTCGATATACTAAATATATATATATATATATATATATATATATATATATATAGGAAAACCTAGTAAAAGGTTGTAAGTTAAAAATGTATTTTTTTACAGTATTTATTTATTTATATTATTGTATATATATATATATATATATATATATATATATATATATATATGATATTTCACACCGGCCTCGGCCTTTCATCAGAAATAAAGAAAAATACTGGATTTTAAAATCAAATACATATAGGCTAGGGTTAAATAGAAACTTTGGTATTTTAAATCTTTATAAATATTTCAATAGATAAACGTTTTATAGATAGACTTAAAATTTTTTTTTCTTTAAAACAACATTTAAATTTAAAGTATTATTACAGTTAGATTTACGTTTAAAAATATTCAGACTCTGTTGCTTTCTGCATCACGTGACGGACGCTCGTCGCGACGGACGCTTCTAGTTTAAATTTTAAAATCATTTATTTCTGATGAAAGGCCGAGACTGGTCCGAAATATCAAATATATATATATATATATATATATATATATATATATATATATATATATATATATATAATAGAAATAACCAAAAACAAATGCTGTAAAAAAAAAATACATTTTTGACTTACAACTTTTTGGTCGTTTTTCCTATACATATTAAGACAGTATATGTGGATTATTATCATTATGCTATATATATATATATATATATATATATAAAGTACCTGATGAGACGTTGATATATATATATATATAAGTACCTGATGAGACATTGTTCTTTCAATGTCAAAACCAAATTCTAACTATTACACCAGCGTGATGTAATGGTTAGCAAACTTCCTTGGTTCGACTGAGTAACGAGTGAAAAGAAATGACTGAGTATAAACCTCAAGAAAACTGAATGTATGGTCATCAGCAAAAAAAGGGGAGCCCAATATGTCAACTGCAAGCTGGAGAATCTAAAATAAAACAAGTAAACAAATTCAAATACCTGGGAAGTGTTTCGACAGAGGATGAAAAATGCGATACGGAGATCCAAAGACGCATTGGCATGCCCAAAGACGCTGTTCAGAAGCTAAGCACAGTACTGAAAGACGGGAAAATCTCATTAGAAACAAAGAAAAGAGTGCTGGATTCCTACGTTATATCTTTTCTTCTATATGGAAGTGAATGCTGGACTATCTCATCAAAGATGAAGGAGAGGCTTGAGGCAGCAGAAATGTGGTTTTACAGAAGGATGCTGAGGATACCATGGACAGAGCACATGTACAACAAAATGGTATTAGAAAAGGACGAAAACGAGAAGAAAACTTATAATAAATATCAGGAAGAGACTAATGAGGTTCCTGGGATACGTTATGAAGAAGGAAGGCCTTGAGAGCTTGATACTCACAGGTCGGATAAATGGAGGAAGGGACAGGGGAAAACAACGCTAGACGTACTTGTTGGGTCTGAGCAAATGGTTGACTGATCGGGGTTTAGAAAAGATACCAAGAGAAAGATTACTGAGAGCGTGGATTTTAAAATTAAATACATATAGGCTAGGGTTAAATAGAAACTTAGGTATTTTGAAGTGGAAGTCCATGATCGCCTACGTCCTGAAGGGAAACGGCACATAAAGAAGAAGAAGTGAGTTCGCTGCTCCATATTTTCAACCTTGTGCCACATCTAAACTTTTTTTAATAGATCTTTATGTGTGTGAGTTGGAGTTGTGATTTTTTTGTTTACATTGGGTGTTTTGTTTGTTTCTCCCTGTTTCAAGAAATATTTACGTTCTAAAATTGTTTCAAATGTGGTAATTTCATTTAACCTGAACAAACATATGATCACCTTAAATTGCTTTCCTAACCAGATCACACAAGTCAAGTTAAAGAAAGTTAGACAAATGTGTCTCGACCATTGATCGTGTGCACTAACCATTAAGCTACGCTAGTATCTTTGTGGTAATTTCCAGCTGCGTCGCGTTCCCTGTATAGAGAAGTCCGCTGAGAAGCGTTGTCCAATAGAAAGAACAATCGATCAGTATTACTCCTTGTAAAACTCTGTAGACGGCACTTTAAGAATAAGCGGTCGATATTTAATGCGCTCGGGAAGTCTAACAAGGTTTTCATAATGATGGCAACAGTTTAGCACTCACATCTCATATACGTTTTAATACTGTTTCTCTATAAACAATGCACAAAAAACTGAAAGATTTTTCTTTGCGTCGGAGGATAAGCAGATGTTCGGTCAGTTAAGTACCATACGTGATACACGCTTGGATGGTCATGTCTCGAAAGAATAGATTGTTTGGGAAATGTACTATCGCATTCTTGGTAATGGAATAAAAAACCGTTTCGCTTTTTTATGTCAAGGTTTTTGAAAGTAGCGTAATGTTTATGAGATTGGCGAAATTAAAATCCGTGGGAAGTGTTCGGAGAGAGGACGGAAAGTTTGATACGGAGATCCAAAGGCGTCTTAGCATAGGCAAGGATGCATTCTAGAAGCTAGAGTAGAGGATTAAAAGACAGGAAATTTTTACTAGAAAAAAAAGAAAGTACTTGACTATTATCTGATGTCTGTCTTTCATTATGTCGGCGAAATTGTTAGAGAAAAGTTTAAATCAGTGTATCACACTAGAAGGAGACACTGCTGACGAATAAAGTAGAATTTTGCCGAAAAGTTATTGTTTTATTAGCAACAGAAACGGGTTTATAGAAGCTAGGCCTGGGGTTTATTGAGTGATATGTTATATATATATAAATATACTGTTTAATTAAAAACAGAATATTTACTCAAATAAGAGTATCAATTAGACATAATGTTCAAAGGAATATATATATATATATATATATATATATATATATATATATATATATATATATATTGCATATTATAGCAGAAACCTACTTATAAAAATGTTTAGTTAAAAACGACCGGCAAGGAATATTTTATTAATTTATTTTTTTTATTTTTTTTTTATTTTTTTTATTTTTGGTTTTTGCATTATTCTAACATAATTCCTTTCTGCTGGAAATAAGGAATGTAAAAATATTTCATAATGTTAGACTTTCCAAGCGCTTTCGGCTACTTCACTGGCTATTTTCAAGCATGTTATTTTTTCGATGTTATTATTTTATCCTCATGTTTGGACTGCTACGTATTTTTTGTGTTTTCGAAAAGAAGCGTTCTTTATTTTTAAGTCTAAATTACCGCATTATAAAAATTAAAAAGTAAAGTAAAAAATGTTATACAGTTATGGCCAATCTTTGCACTCCGGTAGTGGATGGTTTTCCCACAGGTTCAGAGACACAGCTAAGAAAAATAACCAACAGAGACGATAAACAGAAGACGGGTTTATAACTTAACAAAATTTAATTAAGAACAACAATGATGCGGGGAAACATGTGTGTGTGTGTGTGTGTGTGTGTGTGTTTGTGTGTGTGTGTGTGTGTGTGTGCAATGTATGCGACATGAAGATAAAAAACAATTAAATTTTGTCCGTAGTCTGAAATAAAATATATACACTTTTTTTCCTTTTTCCTCTATTTTTTTCATATTTTATTTTTCTTTAATTTTCTTTTAGTTCCGTTCTTGTTTTTCAAAGCTGCGAGATTGTCAACAAAGGATGTTCGTTTCGTTTTCGAAGTTTCTCTTTTAATCTTGACCTGTGTTCTCCGTTTTCCTTAAATAGAAGAATCACACATTCGGTGATTAATACACTTAATAATTCACCATTGCTTTTTGGTTTGTTACTAGTCAAGCAAGTAAATGTCCATATGTAGCATGGGACTAATGTTAGTGAGTTGAATGTAATTTTCAGTTAATTAATCTCCTGATATGTTGATAACATAAGTGTTTATTCCTCGAGGTCCATTGCCCAGCATGTTCTCAAGTATTTTCCCGTGCAATATTCGATAGTGGGTTGTATGACTCCGCATGTGTGTGATGTGTTATTTTCAGCCATCATCCGATTCTCTGTTTAAATGACATTTATAGTTTTATGTTAATTTAACTGCTGATTTCATATGATATCCAGAGAGAGAACATAACTGTCACAGCTGAAAAGAGAAAGAAAGAGTGATAGTTTATTGACAATTAGTCCGTTTAGTACGGTGAGGGTTAGAAGAGAATACGTGAGAACGTAACAATTATACACCAATCGAGAAATAGGCTAAGTTTTTTGGGGTTTTTTTTGTCATTCAATGTACGGTTAGATACATCATCATGCATTCGCACATTTATTTTCGTTGTCTTCAATATTAAATTGAATTCTTGTAATACTAAGTTCCATGCTAAATTTCGTTTACTGTTACTTTTCATGTTATCGATAAAAAAGAGCCGCTTGTGGTCCCTATAGTTAACTGTGAGTGACTGCAACATTGCCACGTGTGACAAGCAGGTTACTTGAGTGTAAGTTTATTTCACGATCTTGAAACATGTTTTTTGATGATCGTTCATTTTCTGATAATAATAACCAACTGGGTATATTTTATTCTGATCATCTACTTGTAGTAATACTGCGCCAATTTCTTGATTTCTTGTGTAAAGATCAATAGCAAAAAGCTGACTAAAATATGTAGCTTTAAGCAGCAGAGTCGTACTTAACAAATTCTTGATTTATCAAACGTTTCCACATGAACTTGATTTTCTTCCTTAACAGATCAGTGAGAGGAGAGAAAAATTTGGAAAATTTCCTACAGAATTTGCGGTAATGTCTAATAGACTTCGTAAATTTTTACATTGCCAGGGATTGGATATCTTTACATATATCTAATGTCCTTGGTACGAGAAATCCACTTGAAAATAATCACAAATTTATTAATTTAATTGTAAGATACACCAATCTAAACTTTTCATAAATGTTCCGGAACGACAAGGCGTGACCTTCGCAATTATCACCATATATCACCGTGTCGTCAATATGTCAATAAATAGTTCTATCTAAACTTATTTATAAATGGAACTTTGTCTCTGTGTGTGTATCTGTGTGTGTCTGTGTGTGTGTGCGTTACCTATAGACTCCGAAACGGCTGAACCGATTTTCATGAAAATTTACACAGTTGTACTATAAACGGCTGCGAATGTTCTTAGCTAGGTTTTGTGTCGAGGTACTCTAGATAAATATCGAAAATCGACAATCGAAAAAATCGGGTTACAGAAGTAGTGGTCCGATTTTAATCAAATTTGATACATTCATAGACAAAGACGTAAGAAACGATATTCAGAAGTTTCGAGGTTGCAGTTCTTACAATAGTGCAGAAAATCGATAATATATATATATAAAAAGCAAGATGTTTGTGTGTGTATCTGTTTATCTGCCTGTATGTCTGTAATTTTTCAGCCCTTTTATTTTAGTTTTTGTTTCAGGTTTGGCTCTAAGTAGGTATAATTGTAGTTCTTAGTCTCAGCCATGATACCATTTACTCAGAGGAATTATTTAGCCTTCGAAATTCAGTTTACGACGAAAAAAACTCATTTGATATCGATACCAGGAAATCAAAATTTGATTTACATCCATTCTTTTTTTTCAGTCTACGGTTTCGCTTTAACTGGAAACAACTATTGATTTTTAGTCTTTTGTAACAACGTCCAAAGAGTCTGAGCTCCAGGACCATAGAATAGTTTTAAAGCTTTCATTACACCCGAGCAACGCCGGGCTATACTGCTAGTGTGATTATAAAATGGATAAATATTACTTACGAGTATAAAATGGAAAAATAGTACTTACGAGTATAAAATGGATAAATTGTACTTACAAACTTCATGAAACAAGGCAACCTATGGTACGCGTGCTACACGTGGTAAACCAACCAATTTCAAATGGTACGATTTGTTGAACTTAAAAGTTCTCTGCAAAGGAAAATTTTGAAGAATCTGCTTCTATTCTCAACTGTTGGACATCTCTCCCAAGATCGTTTGCCTGTTTAAAGAGAATTGCTTTTGCTCTTTTTTTCAGCTTTTGGTTCAACTTATTCCTGCGAGTAAATTTTCTCGCGCATGAATGCAGTGATAAGTCTACAGGAAAGTTGTCAAACATCTGAACATTTAGAAAATTGTGTGAAAACGTAAAGTAACAAAGTATGTTGTCGATACTACACAATTAGCTGGGCAAGGCTTGCAAGGGCAAGGCTCCTATCAATAATCAAAACTTAAAATAACTTTTTAATAAGAGTTTGTTTCTATTAATGTGGCTTACATATTATTGTATATATTACTATATAAAATATATTATCAGTCAGTTAAGTGCCATACGTGATACACGCTTGGGTGATCATGTCTCGAATGAGACATGACTGACTGGGCTGAAGACTATCCTGCAGTAGGTTACCATTGCTGTTATTTGACTCATAGCTAGAGGGAGAAAAGATGTATTATATTATTAAGTAGTAATTAGTGGGGGATCAGTTTATTACTTGATAACAATAGAAATCCCCCACTTTATGTCCAGTAGAATCATGTTTCCAACTATTATATTCAGTCAGTTAAGTGCCATACGTGATACACGCTTGGGCGATCATGTCTTGAAAGAAACGTGACTGACTGGTAAGAAGATTTTCCCGGAGTAGGTTGCCATTATTTTCTGCAGTAGCTTGGTTGCCCACCAAGGCTACAGAATCCAGTCTGTCCTGTTATTTAACCCAAAGCTAAGGGGAGAGCCGACGAATTCATACCTTTCTCAAGGATATTTTCACGAATTTGAATGCGACGAATTAGAACAGGTTAATTGATCTTGACTTGTATAAAAATACGTACGCTGTTACACACTGAATGATTTTAAAACAAGAAGTCGGCACGTAGTGAGCAAAAGTTTGCCGATCCCTCTCCTAAAATACAGCTCATGAAATGCTCCTTCTGTTTGCACAGAGCCGATTGATGCAATTTAACGTGGGCCGATTAAAGTAGACGCAAATGATGTGCAGACCGTGCTCATCATCTACGTCTGTTTCACATAAATATCCACTTCAGAATGGAGTTGGGCAAACGCTCAAACATATCAAATCGAGAATGTTGGGGTCCACTTCGGTACCAGAAACGAAGGGCCTGCTTACAGACACCAACACACACACTGGTTTACACTAACTGAGAAAGTATTGAAGTAAAATAAAGGTAATGTTACTGGATGAAAGATTAAATTACCGCGTTCTTCATTCGTCAGCACTCGTGTTATCATTAACGGACAACTACATTTTATTAAAGCATGTTAGAATCATGCCTATCAAGAATTACGGTAATATTTGCACAGAAAAAAATACTGCTGTCTAGGTTCAGTGTATATGTATGCTAGTCTATGATCAAAGTAGCACTTCATGAAACTTCTGCCCAAGTTCATAGTAATATCTTAAGATCAAAGTGTCGTTTTTGACATATTCATTGTAATATCAGTCCACACGGACTTTTTTTTAAATTATCGTGTGGCCCCAAGCAGGGCGTTTTATTGCCACTGTTTTGTAGGAGGTTACACAGAAATGTTATGAGAAAGAGTGACAGGTTACAGGGGGAGTCAGGAAGAGGGCACAAGAAGAAAGAGAATATTGATGAGAGTGCGGTGGACGGAGAAATAGAATTCTTGAAGATTGTAGCTGTCGGGAAAGCAAGTAAGCGGAAAAGATTTCCACGGGTGGGAAGTGCGAGAAAAAAAAACCGATGGAGTAAAATTTGCGTTTACAATTTATCGGTTTCACAGTAAAAGGGTGGGACCTAGTTGCTAATCTTGTGGCTCGAGCAAATTCATACATAGGGGGCACCAGTGAGCTAAGTTCATCGGAGCAGAAGCTGTGAAAATATTTGTAGAAGAGACACAGGGAAGCCACACTGCGTCGGTGAGAAAGTGGCTGTATCCTAGCTGCCAAGTCGGGATCGATAACATTGCAGATTCTCCGTTGGATTTGGTCAAGGACACTTAGGTGGATAGCAGGAACACCCGACCCGATATGGTTAATTTAACTACGCTGTTTAAGGGGTTTGTCATTTGCTTGCTTATCTCCAAGTCACTTGTTTTAGTCTGAACAAGTTTCTTTTGTTTTTAATTTTTAATATCTGTTACTGTTAGGATGAGCGTTGTGGTGCATTGGATATCGGCTCGGAACGAGAAATCGGGGAGCCGAGTTTGAATTCCAGCCGAATTCATTGCACTCACTTACGCGCAAATACCCTTGGGAAAGGTATTAATCCGTATATTTCTTTCCAGTTATGGGTTAAATAACAGGACAGATTGGGTTCTATAGCCTTGGTCGGCAACCAGTCTACTGCAGAAAGCAATGGCAACCTACTGCGGGATAATCTTCTGCCCAGTCAGTCATGTCTCTTTGGAGTCATGATCGCCCAAGCGTGTATCACGTATGGCACTTAACTGACTGACTGTTATTGAGATAAAAGTTAGGGAGAAACAAAGAAACATAATGAGAATGTTTACGCATTTCTGCTGCAATGATCAAAAGAGGAAATTTTTAGAAGAGCAAATTTTAAACATAATGTTTTCATTTTTTTGTCAAAATAAAATTTTTAATAAGAAAACATTAATCGCTTTTTTAACCATGTAAAATAATTTCTTCTTGATTAAAGTACAAAACAACTATTTTGGTGGACTAATGTAAAAAATTATCTGACGTTCCCTCAAACTTTCAAACTGTAGTATCAAACAGCGCTTTCCCGAAAATACTGGGAATTAAAAGAAAATAACCTTAATCCACAGAAAAATTGGAAACTGATAGGCAAGGTCAGAACCCCTAATAGCTTAACTCTGTAAAACGATCGTGGGGTATTTGATACCGACGCCCTTTGTTTAATTGATCACGACCGTGTTTTACAGGGTTAAAAGATAGATTTAATTTATGATGTAACAGAAAAAAATTAAAGTTTTGAAATTTCAATATCAGAATGTACTTCTGAATAAACGTAGAGAAAGATCATTAGTTTGTAGAAATAAATATAGATTGCGATAAATATTTATCTCATTCTTCCATTTAGTCAGAAAAAGTGTTTTTTTTTTATCTAGCCAAGCAGTTACTTTTCCCCACTACCTACCACTACTAACCCAAGGGTCAAACCACATACGTCCCACTACCATAGAAGGAATTACTACTAAGATTTTGCTAGCTTAACCCTATAAAAGCCAATATTCCCAAACCACTTCCTTTACTAGACCAAGGCTCCGGCATTAAATTTTTTCCTCATTTTTTGTTTAAATGGGGTTGACAATGCATATCTTAAACTGACATGTTGAAAAAGGCTTTTTTCCCTCTAAATTTTATCTGAATATATATATATATATATATATATATATATATATATATATATATATATACACTAGCAGTATAGCCCGGCACTGCTCGGGTGTAATGAAAGCTTTAAAACTAATCCATGGTCCTGGAGCTCAGACTCTTTGGACGTTGGCACGAAGAGACTAAAATGCAAGTTGTTTCCAGTGAATGCGAAACTGTAGACTGAAAAAAAATGAATGGATGCAAGTCAAATTTTGATTTCCTTTTATCGATATCAAATAAATATTTTCGTCGTATACTGAATTTTGAAGGTTAATAATTCCTCTGAGTAAATGGTATCATGGCTGAGACTAAGAACTACAATTATACCGACTTAGAACCAAACCCGAAGCAAAAACTAAAATAAAAAGGCTGAAAAAAATGCAGACATACAGGCAGATAAACAGACAGACACTCAAGCATCTTGCCTTTTATATATATATATATATATATATTATCGATTTTCTGCACTATTGTAAGAACTGCAACCTTGAAACTTCTGAATATCGTTTTTTATGTCTTTGTATATGAGTGTATCAAATTTAATTATAATCGGACCACTCTTTCTATAACCCGATTTTTTTGATTATCGATTTTCGATATTTATCGGGGCTACCTCAACACAAAACCTAGCTACGAACTCTCGCAGACGCTTATAGTACAACTGTGTAAATTTTCACGAAAATCGGTTCAGCCGTTTTGGAGTCTATAGGTAACGGACACAAACACACACAGACACACACATACACAAAGTTCCATTTATTATATTAGTTTAGATATAGAAGTTCTCCAGTACCTCAATTTCAGATTTCGTATTCATAGGTGTGAAAGGGTTATAGTGAAATTGTTATGTCCGAGAAATTCTCAATGGGAAGAGAGTTGCATAAGAAAAACCTGATATAGAGAAGTGGCAATGCATAAAACTGTAAGGCAAAGAAGGAGAGGGAGAGAGAAAGAGAGAGAGAGAGAAAAGAGAGAGAGAGATATATAGAGGAGATATATAGAGAGAGTGAAATTGTGAAACAGGTAAACAAATAAACACTATGTGAAATAGAAAAACTCTATAAAGAAACACTTAAACGATTGGGCATGAGATCAAGTCGAACGAAATAGCGATAAACAAATTAAAACACAGACGAATGGAGAAGAACAATCAATTGACTGAGTTTAATTGATAGATTGATTCTTCGGTCTATTGATGTTACCGCCATTTCTTTATATCAATCCGTTCAATTCAACTCTATCACCTGATCGGCAAAATTAATCGATTCACATAATTCAAATTAATCAGCCTCAACAGTTTGACAGTATTATGTGTTTCTTTGAGAAAAAGAGTACCATGACGCAATTCACTCAGCCAGAAACTTGGAAACGACATGCTGTAACGCTTGGTATTCGTGCCAGAAGCTCCAGTACGAACATTTTAAAATGTTTTTGTGTCAATTTGAGGACAGTTCAGAGCATTCGGATAGAGCTGGATGAGAGTAATGGTGATTCTTCTTCTATGTGCCTTGTCCCTTCAGGGCGTAGGCGATCATGGCCTTCCACGTATCCCTATCCCTGGTGGTTCTGAGCACGCCTTCTCTTGTTACACCATGCAATCCTCGTTCCATCATCCACCTGATTAGGTCCTTTAAATATGTTATCCGTTGCTTTCCCCTGTCTCTTTTCCCTCTACCTGGCCTGTTAGTATCAGATTCTCCAAGCCCTTCTTCCTCACTGCGTGTCCCAGGAATTTCAGCTGTCTCTTCCTGATGTTCAGTTTTAATTTCTTTTTGCTTCCATCATTTCTAAGACCTCATCATTGCTCACATGCTCGATCCATGATATTCGCAGCATCCTTCTGTAAAACCACATTTCAGTTTCTTCAAGTTTTTCCTTCATCTTTGATGGTATTGTCAAGCATTCACTGCCATATTGAAGGACGGAGAGCACGTAGCAATTCAGTTCTCTCTTCCTAGTTTCTAGCGAAATTGTCCTGTTTCTTAATACCTTACTTAACTACTGGAATGCTTCCTTCGCCATGCCCATTCGTTTTCGAATCTCTGTGTCGCACTTTCCGTCTTCTTTTATAACGCTTAAAAGTGTTTTTAGTGATCACAAGTGATAGATGCTGGAAGAACCTATGTCTGGTAACAGGACTCTGCACCACGCTGCACAGATGAAATACATCATTCTTTTTACACTGGGGTGTCCTAGTAATTATGGCTGTTGGCATATATATATATATATATATATATATATATAATGTGTGGATTACTTTTTACTTATCTGTCTCTCTCTGAAATATATAGAGGAGAGTATGGATAATTGCCATAATATATCTTTAGAGGAGAGTACGAATAATTGCTTTTACTTTTCCTCTCTTTTATAGTAATATTTTTATTATAAGTGCTTATAATAAAAACATAGTTTAATGCAACACAAGAGCTGTTATGTTTGGGGACTACTTGATGAGGTACTAAGAAGTAGTACCGAAACAAGACAGCTCTTGTGTTGCAATAAACTATGTTTTTATTATAAAAAGTTATAATAAAAATAATATTGTAAATATTAATCTACCAATTATCAAGCGCTCTTTAAAGAAGTAAATACTACGAACGGTGGCGTGTTAACCCATTTGTTTATACCATTCTTAATATATATATATATATATATATATATAGTAATTAACTAACCTAGAGAGTCAAAGAACCTACAAAAGTTTCACCAAATTGGATCTTCAGGGAAAGTTGGTTAAAGAGGCTAAACAATGGTCGAAAATATATAAAAAAAACTCAGAAACCCACGTGATCGAAACAGAAGACACCAAACACCAGAGTAGGGGCGGTAATAACATTTTTTTACAAAAAAAAAAAAAATTTAAAAAATAAATAAATAAATGTCTCGGGTTTTTTTTTGGGGGGGGAGGGCTACGTACTTTGACTGATTTTTAAGTGCTTAGCTCGTTCTTTTTTTTATTACCATTTTCTCCTTCTACGTATGTACTCGGAGGGTTTTTCGAAACGAGTTTAACGACAAGTTTGCATTTATATATATTTACGTTTACAAATATTAAAAAAACTCTATCGCTTTCTACGTCACGTGATGTAAACATTTCTCGACGAACGCTCTCGTGGCGAACGCTTCAAGTTTAAAATTTTAAAATCATTTGTTTATGATGAAAGGCCGAGGTCGGTCTGAAATATCAAATATATATATATATATATATATATATATATATATATAATAATAAAAATAAATAAATGCTGTGAAAAAAATGCATTTTTAAACTTACAACTTTTTAGTAGTTTTTCCTATACATATTAAGACAGTATACGTGGATCATCATTATGCTATATATATATATATATATATATATATATATATATATATATATATAGGTAAAGGATTTGCATTGGTTCAGATCGCCTCTGCTCTTACGTCTATGTGTTGGATGCACGAGGCTTGTCTAAAAAGTACTTAGTCTGACCTAAAAATCACTCAAAACATATTGTAATGTTTGGTCATTTTTTTTTCTTTTGGGAAGTGATTCGATTCGAAATCTTTTCAGCTCCCGTTCATAAAAGATTTAAGTTAGCTTTATATAAAACATTCGTTTCTTAAGTTTAATTACTCTTTAATAATACATTCAGTAACGCGATGTGTGGTTGATATGCTCACGGGGTTTTCATTTCAATGAAAATTAGTTCTGTTCATAAATAAAAGCATTTAAACATAAACGAGAAAATAATTGAAAATTGATCGTTTTTCTATTATTATTATTATTATTATTATTATTATTATTATTATTATTTAGATTATTAAGATTATAAATATACATCAAAAAGTTAATCTTTAAATAATTAAAACCCCATTTCATTGGTTTGTTATACATTTCCTAATAACTTATATTATTCATTACAGGGTCAATGATTTTTTCCAGTAGAAGTTCAAATCGCACGCGTGGAATAAAAATGCACAATATTTGTCTATACATTTGAAATGAGTCAGTATTTATATCATTTATACTGTTCAGACTGTTTTCCTTATCTTTATTGCCAAGTTTACGACGTTTCGGCCGTTGTACGCTGCGGCCTTCTTCAGGTGCTAGGAAGTTCGAACCAAACCCTTTATTTCGATCACTTGGATATATAACTATCATTCCATGTGCGATACAACTTCAGGATGCCGTGTAGTTATCTCCCTTTAACTCACCTCACGCTCAAAAGTTATTTGATCACCACAGCTGTAGCCAGGTTTGAACGCACGGCTGTTTGCGTCAAGTTATAGCATCTGGTAGTTTAATAGCACATGGAATGAGTTATATGTTAATCCAGGCTCCAGAACTGTCCATTGACGCTGTTGATAAAAACAACTACCTACCTCATCATTGTCAGACGCTGTTTGTATTGCAGTCTCTTAATCTTCTTCTATGCGCCCTGTCCCTTCAGGACGTAGGCGATCATGGCTTTCTACGTCTCCTTATCTCTGGTGGCTCTTAGCACGCCTTCTCCTGTTATAACATGCAACTCTCGTTCCATCATCCACCTGATTAGGTCCTTCAAATATGTTATCTTTTGCTTTCCCCTGTCTCTTTTTCCCTCTATCTGGCCTGTTAGTATCAGGTTCTCCAAACCCTCCTTCCTCATTGCATTTCACAGGAACTTTAGCTGTCTCTTCCTGATGTTAAGTATTAATTTTCATTTCGTTTCCATCATTTCCAAAACCTCATCATTGCTCACATGCTCGATCCATGATATTCGCATCATCCTTCTGTAGAACCACATTTTAGTTTCTTCAAGTTTTTCCTTCATCTTTGATGATATTTTCCAGCATTCACTGCCATATTAAACAGTAATCCAGTACTCTCTTCTTTGTTTTTAGCGAAATTGTCCTGTTTCTTAATACTTTACTCAACATCTGGAATGCTTCCTTCGGCATGCCAATTCGCCTTCGGATCTCTTTGTCACACTTTCCGTCTTCTGTTATAACACTTCTCAGGTATTTAAATATTTGTATCTGCTTGATTTTAGTTTCCCCACCTGTATTTGGCATTTTGGATTGCTCTTTTTGCTGATGACCAAGCATTCGGTTTTCTTTCAGTTTATTTCTAGTCCTTTCTTGTCACTCTGTTCAGCTACCTTCTGTAGGAGGTCTGGTAGTTTCCTTTCCGTGTCTGCAATCAGTACTGTGTCGCCTTCGTATCTTATTTTGTTCAAATTGTCAAAATAATTATAAAGACATCATTTTTTTCTTATTTACCTTGTATATTAACTGTGATGAAAGAAGAAGCTCAACCAACATATCAAAATTCAAAGAGCCACATGTGATTCGTAAGTCATGGTTACCTCTGCTATATACAAAAATTCACGGGACCCATGATAAGAAAGCAGAGAAATATTTTAGCGACTGTAAACGAAACTGCAACTATGAACCTGAACAGCACGGGGTCCAAGACATAGGTTAAGACATAGGAAACTTTCAATAGACACAAAGAAGAGAGTACTAGATTGCTCTGCGATGCCAGTACTTCAATATGGCAGTGAATGTTGGACAATATCAACAAAAGATGAAGCGAAAACTTGAAGTAGCTGAAATGTGGTTCTACAGAAGGATGCTGCTGGTATCGTGAACCGAGCATGTGAACGAGGTGTTGGAAAGAATGGAAATAAAAAGAAAATTAATAATGAGCATCAGGAAGAGACAAGTGAAGTACTTAGACATTCAATGAGGAAGAAGAGCTTGGAGAACCTGATACTAACAGGCCAGATAGAGAGAAAAAGAGACAAAAGAAAGCGGCGGATAACATATTTGAAGAGCCTGAGCAGGTGGATGACAGAACGGGAGGTGCAAGATGTTACAAGAGAAAGCGTGCTAAGAGCCGCCAGGGATACGGAGACGTGGAAGGCCATGATCGCCTACGTACCGAAAGAACAAGACACATAGAAGAAAAAGAAGACTCGGTATGAATTTATAGCGCAACGGAATTAAACGTAAATTTAATATTCATCGTTAGTAAAAAAATGTTTAAGAATTTAAATCCTAATTTTAATGTTAGATCTCAGTTAACTATTGTCTCTTAGTGCTCCGGGAAAGAATGGTGGGAAACAGAGAGATTAAAGAAATTCCTGGTCAGCATTTATTGCAGGAGAACGTCAGGCGACTGAGATTATGGGTTAAATACTTGACTGCGCCGGAATTGTGAGTGTGGTCTCAATCATTTGAGGATTATTGTTTGTGTCTCTCACAAAACGCAGCAAATTTGGCCAAATCTGATTAAATTTATCATTAAATGTGTTGTCTGGAGATGTTCTAGTTCTTTCTTCACCACCCTGACCCTAATTCTTTCCACACCACACTGACCGTAGTTCTTTCTTCACAACCCTGACCGTAGTTCTTTCCACACCACCCTGACCGTAGTTCTTTCCTTTCTCTCCACCTCTGCAACAGTCATCACACCTATGCTTCCTTCCTTCTCTTGCTCCTTTCAAACTGGTTCGTTCCTCTCTTCACTCTCTTTTATCTAATTGTTTTACTCTTATGTAGCCCCCTGCACATCAGTGGCGCTACCGCCTTGCTCGGTGTAATATGATTAAAAAAATAAAAAAATAAAACGTGCCTCAATACAGTTTTCTTCTTGTTATTTATTTAATTACTAGCAGTATAGTCCGGCATGCTCGGGTGTAATGAAAGCTTTAAAACTAATCCATGGTCATGGAGCTCAGACTCGGTCTAAAGAATATTTGTGTGAAGTTTGGTGAAAATCGGATAAAAATTGTGGATTTGTATAAAGGACATACAGACAGATAAACATTCACACACACAAACACCTTGCCTTTTATATATATATATATATATATATATATATATATATATATATATATATATATATATATATCGATTTTCTGCACTATTGTAAGAACTGCAACCTTGAAACTTCTGAATATCGTTTCTTATGTCTTTGTCTATGAGTGTATCAAATTTGATTAAAATCGGACTGCTCTTTCTATATCCCGACTTTTTTTATTATCGATTTTCGATATTTATCGGGGGTTCCTCAACACAAAACCTAGCTAAGAACACTCGCAGACACTTATCGTACAACTGTGTAAATTTTCAAGAAAATCGGTTAAGCCGTTTCGGAGTCTATAGGTAATGGACACACACACACACACACACACACACACACACACACACACACACACATACACACAGACAAAGTTCCATTTATAAATAAGTTTAGATAATTTCCTTTTAAAGAAAATCTGATAAATTTTAAACGTTTATTTTAAAATTATGATGATTATTTTTATTTCGGTAAAATTCATCGTCTTCACATCAGTAAAATAATCTAATTATTGAATTATTTAATAATTTAAATTAATTTAAAACTCGCTTACATTACTTTTTTCAGCTGCTTTTCCTTTTGCTAATGAAAGTGAAATAACACAACTTAATCTCGTATTGAGGAACCGGAGAGCCGGTTTCGAAATCCATTCGAGTTCATTACACTCACTTACGTTCGAATAACCTTGGTAAAAGTATGAAACCACCTCTTCTCCACCCCCAGTATAGGGTAAATAGTAGGAGAGTTTGGGATCTATAGCCATAGTTGGCCACTAGAATAAGAGAAGAACAATCCTGAGTTCGAATCCTGAGCTGGAGTCCCTAACACTCTATGGTGCCAGTTTTGTTCTGGCAAACCTTGCGATGATTGCTTGGTTCGTTTTGATGGCAAATCAACCTCGGCATGTCATTTATTACCAACTAAACTATAACTTTTTATTGCTGGTAATACCTTTTACTTTCAACAATTTATTGTTGTTTTTTTTTATATAAATTTTGTGTCTAGTAATACATTTTTCTTTTTCGAGTATCAAGATTCATTGGGATTTCTTTTTAAGGGCAGGGTCCCCAAGTCCTACCCTTGTTATTTAACCCATAACTGGAAGGAAGGGACGGATTAATACCTTTCCCAAGGATACCAGTGCTTAAGTGAATGCAGGGTATTCAACTGGAATTCGAACTCGGCTCACCGATTTCTCTTCCGGAGCTAATATCCACTGCACCACAACCCACATCCGTCACTATACGCTTACAGCAGCTGGTATTCCCAAGCAGTCACCCATATAAGTACTAAATAGGCTCAACGTTGCTTAACTTCGATGATCGAGCGAGAACTGGTGTATTCAACGTGATAGGCCGTAAGCCCCCCCCCCCCCCCGCGATAAAGCCGGTGCATAGATGTATAGCTTTTCGGGCGCTGATCCATGCTTTCTTGCTGCTGACGGATACAATACTGTGATACTATTTTCTTACAAGCAATGAAGTGGAATTTAAAGAAAAACATTTTACTGATTTACACCAAATAAAATCTCCGAGGATCGAGAAATCATTCTGGATCTCTTTGGTTATCTTTTTATTTTATTTATTCATCAGTCAGCCATACGTGATACACGGTTGGGCGATCATGTCTCGATAGGCACATGACTGACTGGGTAGCAGATTTTTCCGCAGTAAATTGCCATTGCTTTTGGCAGTAGACTTGTTACCAACCAAATCTATGGAGCCCAATCTATTCTGCTATTTAACCCACTGCTGGAGGTTGAAGCGACAGATTCATATCTTTCCTAAGAGTAATTGTGCGTAAATGAATACAACAAATTCAACTGGAATTCGAATTCGTCTCTACAATTTCTCGTTCCGATATCCACTGCACCACAACGCATATTCTTCTTTTTGCTCATGTGACATATTCTTTCACGACGTAGGAAAGTTCCACTTGACTCTGTTTCTTGTCTCAACATTTTTCCTCTTGGTATATCTCCCAAACTACGCACTGTCATTCATTTGCGCAAGCCTGTCAAGCATGTCTGTCGCTGCGTTTCTCTGTCTCTCTCTCTCTCTTTCTATCCATCCTGGAAGCATTAAATTCTCTGTGCTCGCTCTCCTCATTATGTGCCCAAGAACATCAGCTGTATCTCCCTGATGTTAAGTACGTTTCTTCTCGTTTGCATCCTCTTTAACACCTCGTGGTTGCTCACCTGTTCAGTCCATAGTCTCCTCAGTATCTATCTGTAAAACCTCATTTCTGCTGCTTCAAGCTTATTTTTCATATATGATGAGCTCGTCCAACATTCACTTCCATACTGAAGGATAAATATTACAAAGCAATACAGCGCTCTTTCTTTTGCTTCCAATGAGATTTTCCCGTTTCTCAGTACTCTGGTTAGTTTTTAATAATCGTCCTTGGCCATACCAATCGGTCTTTAAATCCCAACATCGTACTTTCCATCCACCGTCAAAACACTTCCGAGGTATTCAAATTTCTTTATTTTTTTTTTATTTTAGTTTCTCCGATCTGTAGTTGGCCTTTTGGTTTCCTCTTTTTACTGATGACCATTCATTCATTTTTCTTGAAGATTATGCCCAGTCCTTTCTTCTCGCTTTCTTTTACTACCTTCAGTAGAAGATCCTACCTTTTTTCTTTCCGTGTCTGCTAACAACACTGTGCCATCCGAATATCTTACATTGTTAAGATTCTGGCCTATAATGACGATTGCTGACAAGGGTCTTATTTCTCTCAGAATTGTTTCGCTGTATAAGTTGAATAATTCCGGTGAGAAAACACGTCCTTGTCTTACGCCTCTTCCTATTTTTGTATTTTGCTGAATTCACTTCCTGTCCGTACGCAATTGTTGCTGACAATATAGATTATTGATTATCTCGTCTTTTCCAAAAATATCAAAATTATCGAGCATCTATATTAAACCTTTGTGGCGTATTTTGTCAAACGCCTTAGTGTAGTGTATAAAGCACAAATGGAGGTCCTTCTATATTTTTATTGCCATTTCAGATACAATTCTGAACATGAATATCGCATTCCTCATCCCGGTGTCTTTATCGAAGCCATACTGTCCTTGTCTCTGAGTCAATTTTGCTGCGCGAACTGTTCATCAGAATCCGGATGATGAGCTTTGTTATGTGGCTCATTAAGCTGATTGTTCGGTGAAGTTCACATCCTTTTACGTCTCGTTTTTTATGTAGTGCATTGAAAACTGCTTTGATTCTCCAGTATATTGAAGCTGTTTCAGATTTCGTTTATTATTTCTGTAATCCTGTCTACGCCGAAGCCTTCTAAGGACATCAACGTCTTTATTACAATCCCGTCGGGTCCTTCTATTTTGTTTCTAATCAATTTGGCCATTGGCGACTCAACTTCGGCTTGAAATATTTCTGGCTCATCCGTACTTTTGGACATTGTTGCTCTCTCTCTCTCTCTCTCTCTCTCTCTTTCTCTCTCTCTCTCTCTCTCTCTCTCTCTTGTCGTGGAAGGAAGGGATCACCAATATACACATTCCACCGCTGAAGGATTTTTCTTTTTCTAGGATGAGTCTACCGACTTTTACTTTCATATGTCATGTTGCTGAGCATGTCTTTTGTCCTGTTAATTTATTTAGTTTTTTATGCATCTTACCTTTGTGATGTGCGTTGTGGTACAGTGGATATCGGCTCGGAACGAGAAACCGGGGAGCCGAGTTCGAATTCCAGTTGAATCCATTGTATTCACTTACGCGCAAATATCCTTGGGAAAGGTATTAATCCGTATATTCCTTCCAGTTATGGGTTAAATAGCAGGACAGATTGGGTTCTATAGCCTTGGTCGGCAACGAATCTACCGCAGATAGTCGCCTTGGGTTCTCTTGCGTTGGTTATTGTCTGGCCATTCACTGTGCACCATTGGACTCATTTCTCACTATGGCCATTGTGCTGTTCTAGTTCAAAATTGCCAACTGCTTCACCTTTATTTCTTTAAACTTATTTGGCATTCAGATATTTCATGATAATTCAGATTTCTTGGGATTTGCACCGTGCCACGAGTATGGATTAGAATAATTGTATTTCTTCTTCTGTACTTTGTGATGTCAGTGCATATACCACTATTACTGATATAATGAAAGGTTTCATTTCAGTTTAAATATTAGACTAGTTCCAGATATCTGGCAGTATTTCATAACGCATTTTCATCTCCTGCGTATATAATTCTGTGATCATCACTGATGAAGTCTCCATCTCGTTTTACATATGTCTAAAATGTTACTCTTGTAATATCCTGCTTAAATTTTCCATCTGTCCACAGTTGTTCATGGTTCTGATATTCCATACCACAAGTGTTTGTTTTTTTCTGTTTGTTGCGAACAGTCACAAGATAACGGTCCAGTGACACCTGTCGCTCATGTCCTTCCATTCTGGGCGAGGGATAAATTCTGAGTAAATTCGTCTTCTTTACGCCGTTAATGTTAACAGTCGCAGGATGATGGTCTGGGGATACCTGTAGCGCATGTTGCTCCTTACCGAGCGAGGAGACAATGCCATAAGGCTTAACCCCCTTCACGTCGTTACGGTTTATAATATTATTATGCAAGTCCATGAATATATGGGAGGAATAGTGAAGTGGTTTTCTATTGTATTCTCAACGGCGTTTGAAACATCAGTTCTATTGAGCCTACCGTTGACTCTTTAAGGGTTCATCCGCCCTTTGCAAGCTTAATTTTATGTTCTACCGGGTTGCTACCATTCTGTAAGAGGAACAAAAAACGTGAAAAAATGTAAATATTAAGTGTATACTTAGTATGAGTCCGAATGGCCACTCTTATATCGGAAGATAATGCAGATTCCTCAGATTAGCATTAGCTGCCAGTAAACAAAAAGCTTAAATTATATGAGGAATTACATCGATTTTTCGCCAACGTTTGAAAGACAATATTAATACACCTTTTTCTCAGGTTTGGCAACTCGTCAGCGACTAATCTTGAATGAAAATAGAACCCATATATATGTACTTACATATATAGTGTATCGAGGCACCAAATAATTTTCTAAACATATACTGTTAAATATAAGAGACAATGAATGCATATTATGTTTAATCATGAGCCGTTCTAAACATCGTATTTTGGCTCTAATTTCAGGTGAAAATAAAAATTAAAATTCTCCAACATTTGGATAATTTTATTAAGTTGGTTCTAAGTTTTCGGCTCACATGAGCAATCTTCAGAGAGGTTCCAAGAACGTTAACATAAAAAAAACATCCAACATTAGCGACGATTTTATCTTGTGATGATATAACTTGCTAAGCAACGATAACAGTTACGAAAAATTGCAAACGCAGTTCGTAAATTTGGAATGCAGTTCTATGACGTCACACCGCGTGAGAGCTCGAAATGATAACAGAACCATATATATATTGGAGGCCATCTACATTAAATCCAAACAACCCACACTTAATAAAATCACGTTTAAATCTGGTCATAACACATTACATTGCATTTAAATATATGGTTCAGTTAACATTTCGAGCTCTCACATCGTGTGACATCATTGAACCCCATTCCAAATTTACGAACTGTGTTTGCTATTTAGTAACTGTTATCGTCGCTTAGCAAAGTTTTATGTCAACACAAGATAAAATCGTCGCTGATGGGGGATGTTTTTATGTTAACGTCCTTGTAACCTCTCTGAAGATGGCTCGTGTGAGCCGAAAGCTTAGAACCAACTAAATAAAAAATTATCCAAATGTTGGGGAATTTTTTGTCTTTATTTTCACCTGAAGTTAAAGCCAAAATACGATGTTTAGAACGGTTCATAATTAAAAATAATAGACATTCATTGGCTCTTATATTTAACAGTATATGTTTAGAAAATGTATATATATATATATATATATATATATATAGAGAGAGAGAGAGAGAGAAGGGGTGAGAGAGTAACGGACAGCAACAAGGAGGTAGGTTGAAATACTGAACAATGCAAAAATTAGTTGAAAAATTCAATAATAAAATTTAAATGCGACATTCCACTATTTAAGCTAGAATCTATCTGAAAGGGGAAAGATTAAACAAGACAGAAAAAATTAAACACATGGGTGTTTAAAAAAATTTAAAATGGTCTCAACGAACAAAAGACAAAACACTGTCTACAAAACCAAAAATTAGTAATATTTGCCAGTAGACAAAAAGTTTATTCAATATGAAGAATTACTTCGATTTTTCCCAAAAGTCTGAAAGAAAATATTCATAGACCTTTTTCTATTGTTTGGCAACTTTTCAAACGCACATTATTTGCCCTAAAACTTAAATATTAGCATACTAGAAAAATCGTCAAGAGAAACGTTACGCAAAATGAAAACTAAAACACAGACAAAATATAACTAACACTCAATTATCTGGCATTAGAAAATGTTGAAAAGTCCTTAGCAGTTTTCAAATTTTGCTAAAGCTTCATCAAGCAAGAGATTGTATTTTTAACAAGACGTAACGAGACAGAACATCTTTCCATTTTCATGGCGATGTGCAACTTTAAGAAATAATTTCTATTCCATCGAAGAAAACGAGAATATGGAACCGTTTTAAAACCACTTGATTTATTCCAATAGAAAGAACAGGTTGATACCACGAGAATCTATATTCTTAAGCGATTACAATCTGCTGTTGCAAAGAATTGTTACATAGAATTACAAGAAAGGTTTGAAAGCAAGTATTGCGATAAGGCATGCTATTCTAGACAAGCATTTTGACCTTTAAGAGAAAAGGTTATTTTAGCATAAAATTATTTATTCTCTCTGAGCGCATGGCCTAGTGGTTAGAACGTTCGCTTTTTAACCATAAAACCCGGGTTCGAATTTTCCCATCATCGATTTGTCAGGAAGATGACTTGCTATCGGAGGAGGCGATCCCAGTATGCGACACCTTTGGAAAATGCCTGAAATGAAATTGGGTAGACGATGATTGTGTTAGTACATCGTCACAAGTTAACTTGATTGAGGGTCCTGGTTTAAGGGACCGATTCCTAGAAACTGTAATCAAGGTCCGCTTAGCATAATTGTTGTATGAAACACAAGTGTGTTCTGTGGGGGTTGAACAAACGTAAATATTCCTGAGCAGGCGTCTGCAGACAGAAAACCGATAGACATCTTTGGATACGAGTGGCCAGATATATATTATTTATTTTCAATTGCTCTTATCATACTATTCGCATTAGAGTTCTCATCTATGTTGTAGAGGTTTCGGCCTTGCAACTCCTGGTCATCTTCATTTTGTCTGATTTGTTCTGGCTAAAAGCAAAGTTCAGAAATTTCTCTAAACTGTCCAGTAATTGAAGACAATTACCAATCGATAATCTAACCTTTATTTTAACTATGATAGCGTTTAACTTTAGGCAAATTTTTCGAATAGTTTTTTCTTACGAACTCGCTGCTGACGAACCCACTACTAAAAAGATACTTCTTTGATCACTATAACCTTAACCTTTTCAAGTCTAAGGTTAGCCGTTACCTTTCCCACATATTCGCATAATCTGTGCAACGTACTCTGTAAACCATTATCTTGAGTGGCCCACGGGATTTGTACAGGGTGAACATAATTATTAAAAAGGCCTAAACTCTAAATTCACAAAATTTCTATATATTTTTAGAATGTTCTTTACTTTGTGTGCAGATTTTTAGAGATGATATGGGTTGTGCGAGAATGTTAGTTTAATTTAACGATAGTGGTGGGAAGAGGTTATGTTCGAAGTTGTTGGATATGGAGACGTAAGAGCGGAGGTAAGTACTTATATAGATTGGTTCACTCGTAAAAATAGTAACAAAAATTAATCACTTTTGATAAACTTGATACCATTATGCCTGAAAAGAAAACACAGTCTCAAATGGATGGTTCTCTGAATGGTACTGTGGTCGAAATTCTGGATTTGCATCCTAGCTGATGATTAGTCTATACATTGATCGGGATATTATTCGAAACATGAAATCTTTTTAAAATAATGAATGTAGCATAAACTATCTTTTCGTGAATATAAAATTCTACTAATGAATTTGAAATGATTTCTTAAAGTGAAATATTTTTTCTGTTAAATTTTGAAGATCTTTTAAAACTTGAAGACCAGTAATAATCGTTATCAGTAACAACAGAATTGTTTTCTAGTCTTGCCTGCAGTTTATTTGTGTAAATTACTTTTTTCAAGGTTTTTCTTCCCGCTTTCATTGTAATTAAATTCAAAAAGAATTATCAATTCTGCTATTCACTAGAAATAAATATTTGGACTTAAATTTAATTTTATATCTAAGTTTTCCTTCCATCTCTCTGATTATCTGAAATTTCTTTATTGAATCTAAAAATATAATAAAAAAATATATATATACTCGTATTACTTTTGTCTGTTAAGCCTTTGGTATGCGAATAATATTTCTTTCTTAATTATATTACTTACAGCGATGTGCTAGGTGGATTGCAATAAATATTTCTATCACTATGGGTCAGTGTTTAATCAAATGTTTCAAATGGTAGAAAATTTCTTCTACATTTATATATGGGAATGAAATCTTTGCCCCATATTTGTGATGTAACAATTTAAGATAAATATAAGTTCAGTAAACGAATAATAATTTCTAACTGAATTTCTAGATGGAGGAATTATTATTCTTATTATTTATATTCTGACTATTGTCTTCATTTTTTTTTTTGTAAAAAAGTTTCGACCGCTGTTCTCTCTGGCTTTCTTCAGGTATATATTGATCTTGGAAACCGACATTGCCCATATGTAGATATATCGTCTGCTTCTTTATCTGCTCAGATATTCCACGCCCGTTTTCACGTACACAATGCCTGACTCACAATCACTTTATTACCAAATTCACAAACCAACGCTTTAATCCAATAGGCTACTATTGAACTTAAACCTAACCTGATTAATGCAGCAATTGTTGCTGCTTGTCATGTTTCCATTGCTGCTGTTGATGCTATTGAAAACTTACTCTCATTTTTTTCTTTCTTTATTAACGGATTCCATATTGTATTTATTTCTATGCTAGACCTACTAAGGAGGTCTTCATAGTCTAGCAGATTCATTCAGACGTCTAGAGTTTTGTGTCAGGGTTGTAGAAAGAATATTAAATAACGATCATGTACGTTCTAAAACATTCACCTATTCTGCCTCACAGATAATGCCTGCCACATGATGCCTATCCTAGTCAACATGTTGTACAAAATGTTCCGACATTTACCTGGTTTGTACGATTCACAAAGGATTCACAAAATTATGGAAAATACCTAATAGCAGAATTTTGAAAATTTGATTAAACTCTCACGAAATTGTACATATTTCTGTTTGTTGATTTAATATTAGTAGTATCTGATTTCTTTTTTTCTTTTTTTGTTGCTATTTCTTTTCATAGATATTATTCAAATAAGTTTATTAAAATCCACAGTCTGGATTATTTAAGAGTTTTAAGTGATCAACTTCATCCTATGTTTCAAGAATTGTTTTCGGAAGGGAAATGTCATCTTTCAAGATTATAATACACTAATTCATACTGCTAAATTTGTAGGTGAATAGCATGAGTAACATTCTAGTGCAATAGAACACATTATCTGACTACTACAGTCCTCAGATCAACATCATTGAAAATTTATGGTTCATGTTATAACAAGTGAGGAATCGTTATCATCCACTGTCATCATTAAAAGTAGTGGAGACTGTGTTAGCTGAATAATGGATACAAATTCCTCTGGGAACAATTCAAACTTTGTATGAGACGATTCCACGTAGAATTCAAGCAGTAATTACGGCAAGAGGCGGTTCTACCCCATATTGAAATAAATTTGCTTGTAATTTCAAGGTGAGGTGCTTCCATTATGGTGTCCACCCTTGAATATTATGATTTTTTTATGCGTTTTAAGTGTTAAACGCAAAAACAAAACATGACTTTGATCACTAGGTTTCGTTTAAAATGAAAGCAATATACTGCACCTCTTCTGATCTCAATTGGAACCATTACATTGAGTCAATAGCTAAATCCTCTGCTAGGAACGTTGAGTCACAGGAAGTTTGTTTTTTGTTTTTTTGTTTTTTTCGCCTGAATCCATTTTGCACAAATACAAATCAACCATCCATCCGAGCATAAAATGCAGTTGTCACATCTAGTCAGGCTGTTCATCTCAGTGTTCCCGACAGGCTCAAAAGGAAAATCTGTAATGTGATAGGTCTCCACTTGGCAGCTCGATTCCAGCCACTTTCTCACCGGCGATATATGGTTATGGTTTTTACAAATATTTTCATGGCTTCTCCTCCGATGAACTTAGCTGACTGATGCCCCCTCCACAAGAATTTACAACCAGACTGGCAATGAGGTCCAACACATTTACAGTTAGATCAACCGTATGCAGCCGACAATTCTACTCCCACAGCTTCTTTTCTCGCAATTTCCGTCTGTGGATCTGCCTTCCGTATACTTGCTTTCCTGACGGTTACAACCTCAAGGAATTTAAATGCAATGTCAATACCAATCTCTTATACACTTGACTCCAGTCCTTTCTACATCACCCTGTATATCTTGTTCTTTTCCTTTCTCTCTTCCGTCGCAACTGTCTTCACTCCTGTGTACACATCCTTCTCCTGTCCTTTCTCTGACACCCCCTGTAACTAGTCTGTCTTTCTCTTCACTCTCCTCTTATCTAAACTATTACACTTAGCTACTGCGCATCAGTGGCGGTACCGCCTTGCTTGGGGTGAAACGAATTGAATAAAACGAGCAGCAAAATGCATGAACGATTCTTTTGCTCGAGGAATGCCGTACTACATTCGATTGAACAGACTGACTGAAAATCAAAGACTAGCTTCTTACTAACAGAAAACCCTATCACATTGAAGTTGAGGTGGATGTTATACTCCTGGTTGCTTTATAAATAATGTAATAGTAGTCTCATAGTGCATTTTAAATTGACTGCTCAGGCATGCATTGATTTTTGAAGTCTTATGTGGAATCACACTTAAGAGGGGGTGATTTTTATGCGTCACAATAATTCATAATATTTAGCGAAATAAACTAAAGATTTTCTTAATAAATTCAAATATATTCGTTTGATAAAGTGGCCAGATTGTTTATCGGACCTCGATTGAAATCTTGTTGAGTATTACGGGGAGGATAGTTTACAAATATAAATGACCGCAAATATAAATTAGAGCCAATGTTCTAGATATTCTGCAGTCTATACTCTAAGAAAAAAATATAACAATTAACAAAATAAATTGATAAAAGACTTCATGTATGATCACTGAAGTTAAGCAACGTCAAACTTGGACAGTACCTAGATGGTTGACCGCTTAGTTCGAAGTTAGAATGTGCTGGTAGTATAATGGATAACGACTCGGCGTGTGAGATTAAAGTACCAAGTTCAATTTCCTGGGTATGACGGTAAACTGCATCCGGCAGCAAGGCCTCTGATGTAGAGGTTGTGAGGAGCATGGAACTACCTCTTAGTTGCTGTTGATCCCAGATCCACCCTGACCTGGAGTGGTGGCACCTCTTAGGGTTCCAGCTATGGGCAAATAGTTAACCCCAAAACTGATGTCAAAACACTATGAAAGACTTTTATAGAAATATATATATATAAAGATAGACTTTCATAAAAATACATTTTCGAAAGAAAAATATTACTAACAATACTTTTCTGAAGGAATAAAATTATAACCATAACACATTTTTGAAGAAAAAAATTATTTCCAGCAATACAAAATTAGAAGACATCTTCAGTTTTCTAAAATAAAAATAAATAAATTTTTCATCAAAATCTGACTAAATCAACTTTTTCACTATGACCGAACATTAAAAAATTACCTTAAAATCCTACTTTTTGGCATTAAATAACCCATAGAGGCTGATATGCCGTTAAACAAAACTCAAATTCAAACTTAAACGAAATTCAAATTCCAGACTTGTTCGTTATATTTACTTATACGGAACTACCCACGAGAAAGGTATTAATCCACCTATTCTCTTACCAGGTTAATTAGGATTTGTATCAGTAAATAATTATTATATCCACAAATTTTTATAATCTAAAAAGATTTTCCGAATTCACAAATGAGTTGTTACATCGTAAAAACAAACCAATCAAAAACTCGTTTTTGAACATGTTGCATACATTTCTCGCTAATTTTGTCCTTGTCATTAAAATAAAACCATTTTCTATCAGTTCAAAGCTTTGTACATGTTTTGTAATTATGATTTTTAATTAAAAGATGATTTTGTGGGGACGTTAATAGTGGAAATATTTTTTATGAATCCCTTCATTATTTTTTTTTAATTACGGAAATTTAAAAATCCCTTATAATCTGACGCGCCGTGGTTATCTTTTTACAAATACACTATGGTGGAACAATAGCCGGCGCTCTGACGTGTTTGATTACTTCAGCATTTCAAATAAAAGTGATTTAAGTGTCTTATTAATTAAGGAAACGATGTTGACAAATTAAGTGTAATAAAATGCAAAGGAACGATGTTAAAGATTGAGTGCATTAAAAGGGAGTGAAGTTATAAAGGGCATCAAAAATTAATGAATTTATGTTGAAAATAAATATTTGTTGTGTAAAATAAATGTTTGTTTTTCTTTTTCATTTTTAAGCTTCGGACATTTTGTACAAGTACGAAGCCTAATGATAAAAATGACATTTATTTTAAGTAACAAATATTTATATTTTAACCGCTTGTAGCTAGAAGCTAAAACAATGGTTCCCCGCCGCTATTTGGTCATGTCTCACCAAAACATCTCCAAATTCATGATTCCTCTCCCTTTGACACATATTCTTTTTTCTTTCATGTGTCGTGATGTTTAGGAGATCATGACCCTCCAGATCTTCGTATTTCTTTATATCTGTCAATAACTTTTGTATTGGCATTTCTCTTAAATTATGCTCTGCCATCCATTTGCTTAAGCCCATCAAATATGTTATGAGTTGATTTCCGCAGTCTCTCTTTCCCAATATCCACCCTGTGAGTATCAGATACGCCAAGCCCTTCATCCTCATTATGTGTCCAAGAAACTTCAAATGTCTCTTCCTTATGTTAAAAATAAATCTTCTTCTGGTTTCTACTGTATGCAAAACCTCGTCGTTGCTCGCATGTTCAGTTCATGGTATTCTCAACATGTTTCTGTAGAACAAAACTTCTCTTGCTTCGATTTTCTCCATCTTTGAGGAGATTTTCCAGTATTCGCTGTCATATAAGAGGACAGATAACAGTTTAGTACTCTGTTCTTTGTTTTCCTGTCTCTCAATACTCTTCTTTGAACTGCGTTTTTGGCCATACCAATACGCATTCAGATCTCAGTGTCGCACTTTCCGTTCCCTGTTAGAACACTTCCCGGGTATTTAAGTTTCTGTACCTGATCGATTTTAGTATTTCTGAAATGTAATTTGTATTATGGGCTCCTCTTTCTTTATATTCAAAAAGTGAACTTCTGTTCACATAGAGGAAGCCCAAAAAGTCTTTAACTTAACTTTCTTTAATAACTTGAAGCTGCATAATTGCAACAGTAATTTAATTTTAGAATTTTAAAACATTTACAAAAACAATCTGTATTTTTACCAGTAAAATACTGAAAAAAATCCAGCGATTTTAGCACTAAGCCTCATTACACTTTAACACTATATATGTGTGTGTGTGTGTGTGTGTGTGTGTGTGCTGAATCCAGAAATGATGAACAAATAGGTAAAATCCAAAAAACCCGATCCTATTAACATTAATATCAAAATTGATCGAGAATTTTCTCGCTGAAATGGCTATTCAACGAAATAAAATTTCGGAATTTTTTACTTACGTCATTCGCAGACAAATCTGTTTCGCTGTATCACAGCTCATCAGTACGGTTAGACAGCCGATTGCTTTTTTCCCCAGGATTGAAACCCGACCGAATTGGCGTCAGTCGGCGATTCTACCTTTGGGCTATGGGTGCTCGGTAGAAGGAGGCAGATTTTTTAGCGTGTATATTATCATTATACACGCCCAACAGCTGAGAGTTTTAATTCATTGCTGAATGAACGATATATATATATATATATATATATATATATATATATATGCAGTAAATAGATAATTACACATGTGCATATAAACACACATGTTTTTATGTATACATACTGTATATTCTCTGCAAATGTTTCCACGGAAACTTCGCTGACGGCCTTTTTTCCCTGATGTTCTAACCACATAAATTTACGCGAGGTACTATATTAGCATAAAGTTTCCTCGCTTTTACCTTTAAAATAGTTGAATATAACTCCTCTTCTACTCTAATAGTTTCTTTTCCCCCACTTCCTGTCTTGCAACTCCATTCGGTTTACTTGCTGTCCCGATAGCTACAATCTCCAAAAATTGAATTGCAACTTCAACAACTATCTTCTACCTCCTCGAATACCATCCATCCGTGAATGCTGTCTTCGACACCCCTTGTAATCTGTTTTTTTCTTTTCTTTCATTGTTTCTCCCTTCGCACTAGTGGCGGTCACGCCTTCCTTGATGTGGGATGATTTTAAAAAAGCTCTGTAGGTATTAACTGTTAATAATATATTCTCGCATTGCCCCGCTTAAAACTAATAGGAACCATTGATCTGCAATATATTGAGAGAAACATTATGTTTTTAATTGAATCATTTTTTTTTTAATCATTTCCCCCCAAACAGAGCAGTTTTACTACTACTGGTGCGCAGGGGGTTACATACGTGGAAAGTGATGAGAAAGAGGGACAGGTTATAGGGGATGTGAGGAAGTGGTTAAGAGAAGGATGAAAATATTAGTGTGATGAGACTGGAGTGGACGGAGAAAAGAACATGAGAGAGAGGATGCTAGTCAGTGAGATAGAAGATGCCTATTGACCTTACATTTAAATTCTTTGAGATTGTAGCTGTCGGGGAAGCAAGTATACGTAATGGAATTTCACAAGCGGGAAGTGCGAGAAAAGAAGCTACTAGAGTAGAAGTTGTGGTTACATTTCATTGGTTTCACTTTAAAAAGGTGGGACCTAGTTGCTAATCTAGTAGCTCGAGTAAATTCATAGGTAGGGGGCACTAGTGAGCTAAGTTCATCGGAGCAGAAGCCGTGAAAGTATTTATAGAAGAGACACAGGGAAGCCACATCACACCGGTGTGAAAGTGACTGCATCTGAGCTGTAAAGTCGGGATCGATCACATTACAGATTCTCCGTTGGATTTTGCCAAGAACTCCGATTTGGTTAGCGGGGGCACGCGAGGTTAAATTAAATTACAAAATAATTTAGTTTCCCTGATTTTATTTAATTCTTTTTAATTACATTGTGATAAATTGCTTTTTGAGTAAATGTTTTGTTTTAACGGAGCTTTGATTAATCAGATCGATAACATCTGACAAGATAATGAATCAACAAAAACACCAGAATCAATTATAAAGATATTTGCTTTATAAAAAGTGATGAAGTTAATAATCATAAGTGGATTTTTTTTTTTTTTTTTTTTGCTATATGCCATGAGCATTCAGGACGTAGGCAATCATGGCCTCCCAAATATCCCAATCAATTGCCGTTCATAATATCCCTTCTCTTGTTATCTGATCAATCCTCACTCCACTACCCAGCTGCTCAAGTCAATCGATTATGTCATGCGTTGCTTTGTCTTGTTTCTGTTTCCCTCTATCCGCCCTGCGAGCGTCATGTTCTCCAATCCCTCCGTCCTCATTATATGTCACAAAATACTTCAACGGAAATTTCATGATGCTAAGTATCAGTGTCCTTCTCATTTCCTTCCTCTCAAGAACGTCATCGCTGCTCACTTGTTCCGTCCATGGTATCCTTAGCATCCTTCTGTAGAACCACATTTCAGTTGCTTCAAATATTTCTGCTTTCTTTAACAAGATTGTTCAGCATTTGCTGCCATATTAAAAGACAATATCACTTAACAATCAAGCACTCTGGTTAAATTTTTATGTCTCTTAATACTCTGCTTAGCTTCTGAATGCATTCTTTGCCATGCCAATAAGACTTCGGATCTCCGTTTCGCACTTTCCGTCCTCTATCACAACACTTCCCAATTATTTGGATTTCTGCGCCTGTTTCGTTTTAGTATCCCTAACTTGAAATTGGCATTTTCGGCTCCTCTGTTTATTGATTACCATGCATTTAGTTTTCTTTTAGTCTCTATATAGTCCTTTCTTTACACTTTCTTTAACTACTTCATGGAGGACGTTTTGTGGTATATTTTCCGTACCTGCTATCAGCACTGTATCATCTGCGTATCTTGTTCAGATTGAGGCATCCAGTGACAAATCCTAGTAGGACTTCTATAGCTCTCAGAATTGTCTCGCTTTATAAGTTGAATAGATCTGATGAGAAACCACAAAGCTCTTTCTTAAAACAGCTTTCTATCTTTGTATATCTGCTGAACTAGTTTTCTGTCCGTACGTAGGTGGCTTACTGCCAGTACAAGTTCTTCATTACCTTTGGGTAGCTCCCCTTTTTAACACATAAGAATGAATTCACCTGATGTGTACATATAATCCTGCCTATAGAGAGTACGGCAGGGGTGAGTGATTACCAAAGGGAGTGGTAGAGATGATTAGTTGTGCAGCTGCTTAGTTGGTCAGTAAGAATATAGACTCATTACCTGGACATACTTCTTCACTACAAGACTGTATATATTGTTTCTACTCATAGTATTCCTAGTATTTCTGAATTTACTAACCAGTGTTCCAGTTTGTATATTTTCGTTCAATATAACTTACATTTTCTATCACCATATCTGTTTTAGTTATTTATTATTTTGTGTAGTTTCTCAACAAGAATCCACAACAATTAATCTAGAGCCTTTCCCGAATATTTCAAGGTGGCCGAGCGTCTCTATCAGGTGCTTGAGGCGTACTTTGTCGAATGCCTTTGCGTAGTCAATGAAACAAAGGAACACGTCTTTCTGCATTGCTACTGCCCTCTCTAAATGTTTTTTTTTTTTTACTATTTGCCGTGTCTCTTCAGGACAAGGACGATCATGGTTGTCCACAACTTTAGCAGGTTTGTCTTTTAGCCATCTCTCATAATCCTTCTTTTTAATTACACCATGGATTCCTAAACTAGAGTGTATCACCCACCGTCAGAGGGTTGCAACTGTTGCATGAACGAAGAACAACAGAAAATAAAATGGTAAGCGAGTGAAGATTTTGGTGCGCCATTTTAGGATTTTTCGTATTAAATTCGTATTTCCGCCTAAAAAAATATTCCCAAAATATATTCAAATTAGTTATGCTATGAATTTATATATATAAAAAGGAAGACAAATAAAGGAATATATGGGTCAAATTCCTACGTAAGATATAAATATATCCGCAAACAACGAATATTTTAGTATTTCCTAAAGTTTTGAAAAGGACCATTAACATTGAAATAGATCATTAGACGAAAAAAATTTTTTGGGTGGTATAAATTAGTTATGAGAGACTAGAAAAATAATAATATATTCAGTGAAATTGTATTAGTTGCTAGCCGTGTACATTTTAATTCTACAATTATGAACGAAAATCTTTTAATTCCTTGTCAACACTTGTAATGCTAATGGTGACCATAAAAGTAACCCGGACCATAAGACTACTCCAGATCCAAAAATAAACATGGCCTTAAAACTAACCCTAACTATAAAACTAATCTTGGATGTAAAATTAAATCTAACCATAAAACTAACTATGATCATAAAACTAAACTTGGCCATAAAAAGATCCTTACCATAAAACTAACTTTGGCCAGAAAAAAAAACTGAACATATAACGTTAGCTGTAAAAAGTAACGCTGACTATAAAACAAACCTTGGCCATAAAACTAACCCTGATCATAAAACAAACATTGGCCATAAAACTAACCCTGACCATAAAATAAACCTTGGATATAAAACTAACCCTGATCAGAAAAAAAACCTTGGCCATAAAACTAACCCTGATCATAAAACAAACCTTGGTCATAAAACTAACCCTGACCATAAAACTAAACGTTGCCATAAAACTAACCCTGACTAGGAAACTAAATTATATATACAGTTTTCAGTTTTCAAATATGCTCTCATATGTTCTTTAATGCGGTAGTAACAACAGAAGCCACCAAATAAGTGAACATTTTTTTGTTATTTCCCTTTGGTATTTTGAATACATTATAAACTCAGTTTATGAACTAGTAGCAAGCTTTTCTCAAACAATTTTGGTAGGTTATAGAATATTTACTATTCAGGTGGGCGTAGAAAATTTAGAGCTATGACAATAACACTGAAGGTGCGTTAAAGACCCTGGATCAAGAAACGAATAGAATGCTATAAGAATCCTAGCAGAAAGAGCAATACAGATGCAGAAGGAAATATTCCTGTGCCTTATAGACTAAAAAAGCGTTTGACAAAGTATGCTACAAATACTTAATAAAGATGCTCAGCTCCTTTGATATATTTGGGAAAAACATTAAGATAATCAAGAACCTATATTAGCAGCAAACCACTTGCATACAGACAGGAAATGAATTTAGCAAATATCCAAAAATAGAGAAGAGCGTAAGACAAGGACGTATTTTTCTCACAGGATTTCTTTCAGTTGTACAACAAAACAATTCTGAGAGAATTTGTGTCAAGTTTCGTCATTATCGTCTACAATCTCAACGATATAAGATACGCAGATGACACAGTGCTGATAGCAGACACGGAAATGACAATGTAGCACCTCCTAAAAAACAAGTTGCAAGAGAAAGTGAGAAGAAAGGACTGAGTATACATTTCAAGAAAACTGAATGCATGATCATCAGCAAAATGGGGACTCTAAAATACCACCTACAAGTCGGGAAAACCAAAATAAAGCAGGTTAAGAAATTTAAAAATCTGGGAAGTGTACTGACAGAGGAGGAAAAGTGAAACAGTGAAATACAAAACGGATTGGTATAGCCAAGTACGTATTTCAAAAACTAATCAAAGTACTGAGAGACAAAAAGATTTCATTAGAAACAAAGAAAAGGAACCTACTGTTATGTGATATCTGCCCTTCAGTATAGCAACGAATGTTGGTCGATCGCTTCAGAGATGAAGGAGAGGCTGGAAGCAACAGAAATATTGTACTGCAGAAAGATGCTGAGGATAGCGTAGACCGAGCACATGAGCAGGGACAAGATGTTGGAGAGGGTGAAAACAAGAAGAAAACGTATAAATACCATCAGGAAGAGGCAGCTGAGGTTTCTCGGACAGATAATGAGGAAGAAATGTTTGGAGAATTTAATACTCAGAGGAAGGATAGAGGGGAAAGCGACAAAAGAAAGCAGCGCGAAACATATTTGATGGACTTGAGCAAATGGTTCAGGGTTTAGGAGAGATATCAAGAGGAAAATATTAAGAGCGAAAACGGATAGGGGCAAGTGGAAATCTATGATCGCCTTCTTCCTGAAAAGACACTGCACATAAAAGAAGCAGAAGAGTTGATAGCCTTCTTTTGTAGAACAACGTTTCTGTTTTTCAGCCCCCGTCTCTTGTTCATCCTTGATGAAAATTGAATGTAAGGGTTATAGTATATATATCATCGGCGTAGAACAATATGTATATCTATTAATATATATAAATAAAATAGCTCTGTTCATTCTACATTGAGCTATGTTCTGTTGACACCTGAATAATAGTACTATACAAGAGTGCTGTATCTATTAATACACGTATATATATATATATATATATATATATATATATATATTAAATATACTCAATTATAATCTGATATTAAGGACACAATGGTTAAATAAAATAAAGACAAGAGGAAAACTGTATTTTAAATCGCCTACGCCTTTCTTCCAGTGATGGACTTTTTCAAGGCAAAAAGACGAAATGAGCTTTATTCTAAATTACGTATCTATATAAACAAACAGTGTTGGTAACCACAAAGACGCTCACAAATCATTTCAAAAGATCAACAGAATATATTTGTTTTTAGAATTTCTTCATGTGTTTGTGTAAAATCACGAGAAATTAAAATGAAGGGAATTTGACTGTTTTCTTTGAAAACTATTTATTTTGTGTGTAAGTCTGTTTTAGAATTTCTTCACGTGTGGCGCAAAGTCAAGAGATGTTAAAATGAAGGGAATTCAACCGTTTTCTTTGAAATTTTTATTATGAATGTTAGTCTGTTTTAGTATAATTTCCTTAAGTAAAGGTGAGATTGGAAAAAATCAGGGGCGTGAATTTACCAAAACATCAATTTCCTCTTGTCTTTATTTTATTTAATCATTAAATATAAGAGACAATGAATGGCTATTATGTTTAATCATGAGCCGTTCTAAACGTCGTATATTGGCTTTAATTTCAGTTGAAAATAAAGACAAAAATTCTCCAAAATTTCGATGATTATTTATTGATTTGCTTCTAAGCTTTCGGCTCACATGAGCCATCTTCAGAGAGGTTATATAGATTGAAATACAATAACATCCACTATCACCAACGATTTTATTTTGTGTTGACATAAAACTCCGCTTGGCAACGGCAATAGTTACTAAAAATAATAAACGCCTTCATTGTCTCTTATATTTAACAGCATATGTTTAGAAAAAAAAATATATATAATCTCGTACGTCGATTAAAAACTCTGGATTAATGGTAGATATTAAAAACGATAGCAACACTAATATTTACGCATCGTTCTTTAGCAATGAATCGAACACTCTTGGCTACTGGCGTTTATTTACATTGTGTCTGCCTTTCTTCGAGAGTGGATAGCTTAGTGGGAGAGTCACCCAACAGACCTCAGATCGGTCGCGCTTCGATCCCGGCTGGAAGCAATCAGATGTCTAGCCGTATTGATGAGTTGTGATACAGCGACACAGGACTGTATGCGGATGTCTATTTATGCTCTCGTCCGTCGGTTAAGCACTCTGGAGTAATGGCAGATTTTTCAGTAGCTACACTACTCTTTACGCATGGTTTCTCAGCAATGAATCAAACACTTTTTAGCTACTGACATTTGTTTACATTATGTATATAAAACACTAAAGTCTGCCTTTTTCTACTCTGAGCTGATAGCTAAGGTGTAGAGTCCCCCGGCTGATGTCAAATCAGTCGAGTTTCAATCCCAGCTGAAAGGAATCGGATGTCTAGCCGTACAGATGAGCTGGGATGTATGTGGATCAATGAAATTATATTCGGAAATCAGTCGATTAAGCAAACTTGATTTTCAACATTTCGGCATCTTGAGGCGTTTTATATCTACTGATTCACCAATGATTTTTTAAACGCACAAAAGTAACTTTTGGAACGCACAACTGGAAATCTAAACTTATTTATAATTGGAACTTTGTCTGTGTGTGTGTATGTGCGTGTGTGTGTGTGTGTGTGTGTGTGTGTGTGTGTGTGTCCGTTACAAATAGACTCCGAAACAGCTGAACCGATTTTCTTGAAAATTTACACAGTTGTACTATAAGCATCTGCGAGTGTCCTTAGCTAGGTTTTGTGTTAAGGTACATGCGTTGAATATCGAAAATCGATAATCGAAAAAATCGGGTTATAAAGGAGTGGTTCGATTTTAATCAAATTTGATACACTCATAGACAAAGACATAAGAAACATTATTCAGAATTTTCAAGGTTGCAGTTCTTACAATAGTGCAGAAAATCGATAATATATATATATATATATATATATATAAGGCAAGATGTTTGTGTGTGTGTTTCTGCCTGTATGTCTGTATTTTTTTCAGCCATTTTATTTTAGTTTTTGCTACGGGTTTGGCTCTAAGTAGGTATAATTGTAGTTCTTAGCCTTAGCCATGATACCATTTACTCAGAGGAATTATTTAGCCTTCAAAATTCAGTTTACGACGAAAAAACTTATTTGATATCGATACCAAGAAATCAAAATTTGACTTACGTCCATTTATTTTTCTTTCAGTCTACGCTTTCGCTTTAACTGGAAACAACTATTGCTTTTTAGTCTTTCGTGCCAACGTCCAAAGAGCCAGAGCTCCAGGACCCTGGATTAGTTTTAAAGCTTTCATTGCACCCGAGCAACGCCGGGCTATACTGCTAGTTTAAAATAAAGAAGGAACTAAATGAAATGTTCGAAGTCATGTCCGGATATAAACACATCAGAAAATATATATTATGATTATGCAAACCCTGATGAAAGTGTTTACAATTATTCATCGGCTGCTCCATTATTTTGAACTTCCAGTTATTTTAAACATTCATTTGTGCGTTCTGAAAGTTCCTGTTGCACGTTTGAAAGAAGCTTTGGAGACTCAGTTAATATAAAACATCTGAAAGGCTGAAACTAAGGTTGAGTAATCGATTGGCCCCTAAATAAAAGCTCTACATTATATATGTATTGAGAACTGTTTAAAACAACTATATATTGGTCTCATTTAAATCTGACCAATAACTGGTAAATATATATATATACATATATTAAACAGGTTGCATTAAACGATAGAGACAAATTAGTCTTGCAGATTTTCTTTTGAATTTTCTCATATTTTCTAATGGGGCTTTTTATTTCTGAGTTATATCTATGTACATATTGTGTACAGGTTAACCGAGTACTTTCGAACGTCATCGTTCATCATCAGGGTAAAATTTACATTTGTAAACATCAACAATAGTCTTGTAGCAGAAAACGTGTTACGACATTTTGAAGAACAAAAAAAAAACGTTAAAGAATTTTTTTAAAATGAAAGGCAAGTAATAAGGTAAACACGTGCAACTATGTGATGACGTAGAGGCGTGAATTATCAGATAATATGGAATATTTAGAGTTGCTATAGATTTTTAAATAACCTAATAATTACGTCTTAACGTTTATTTAGTTCTTCAAAATGTCGTAACACTTTTTCTGCTACAAGACAATTGTTGATGTTTAAAACTGTACGTTTTACCCTGATGATGAACGATGACGTTCGAAAGTACTCGGTTAACCTATGGATAATATTTGTATGAATATAATTCGGAAATAAAAAGCCTCATTAGAAAATATGAGAAAATACAAAAGAAAATCTGCAAGACTACGTTGTCTCTATCGTTTAATACAACCTGTTTAAAAGAAAAGATGCTTACAAAATATACTTACTTTATATATATATATATATATATATATATATATATATATATATATAGTGTCGAGGCAGCAAATAATTTTCTAAACATATACTGTTAAACATAAGAGACAATGAATGTCTATTATATTTAATCATGAGCCGTTCTAAACGTCGTATTTTGGCTGTAATTTCAGTTGAAAATAAAGACAAAAATTCTTCAACATTTGGATAATTTTTTATTAATATGGGTCTAAGCTTTCAGGTCACATGAGCCATCTTCAGAGGGGTTATTGAGCGGAGTTTTATGTCAACACAAAATAAAATCGTCGCTGATGGTGGATGTTACTGTATTACCGTCTTAATAACCTCTCTAAATATGACTCATGTGAGCCGAAAGCTTAGAACCAATTAATAAAAAGTTCTCCAAATTATGGAGAATTTTTGTGTTTTTTTTCAACTGAAATTAAAGTCAAAATACGACGTTTAGAACGGCTCATTACTAAACATAATAGACATTCATTGTCTCATATTTAATAATATATATATATATATATATAATTTAAATTGTGTGTATTTTGGCAGCATTTTTTCATTAATGCAGGTTTCATTGAATAATTTAATAGACAAAACTTGTCTATATTATTCAATGAAACCTGCATATATATATATATATATATATAGAGAGAGAGAGAGAGAGAGACGATTAATACAATGAAATTTTAGTTGATTGATGTTGTATTCACTACCTCAGCTCTAGAATTTCGTAATCATTAGGTCCCCTCATCAGGAGATTTCAGAGGTTTAGTGCAGACTTTCTTCTTTTCGGTGTGTGTTCGCGCGTATTCATTTGTGCGATTGTGTGTGTGTTTCAAAATTCGCCGTTATGTGTTGCATATTGTTATATGCATGTATGTATATACTAGCAGTATAGCCCGGCGTTGCCGGGTGTAATGGAAGCTTTAAAACTAATCCATGGTCCTGGAGCTCAGACTCAGCCTAAAGAATATTTGTGTGAAGTTTGGTTAGAATCGGATAAAAATTGTGGATTTGTATAAAGGAAATACATACAGATAAACAGACACACACACAAACATCTTGCCTTTTATATATATATATATATATATATATATATATTATCGATTTTCTGCACTATTGTAAGAACTGCAACCTTGAAACTTCTGAATATCGTTTCTTATGTCTTTGTCTATGAGTCTATCAAATTTGATTAAAATCGAACCACTCCTTTATAACCCGATTTTTTCGATTATCGATTTTCGATATTTAACGGGTGTACCTCGACACAAAACCTAGCTAAGAACACTCGCAGATGCTTATAGTACAACTCTGTAAATTTTCAAGAAAATCGGTTCAGCCGTTTTGGAGTCTATTTGTAACGGACACACTCTCACACACACACACACACACACACACAAAGTTCCATTTATAAATAAGTTTAGATAAGTATAATTTTAAGGTATGATATATTCATGGGTAAAAGGGATAGAGCCATGTAAATATAAAGTAGAAACTGGGGTCAATACTACCTGCCATTCTGCTTCAGGGGGAAAAATTGTGCACAAGCATGAGACGGACGACTGTTGCATCTGAGTGTTCACCTAAGTGTCAACTTTTATTTATACTATTCAAATCTTCTACAGAAACGACTATAAAATAACCAAAAACTAGACGTAATTATTATAGGAACCTAATACGCAGATATCGTTTAAGAACAAAAATAAATTCATCGCTTATTATAAAAACAGAAATCTCCGAAATGAAAAAAAAACGCTAATATCTAATGTTATTTTTTTTAATATATTATTGCCCCAAGCAAGGCATTTTACTGCTACTGTTTTGCAGGGGGTGACATAGCTGGAAATTTATGAGAAAGAGTGACAGATTATAGGGGGTGTCAAGAAGTGGGTAAGAGAAGGATGCGAATACTGATAAGAGTAGAGTGGATGGAGAAAGGAGCATGAGAGAGAGAGGATGCGGGTTAGCGAGATAGGAGATGACGATTGACTTTACATGAAAATCTTGAACATTGTAACTATTCGGGAAGCAAGTAAACGGAAGGGAATTCCACATGCGGGAAGTGCGAGAAAAGAAGCTGTGGAAGTAGAATTTTCGTTTATATTTCATTGGTTTCACATTAAAAGGGACCTAGCTGCTAATCTTGGAGCTCGAGTAAATTCATATAGAGGGGGCACCAGTGAGCTAATTTCATCGTCGCAGAAGCCGTGAAAGTATTTGTAGAAGAGACACAGGGAAGCCACATTGCGCCGACGAGAAAGTCACTGTATCTGAGCTGCCAAGTCGGGATCGATCACATTACAAATTCGGTAAATGTTCGTTTTAGGTGCCGACGGCTTTCCCCCCTTCAAATTTATCCAAAATAGCATTATTTATGTGCAAATGTGTGTGCTGAACTCAAATCAACAATTAGTTATTGAAAAAACTTACCTTTTTTGCTTCGAAAGTCCATAAAAAAACGAACTATATCTCGCATTTTTTTCTCTCCCGTAACTCTCACGAAGTCATGTAATTAACTGCAGAATGACGTTCTACGTAGGCAGAATTTTCTGTCGAAGTTTGGTCGTTTTTCTTCTTAACTGAAACTTCCGGCGATGTACTTCCTGTTATGAAAGTAACAAGAGTAGAAATACAATAGCGCATTACTTTCATTACCGGAAGTACCTCGCTGGAAGTATCAGTAAATGAAGAAAATCGAGTAAAAATCTGTCAAAATTCGTTGCATTACGCAGTCCGTCATTCTGCAGTTAATTACATGACCTCGTGAGAGTTACGGGAGAGAAAAAGTGCAAGATAGAGTTCGTTTTTTTTTAATGGACATTTTTATAAAAAGAAGGTACGTTTCTTCAATAATTAACAGTTGATTTGAGTTCAGCATATACATTTGCACAGAGATAATGCTATTTTGGATAAATTTGAAGGGGGAAAGCTTCGGGACCTACAACGAAAAGTTACCACAGATTCTCCGTTGGATTTTGTCAAGGACACCTAGGTGGATAGTAGGAGCACCCGACCAGATATGGCAGCAATATTCAAACACGCGCGGATGGTATATGTGCAGAATTGTTTCAGACGGGAAAACCTTCCTGGACTTACATAGAGAACCGACTTTTTTAGCAGCGGATTTCGCTATGGATTCTATATAGTCATTCTACTTGAGGAATCATTGTATAGAATTGTCTACGAATTCTCTAAAAATAGTAAACCGGAAAATACATACATTGATTACAAAAGTAGTACATTCTCGCGCCTATGAACGTTTTATCTATTCGATATTCTTTTACTTAAATCGATTCGTAACATTTGCTTTTAGGAACGCTGTCCATAAGATCCTCTACATCCTAGGATGTAGAGGATGTGCGTTGTGGTACAGTGGATATCGGCTCGGAACGAGAAACCGGGGAGCCGAGTTCGAATTCCAGTTGAACCCATTGTATTCACTTACGCGCAAATACCCTTGGGAAAGGTATTAATCCGTCAATTCCTTCCAGTTATGGGTTAAATACGTGCAACAGATTGGGTTCTATAGCCTTGGTCGGCAACCAGTCTACCGCAGAAAGCAATGGCAAACTACTGCGGCATAATCTTCTGCCTGGTTAGTCATGTCTCTTACGAGACATGATCGCCCAAGAGTGTATCACGTACGGCACTTAACTGACTGACTGTCCGTAAGATTGTAAAAGAGTAGCGGCGAACGTGCAAGCTGTCAACGTCACTAACATGAACCTCGCTCAAACGATCTGATAGACGCATCATCTCCATGCCTTACCAACTCTAACCTTCATCTAAGTTGCTTCACATGTTCATCCAAAAATAAATATCCTCTTATATCCTATATAGGGCCATACAAAGAAATATCTATTAACAAATTATGTTTTTTTTAATTTTTACCCACTACCACCGACCTCGATCAAACGACCTGATAGATGCATCAACTCCATACCTTACCAACCTCCCTCAAAGTTGCTTCCCTTGCCCATCCAAAAAAATAGGTACCCTCTTATATCCTCTGTAGGACAATACAAAGAATTATCTATTAACACATTCTGTTTTTTTTTCTTTTCGCCCACTATCACAGACCTCGGTCAAACGACCTGATAGACTCATCAACTCCATGCCTTACCAACTCTAACGTTTCTCCAAGTCGCTACCCTTGCCCACCCCCAAAATAGGTATCCTTTCATATCCTCTGTAGGCCAATACAAAGAATGATATATTAACAAATTCTGTTTTGTTTTATTTTTACCCACTACCACCGACCTCGATCAAACGACCTGATAGATGCATCAACTCCATGTCCTACCAACTCTAACCTCCTTCAAAGTCGCTTCCCTTGCCCACCCCCAAAAAATAGGTATCCTCTCATATCCTCTGTAGGTTAATACAAAGAATTTTCTACTAACAACTTCTGTTATTTTTTCTTTTCACCTTACCGGGGGTACTTCCTGTTTGTTCCCTACGCACGTTTATACCACTCGAGAGTTAATAAAATTTTATCGTAAGAAATGCTTAAATCTATGAAAGGTTGGATCTATATTAAGGCTTCCCCAGAAACATGTATAATATCATGCTTCCTACTTGAGACAGAGATTCTGTCAGGGACTCGTCAGGTATTCAATGGGAGAATGAAGCCATTTTTAACCGCTGGAACGGCTTCCTATTATTATTGTAATGTCGGATTTTCGAATAAGGAATCACTTGCAAGCAAATCGATAGGTAGAAGAGATAATGTTGAATACTGACTGCATTGAACAGCTTTAATACTATTTATTTGATGAATAGCTTAAAGACAAATATTTACATCCGAGACCCAGGACACTGGAGTAATTGCGAATGGAAATTGAAGGGAAATCTAACACAATCAAAAGCGATACATTATTTGATGCGAACTCTATTTTCAATCAGAATAATGATATTCTGAACTCATCAAATTAGTATCAGTTAAACATACAGTATCGCTCATACGAAGTTCATTTTCTTCTAAACCCAAAATAACCGGATTTTTCTTTCTTGAGGTGCATAACAGAATGAAAATAAATACTATAGATTATTATGGAATGCAATTCCGTTCAATATATTCTAACGAAATAATTTATACAAGTATTAAGAGACTGAAAATTTTCTTTTAATTTAAAAAATGTGTATAAAAGAATCAAGTATAAGTGTTTTTGAGTCAGTAAGGTTTATGCAAGGAATTCAACTGAACGTTAGAATTCCAGTTGAATTCCGTGCATTCACTTTCGCGCAAATACCCTTGGAAAAGGTATTAATTCGTCACTTCCCTCCAGTTATGGGATAAATAACAGGACAAGTTGGGTTCTATAGTCTTGGCTGGCAACCAGACTAAACTATCGCCCAGTTCTTACACCACCCACGTCTTTTGCACAGGTGAAGAGGCTCATCCCTTGTTCCCTGTTTAGGATGAGGTTTCCGGCTTTCTCTTTTCCAATCTTTTCACTCTTTTCTTTTTTCTTTTTTCAATTGGAGTAGATAGACTAAACTATCGCCCGGTTCACACTCCACCCACGTCTATTGAACAGGTGAAGAGGCTCATCCCTTGTTCCCTGTTTAGGATGAGGTTTCCGGCTTTCTCTTTTCCAATCTTTTCACTCTTTTCTTTTTTCTTTTTTCAATTGGAGTAGATAGACTAAAATATCGCCCGGTTCACACTCCACCCACGTCTATTGAAAAGGTGAAGCGGCTCATCCCTTGTTCCCTGTTTAGGATGTGGTTTCCGGCTTTCTCTTTTCCAATCTTTTCACTCTTTTCTTTTCTTTTTTTTTCAATTGGAGTAGATAGACTAAAATATCGCCCGGTTCACACTCCACCCACGTCTATTGATAAGCTGAAGAGGCTCATCCCTTGTTCCCTGTTTAGGATGTGGTTTCCGCCTTTCTTTTTTCTAATCTTTTCACTCTATTCTTTTCTTTATTTTTTTTTCAATTGGAGTAGATAGACTAAACTATCGCCCGGTTCACACTCCACCCACGTCTACTGAACAGGTGAAGAGTCTCTTCCCTTGTTCCCTGTTTAGTATGTGGTTTTCGCCTTTCTTTTTTCCAATCTTTTCACTCTTAAGTAGCCCCCTGTGCATCAGTGGCGTTACCGCCTTTCTTGGGGTGATATGATTAAAAAAAAAAAGTCTACCACAGAAAGCAATGGCAACCTACTGAGTAATAATCTTCTGCCAAGACAGTCATGTCTCTTTAAAGACATGATCGCCAAAGCATGTATCACGTATGACACTTAACTGACTGATTGAATATAATGGTTGGAAACATGATTAAGGCTTCTACTGGGCATAAAGCGGGGGATCAGTTTATTACTTCATAGCAATATAAAACTGATCCCCCACTAGTTATTACTTAATACAAGAACACATCCCTTCCTCTTTAGCTCTAAGTCAAATAACAGGACAGATTGAGTTCTGTAGCCTTGGCTGGCAAAAAAAAAGTCTACCGCAGAAAGCAATGTCAACCTAGTGCGCGATAATCTTCTGCCAAGTCAGTTATGTCTCTTTCAAGACATGATCGCCAAAGCGTGTATCACGTATGGCACTTAACTGACTGAACGTTAGTATGTGTGTGAATGATAAAACGAAATAAATTTCCGTTTAACATTGGAAGGAAATAATGTATACAAATATTAACTGAACTTTGAAAATAAATAGATTTTTACAAAATAAGTTGTTAATGGTTAGATATCTATTGTTTTTATTACATGTAGCACATACATACAAACAGGCATAAGTTTTTTTCTCGATTTAAAAATGTTTATTTATTGCTTTATTTCACGTGACACGTATCTGACCAATGAAATTAAACATCAATCAACATACTGTCTCTTTAGAATTTCAAAATGTTTTTCTTTTAATTTTTATATCATTCGTCTGCAATAAAAATCTTTAAATAAGCTTGTTAAAATGAAACATGTTAGATTAAAGACAATTTATGCCTACCTGTTCTTTACTTATTCTATTCACCTTGTCGGATTTTAATGGATATATTCAACACACATATATGAGTATATATGGGTGAGTGGTTACCGAGTTCGCTTTCCGAGTATGAGATCCGGATTTGAATTACCCAATCACATCAGGAAATTGACTTCTAGATGCCTGGGGAGGAGATCCCGGCGCGCGGTAGCTTTAGAAAATGTCTGAAATTTTCGGAAGCCGTTGATAGTGTGTGTGCTAGCACGATATCAGAAGTCATCTTGAACGAGGGTTTGAAAGTTGTTCAAACTGCAGTGGATGTCTCTCCTATCTAAGCCTCGTTAGCTACTGAAGAGTCATACTGGTAAACCTTTCAGAAATTGCGATCAATACGACGCTGATGATAATTTGCGGAGTGTGTCAAAAGACCTCCAATCTTACACATTACATGAAAACCTGGAGTCAAATTAGACAGAATTCACAAAACAGGCTAGATTCTTGCAAGAATCTAACTTCTAGCAAGTTTATTTTTACATGTTAAACGAAAAATACAACAAGTTGATTCGACTAATTGCATTATTTGTAAGAAGAAACAAGTTTTCACTCCTCGTTTCATTTTGTAAAATTACTTGTAAAAAAAAATTTAATCGTGTAATAATGTTTTCTCTTGAATCAATGATAAATTTTGATTATTACATTCCTTGGACTGCTGTTCTGATCTTTATTGACATATTAACGACGTTTCAGCTGCTGTACGTCCCGTTCTTTTTCAGGTGATGGGAATTTCGAACGGAATCCTTTATTTCGATTACTGGGTTTTGATAGATATAGGACACCACTAGAAAATACGTAAGCTGAAAGAATCAGCCCTTATGCTAGACCACAAAAATCTCTTAAACCGAACAAGCATAGAAATAACTAGAGTATGAGAACCTGCAATACAGAATGCTAGAGAAAATTATTACCGTCAAAGATTGAGCTCCGGTAAAAAATGTCTTCTGAGACATTAGAGTTACAGACAAACGCACCTCCCTCCCATTAGCATGGAACAGGCTTGCCTCCCAGAGAGTAAAACACTACGCCTGCTTGGCCTGACACTCTCAGCGGACCTCAAGTGGAATGACTACGCCGGATCCATTGCTAAATCTGCTGCTATGAATGTCGGCTCTCTGTGAAGGGCCCGGAAATTCTTTCCGTTAGAATCTATCCTGCACTTATATAAATCTACCATTGAATACTGCTGCCACATCTTGTAGGGTGCCCCTGCTATTCTCCTCGGGGTTCTTGACAAAATACAGCGAAGAATCTGTAATGTGATTGATACTGACTTGGCTGACCGCCTGCAGTCACTCTCTCACCGGCGTGACGTGGCTTCCCTGTGCCTCTTCTATAAATACTTTCATGGCTTCTGCTCTGATGAACTTAAATCACTGGTGCCTCCTAGGTGTGAATTTGCACGAGATACTAGATTGGCAACTAGGTCACACCCTTTTACAGTGAAACCGATGGAATGTAACCGCAATTTCTACTCCAACAGCTTCTTTCCTCACACTTCCCGCCTGTGGAATTCCCTTCCACATGCTTGCTTCCCCGACGGCTACAACCTCCAGGAGTTTAAATGTAGGGTCCATAGACACCTCCTAACACACTAACTCACACTCATTCTCTCCAACTCTCTCCCTATGTATATCCTAACTCGTCTATCACCCTCCTTTTGACATTTCCTATAACCAATCTCTCTATGTAACCCCCTACGCTATAGTGGCAGTGGAATGCCTTGCTTGGGGTGACATGATTAAAAAAAAAGTTTAAAAAATTTATACACTGATATCCTCAATGATACATGACCCAGTGGATATAGACATTGGTTAGTTCCAGTGACTTACCCCAAGAGTTGTGAGTTCAAACCAGGCTACAGCGAGTAGATAAAGAGAGAAAACTATATGGAATGAGAATGATATACTCCAATTATCGAAATAAAGTGTTCGGTTTGAATTTATTAGCACCTGAAGAAGGTACAACGGTCGAAACGTCGTAAGCATGTCAATAAAGATGAGGAAAGCAATCCAAACAACATAAATAATGTAAATACTACCTAAACTCAGACGTGTAGTTAAATATAAATTTTGAATTTTCATATCTTGATTTAGGAATAACGTAACCCGTACAGTTGTTGATATGCCGTTGAACATAACAAACTAATCACCAATTCATACTTACTGAAGATTAAGCCAACATGTTCGGCGTCCTTAGTATAAAAATAAATTTTATGCATGTTTTTGGTATGAGGATAAAATCCATCCGGTTCCTGGTTATGATGATAAAATGCATTCGGCAGCAAGGCCTTTGATTAGGAGGTTTTGAAGAGCGTGGAACCAGCTCTTAATTGCTGTTGTTTCTAGGTGCATTCAGACTCAGACCCGGAATGGTAGCAACTTTTAGGATCCCAGATTTACGCACAAACTGGGGTCAAAATACTAAGAAATTATAAAAATACATTTTATAGTAAAAATCCCAGAAATAATTTTTTGGAGAAGAAAATATTACCGGCAAGATATTTTTGAAGAAAATTGAAAAAAAAACAAAAAATTACCAGCAATCTGATTTTGAAGGAAAAAATTCCAACAACGCATTTGCCTTTCGAAAAAAAATCTTTACAAAAATACGTCAATAAAACCTGATTTCTTACAAAGAGTACATATTCTACTCATAAAGATCTATTGTAAAAATCTTGTTGGCATTAAATAGGCCATTTGGTTTGACGTACCGTAAAATAAACCAAACGAACATGTACAAATAGGCTTATGCAAAAACATAACAACTGCAAGCTATATATCTATAAAATAGTTGTAACATACAACGTGTGTTAGCACGTGCAATACCCTGTCTTCATCAGCCGCCGACCAGGGGTGATGTCACGGGACCGCCACCCCTGGCGTCACCAGTAGCGTTTACCACCAGGCAGGGTATGAAGATAAACTTGTTGATTGTCCCTCTTGCATATTCTCATAAAGAAGTAAATAAAACGATCGTTCCTCTTTGCAGTTTGTATCGGCAATGAAACTTCCTGAACGCGTTTGCCGTTATTAACGCGCTCGTGAAGGAAGAAGAAAAAAAATCTTTGTAGATGTTCACACAAATATGTCATTTGCGCATATTAGATATATATTTTACTCTGAACGTATAAAATTATGTACACTGTCTATGTCAGTCAGTTAAGTGCCATACTTGATACACGCTTTGGGTGATCATGTCTCGAAAGAGACATGAGGGACTGGGCAGAAGATTATCCCACAGTAGGTTGCCATTGCTTTCTGCGTTAGATTGGTTGCCAACGAATGCTATAGAACCTAATTTGTCTTATTATTTAGCCCATATCTGGAGGGAAGAGACGGATTGATACCTTTCCCCAAGGGTTTAGCACGTAAATGAATGCAAGGAATTCAACTGGAATTCGAACGCGGCTCCCTGATTTCCCATTCCGAACCGATATCCACTGCACCACTACTCATAAAGATCTATTGTATTGTATGTAATCTTGCTGACGTTAAATATCCTATTTGGTTTGGTAAAACAAACCAAACCAAGCCAAGCCAAATAGGTTTATATCAAATCATAACAACTGTAAGCTATGTATCTATAAAATATGCTTTACTCTGAAAGTATAAAATTATGTATACAGTCTATGTAGTTGAAGCTATAAAATTGGATACAGCTTTCGTCATTAAACAACCCATTTAAATAACCAAACGAAACTAACCATTACAAGTCACTTTCCAGACACATTTTTATTTTTACGAGAACCACAACCATGAACGAAATTTGTTTAACAAGTCAACAGCCATCGTACAGAAAGGTAGGTAGGTTTTGTATATTTTCCTGTGGCGTAAAAGGCCTCATTACAATAGGTGTTGCTACTGTGGTTTCTGTGACAAGAAGATTCTACCGGGTAAGATTACTAGTACTACTTCCTAGGAGAGGAGAAGGGTTCATACCTTTTCAATGATATTGGCAGATTATTTGTCACCAGATGACGCTGATGACGATAATTGCGTGAGAATATTTTTAAAAATCGAAGGTATACTGCGATAAGTTTTTAAGAAGGTGCTTTTTAGAGAACAAAGGCACCATTAGGCACCATTAGGCACCATTAGAACAAAGGCACCATTAGGGTTGATAGACTATCGGATAATTGATACAAGCCTAGGAAAAAGTTACGATGAATATCAAAATCTGATTGATAGTTTACATTTCAATTAAGTGCCTTGATAAACAAGGGAAAAGAAATTATTTGTCATATCTTCATGTGTGATAAACCTTTTTTTGTAATATCACCCCAAGAAAGGCATTTTACTGCTACTGTTGTGCAGGGGTTTAGAAAAATGAACAATACTTATTTATAGGCAAAAAAAAAAAAAAGAAATTTCATCATTAAATGATGCAACAAAGTTTGAATCACAAAAACTTAACCCAGCCCTGTGTGTAGAAATAAACTACTCAAACAAGTTTTTTATATAAAAAAAGAAAAAAATAGACAAGTTATGTTTTTCATATTTAAGTTTTTCCTTTTGTGAGATTAAGTTCCATATATTGATATTAAAAGGTGTAAAGAAATTTAATTTTGGTATGTTTCATATTTCTATCTTTCATAAAATAAAAAAGCATAATATGCCAAAAATAGTTTCTAATTTCTTCCTGTTGCAATTTTAGACTTAATAAATAAAATAGGTACTTTCGATCTTTGATATCAACTTTATTTTTTTTTTTCTAATATCATAGCATCATATGAAGTATATATGGAGTCAATCGTCCAAGTACTATTTATATACATACAGAAAAAATAAATAAAATATTTTTAAATTATTAAAATTTAAAACGATTTTCAGACTTTTGGTTTACTCTTTATTGAACGGCTGGATAGTTTCTGCCTAGCATTTTTACACACACACACACACACTCTCTCTCTCGCTCTCTCTCTCTCTATCTCTCTATCTCTCTCTCCTTCTCTCTCTCTCTCTCTCTCACACACACACACACACACACACACACACACACAAGTGTCTTTCAAAAAGTCCTAAGCCTCATCCATATGAAGTTAAATAAATAAGACTATTTTTGATTATTCTTTGACATAGTTTCCCTGAACATCGATATAGTTTGTCCAACAATGCTTTAACATTGCAATCCCATCAGTGAAGTAAGTGGCGTAGCGGTCCTCCAAAAACTCCTTTACAGCACCTATGATCTCATCATTGTTTCTAAAACGGTGACCACGCAGGTGGTATTCACGTTTAGGAAAGAGAAATAAGTTATATGGAGCTCAATCAGGCGAGAAGGGGGATCGAGTAGCAATTCAAACATATTATTCGGCTTATTCGGCTACTGTAACCTGAGCAGTGTGAACAGACACGTTATCCGGGAACAAGAGAACATTTTTTCGTTTCGGCTTGCACCATCCCAACAGACGCTGCCTCCTTGAACTTCTTCAAACAAAGTGTTTCCACTATGTGCTTTGCATTTTTCATTCAGGTTCGAAATGTTGAACTCAGGTTTCATTTTGAATTACTAATCTGCAGCAAAAATTCTCAGGGTCAACCTGGAAGCGAATCAAAAGTGATCTGGAAATGTCAACGCTTTTCAGAATCTGCTCTGCTGTCAGCATTTTTAGAACTCATCTTGTAGATAGCTTTCCCATTCCCAAAATCTCAGTTAAAACAGTATGGACAGATCAATGATCTCCCCGATGCCATAAGATCACAAGTAGGCATATACGCCGTCGATACCACAGTATACGCTCGCCTCGATCAAAAATATGATGTTGACGATAAGGCGAACCTCGCGGCTGAGCTTGAAAAGGACCTCCAATCCGTGGTGGATCGGGGTAGGAAATTGCTCGTAAAATTCAATTCTTTCAAAACGAAGCTGCTGTCAATTAACCACCACAGACGACCGCACCTCCCTCCCATTAGCATGGAACAGGCATGCCTCCCAGAGAGTAAAACACTACGCCTGCTTGGCCTGACACTCTCAGCGGATCTCAAGTGGAATGACTACGTCGAATCCATTGCTAAATCCGCTGCCATGAAAGTTGGCTCTCTGTGCAGGGCCCGGAAATTCTTTCCGCCTGAAACTATCATGCACTCATACAAATCTACCACCCGCCCGTGTTTTGAATACTGTTGCCACATCTGGTCGGGTGCCCCTGCTATTCTCCTCGGTGTTCTTGACAAAATACAGCGAAGAATCTGTAATGTGATTGATACCGACTTAGCTGACCGCCTGCAGTCACTCTCTCACCGGCGTGACGTGGCTTCCCTGTGCCTCTTCTACAAATAATTTCATGGCTTCTGCTCTGATGAACTTAAATCACTGGTGCCCCCTAGGTGTGAGTTCGCACGAGATTCTAGATTGGCAACTAGGTCCCACCCTTTTACAGTGAAACCGATGAAATGTAACCGCAATTTCTACTCCAACAGCTTCTTTTCTCGCACTTCCCTTTCTAGAATTCCCTTCCGCATGCTTGCTTCCCCGACGGCTATAACCTCCAGGAGTTTAAATGTAAGGTCAATAGACACCTCCTAACACACTAACCCTCCCATTCTCCCCAACTCTCCCCCTATGTACATCCTAACTCGTCTATCACCCTGTGTAACCCCCTGCGCTATAGTGGCAGTGGAATGCCTTGCTTGGGGTGACATGATTAAAAAAAAAATCACGAATTAATACCTATGAACTTAGATGTCTGCTGAACGGTAAGACGTCTGTCAGCTAAAAATATGGAGGTGAATTATACCAACTTGTTTATTGGTGGTTGAGGGTTTTGGAACACCTGACACAACGTTGCTTAACTTTGATTATCTTACGAGAACCAGTGTCTTAACGCAAAACTGATTGCTCACATCTCTATTTTATCTATTTTTAGATATGTCACACATCTCTCGCATTTTTATGGGTTTTACTTACACAGAAATTAGAACAGGAATCTGAATTCCTGTTTCTAGTTTTAGAGGTAGTGTTTTGCTAAATAAAAAAAAAACAAAAACATGTTTAGCTTTGGCTCTTCTGCATCAATGTCAATACATGCGACCAAGATGAACATTTTAAATTAGTCTACTGTGTTGGGGGATTTTTCATATAAAACCTTTTCTTTGCTATACGCTTCAGATAGAAGTCCACTACTGTTGAGTCGGGTGAACGTAGTGGTCATTCAAGGCTGCTGTGACGTCCCATCTCACGCCCTGGAAATGTCATTTACTGCTAAAGCATTATGAGGTCGTGTGTTATTTTGTTGAGAAACAGTTCAACGAAGTTAGCAGTGGTTCTGATTTGTGAAACTACTACTTAAAAAGAAAAATTTACGACACTATATAAATACTTAAGCAATGGTATACCTACTATTAGCCCACCCTGAATATATATATATATATATATATATATATATTCAAATGAATAAGAATGAAAAAAATAATTGCAATGTTCAAAACAGTAATTTAAAACAGTGCTCAATATAACAATAAAGCAATGGATATTTATTATTAATTAATAACTGCAATCACTCTCTCACCGGCGTGACGTGGCTTCCCTGTGCCTCTTCTAAAAATACTTTCAAGCCTTCTACTCCAGTGAATATAGCTCACTGGTGTCCCCTATGTATGAATTTACACGAGCTACTAGACTAGCAACTAGGTCCCACCATTTTACAGTGAAACCGATAAAATTTAACCGCAACTTTTTCTTTGCAGCTTCTGTTCTCGCACTCCCCGCTTGTGGAATTCCCTTCCGTATACTTGCTTCTCCGACAGCTATAATCTCAAAGAATTCAAATGTAAGGTCAACTGTCATCTCCTATCTCAATGATTTGCATCTTTTCTCTCCTGCTCTTTTCTCCATTCACTCCACCCACTTTACACCAGTATTTTCATCCTGTAATACCCTCTTCCTGACACCCCCTATTACCTGTTCCTCTTTCTCATCCCTTTCCTCCTATGCAACCCCCTGCGCACCAGTGGCAGCAAAACTGCCTTGCTCGGGGTGAAATGATTTTTTAAAAATTACGTTAGAATATGTGCGAACTAAAAACTACTACAAATTATAAATTTTGTTTCGACATTGAAAGAACAGCGCCTCTTCAGGTACAATGATGGTAATAAGCGTTTTATTTTTTTAAAAATTTCTTTTAAGAACAAATTACAAAGTACATGAAAAGTGACACTTTGCTAAATCAAAGGCATGAAACTACATTAAATTTTAAATGTATCTAAGAACTAACCTTACAATATTGCTAGTTTTACTAAATATAAGGTATGAAACTAAAGCAATTGTAAACATTTTATAGTATACACCTTACTATCTTTATAATTTACTCAAACTATATAATGTTTCTTTTTTTTATTTTTTATTTTTTTTTCAATTGGAATAGATAGTCTAAACTATCGCCCGGTTCACATTCCACCCGCGTCTATTGAACAGGTGAAGAGACTTATCCCTTGTTTCCTGTTAAGGTTGTGGTTTCCGGTTTTTCTCTTCTCCAAACTTTTCACTCTTTTTTTTATTTTTATTTTTTTTTTCAATTGGAATAGATAGTCTAAACTATCGCCCGGTTCACACTCCACCCACGTCTATTGAACAGGTGGAGAGGCTTATCCCTTGTTTCCTGTTAAGGTTGTGGTTTCCGGTTTTTCTCTTCTCCAAACTTTTCACTCTTTTTTTTATTTTTATTTTTTTTTCAATTGGAGTAGATAGTCTAAACTATCGCCCAGTTCACACTCCACCCACGTCTATTGAACAGGTGAAGAGGCTTATCCCTTGTTTCCTGTTAAGGTTGTGGTTTCCGGTTTTTCTCTTCTCCAAACTTTTCACTCTTTTTTTTATTTTTATTTTTTTTTCAATTGGAGTAGATAGTCTAAACTATCGCCCAGTTCACACTCCACCCACGTCTAGTGAACAGGTGAAGAGGCTTATCCCTTGTGTTCAGGTTGTGGTTTCCGGTTTTACTCTTTTCTATTCTTTTTACCCTTACGTAGCCCACTGCGCATCAGTGGCGTTTTCGCCTTGTTTGGGGTGACATGATTAATTTTTGTTGCACTCGATAATTACTGTTAGTAGTTTAATTGTTGTACTAACTTGTATTTATATTATTAGACAGGTAATATACTTATGCGAAATTGGCGCAGTATAATCCTTCTCCCTATATTGTATTATTTTTTATTTGAATAAAAATATAAGCTCTATCATCATCATCCTCATCATCAACATCGTCGTAGTCGTCTTCGTCGTTGTCATTGTTGTAATTATTGTTGTTATTATTATTATTATTATTATTATTATTATTATTATTATTATTATGTCATTTTTCATCATATTTCGATTTCTGCTTTGGTCTCACTACCAACCAAGTCTGCGGGGAGACCTAAGGCAGGTTGTGGCGTGTTGTTATGGCTCCATTTCATGTTTTTCTATCTTCCCTATCATCCCAAGCATTACATAGATAAAGTTTTCCTTAGTGTGTGGGCTGTACTTAATAAGACAATTTTTTGTATATCTCTTAAGCTGGGGTTTCCAGGGATTCTTTCAATGTGTTGTTTTGTTCCATTTTTTATCATTCCAAGTGCACCTACTATCTCTGGCACAACTCTTGTTTTCAATTTCCACATTTTTTCTATTTCAATTTCCAGGTCTTTATATTTTGACAGTTTTTGAAATTCCTTGATTGCTATGTTACAATCCGCTGGACAAGCCATATCAATTAATAGACAAGTTTTCTCCTTCTGGTTTTTAACAATAATGTCTGGCCTGTTTGCTTCAAATTTTCTGTCTGTGTAGATGGTGTAATCCCATAGAATGGTTACATCTTCTATTTCTGTAACCGGTGCAGGATGATGTTCGTACCAGTGTTTGTTTACAGCTTTTCCATAATGTTTGCACATTGCCCAATGTAAATATTGCCCAACTCTATCGTGGCGATTTTTATATTCGTTTGGGGCAAGCACAGGACAGCCTGAGATTAGGTGGTCTATTGTTTCTTAGTGTTTATCACAAAACCTACATTTTTGATCCATATTATTATGCATAATATTTGCCTGAAAGTTTCTCGTGAAAAGACTTTTGTGTTGTGCTGCAAGTATAAATCCTTCAGTTTCAGACTTTAATCCAGATGCACGTAACCATCGATGAGTATTAACTTTGTCAACATTGGATTTATTGGCACGTACTGGATATTGGCCATGCAGAGGTTTGTCTTGCCAGCGCTGTTTCATCTGTTCAAGAGCTTTATCTTTGGCTTTCATTTTCATATTCTTTGCCGCAATAGTTGGTTCTTGGCTTCTGTTTTGCTTTTCTACAGAATCTACTAACTGTAAATCTTGTTTGTATTTACTGCCTTCTTTTATTATTGAATATTTTTTCTTTCTTTCTTCATGTTGCCTTACTAATTGTATCATCCAATCCTTTGTTGTTTCTATGTATGTTAGTAAGCCAATAGTTGTTGTCTTGTATGACAATTCCAGCTGAATAAGACCCCTTCCACCTTTTTACGGGGTATGTATAGACGGTCTACATCAGCCTTTGGATGATGCATCTTATGCTTAGAAAGAAGCTTTCTTGTTTTAGCATCCATTCGCCTGATGTCGTTTAGAGTCCAGTTTAAGATGTTAAAGCTATATTGGACAACTGGGATTGCAAGGCTATTAATGGCAATAACTCTGTTCTGTGAATTTAATTCAGTTTTTAATATCATTCGTAGCCTTCTATAGTACTCTTTACGCACTATTTCTTTCATTTTTTTATGGTGAATGTTTTCGCTCTCATTTACACCTAGGTATTTATAAGTTTCTTCTGGTTTCAATTCTTTTATTGTTACAGCAGGGTCTAGGCTAATTGAGGGTGTTTCTTGTATTGATCCACGTAAAACTGTAGCTTTAGCACATTTATTCAAATTAAATTTCATTCCAATGTCTTCGCTGAAGCATTTTACAGTTTGCAGAAGACCTTCCAGCTCATTATCATTCTTAGCATATAACTTTAAGTCATCCATGTAAAATAGATGGCTTATTTTCTATTTTACATGGATGACTTATTATTATTATTATTATTATTATTATTATTATTATATTATTATTATTATTTATTATTATTATTATTATTAGTTTTATTATTTTGTTATATAATTTATATTTGTTGTTATAATTTTATTTGTTGTTTATTTGTTGTTTATTTTATTATATTATTTCATTATTTCAATTTGATTTTAATTTTAATTTAATTAAAATTAATTTTTATTTCTTTTTAATTTAAATTATTTTATTTTATTTTATCTTTCCATTTAGGTCTAAGGAAATTAAATCTTCTTTTTACTTTTTTTAAATATCCTTTATTGTACGCCTTATGAATAATTTTTCTGTTTGTGTATGTGATTTCATCAATTGTTTTTTGTTGGGGGGGGGGGTTCTTTTGTAAATGCTATAAGATTTAACTTAAAACACTGTAACCGATCTCTATATCTGACTGCAAATCATTTCCAGCTAAAATGAAAAATTTCTCTCTCTTAGTCGTTTCCATTAACTCTCCCCTTTCTTCCCTCTCTATATTTTCTCACTTTTTTATCTTTAATTTCCTCTTCACTTTCTATTTCATCTGTATCTTTCTATTTCCTCTTTCGTTTCCTTTTCTGTATAAATTCTTTTCTTTTTAAATGCCAAAAGATTTGAGCCCCGACATCGCGTAATCGATGTCAATATTTGTCTACAATTCACTTCCGGACAAAATTTAAAATTTCTCTCTCTAACTCTTAACCATTTTCATTGGTTTTCCCTCTCTACATTTTCTCACGTATTTTCTTCTTCACTTTTTATTCTTTCGTATGTTTCATTTTTCTCTTTCTTTTCCTTTTCTTGATTTCTCATCTTATTTTCTAATCTTTTCTTTCCTCTTTATTTTCCTCCTTTTTTAATATCTTTTTATCTCATACGAAAAGGAAATTCCAAAAATATATGGAAGTGTTAATCATAAAATAATTTTTCAAAAATAAAACGTTTATTACCATCATTAACTATCTGATGAAACATTGTCGAAACAAAATGTACAATTTTCTCGGAGTTTGCAGTTTGCACATGTTTTAACGTAATAATAAATAATAAATAAATAGAGACAGAGAGGCATAACAATGAACGCATGAAAATATTCTTTTTCACAGAATGTAGTGTAGAGTGGTAGTCAATACCAAATCTTTAATTTTCATCCAAAAGGAAATCATAATAAATTTATATTGCAGAATTGTAACTGTACTTTTGGAGTTTGTTTCATTTTAAATTCAGTAATTTGATTATTCCTATTTTCTATATACTGACAGGGCTATTTGTTGTAAGTCTTACATTCCGTTTGTTTTCCTATTTTAGTCTAATGGCTACTGGCGTAATAATAAATAAATAATAAACATTGTATAATGGCAGTTTCATGCTTCTATGCGAACATCGGACCAAAACGATTCTACTACTAAATGGGTTTTATGTAAAGGATTGAGTGAGTATATCGGTCATCTCAAGACATTTTTTTAGTTCTGATGTTATTGCTTTCATAGACTTCATCCTGATCATTTGCACTGATTGTATGGAGAGAAGGAGTGTTTCCTTAAATACTTCAGGTCTATTTATGAACGCCGTTTCCATACAGAAACGACATTGTACTTTAATGGGTCTATATTATTATTTCTTTATCGTACATGTATTTTTTCTCTGACATTGAGCAATCTTCACTAAAAACATTTTTCTAAATTCAAAAGAAACGGCTTCGAGGTAAATTCTAACGGATCCTGTTAATGTAAATATTAAAATAGATCCAATTACAGGACCCAAGGTAATTAAATTTATTTATTTACAGAGCCAATATAAAAATTTTTTTAAAAATTCAAATTTTCCAAAATCGGACAGCGGTTTCGACGAGGGAATTTAACACCCGTCTCAATAAGGATAACAAAACAATAGGAGAAAATGTTTGATAAGACAAAGGGGACGTTTTATTAACGACTCTTTTCACCGAGCGCGTATGATATCTTCGGCTTACCCAGACTTCCATTATAACGTAAGTATAGGTATCAACACTGAATGGTATATATATATATATATATATATATATATATATATATATATATATATATATATACTAGCAGTATAGCCCGGCGTTGCTCGGGTGTAATGAAAGCTTTAAAACTAATCCATGGTCCTGGAGCTCAGACTCAGCCTAAAGAATATTTGTGTGAAGTTTGGTGAGAATCGGATAATAATTGTGGATTTGTATAAACGAAATACAGACAGATAAACAGACACACACACTTGCCTTTTATATGTATATATTATCGATTTTCTGCACTATTGTTAGAACTGCAACCTTCAAACTTCTGAATATCGTTCCATAACCTGATTTTTTCGATTATCGATTTTCGATATTTATAGGGGGTACCTCGACACAAAACCTAACTAAGAAAACTCGCAGACGCTTATAGTACAATTGTGTAAATTTCTAAGAAAATCGGTTCAACCGTTTTGGAGTCTATAGTTAACGGACACAAACATACACAGACACATACACACACACACACACACACACACAGACAAAGTTCCATTTGTAAATAAGTTTAGATATATAATATCAATTAACATATCGAACGTTATTTTTGAATACCTTTGTTCAAGTAGACGCCTTTTTTAACAGAGGGAATTACGTCTACTGTCCTGGGCTTTCGAGAGCCTAAAAGAAAATATGTTCCCCGTGAGCGCTCTAATTTGCCTTCTCCATTGGAAGCAAAACTGCTCTTTGATCGGGCGTTCTTTAGACAATTGGTCACAAAAAGTCACAGCCCAGTAAAGTGACAGAGATATGAATGGCGGGTTTGGAATTCTTTAAAAGCTTTTCAGACTTGTTTAAAAACAAGGCTTTTATTCAACAGCTTTACTCAAAATGTATATCCACACAAAGAAAAGATATTATTAACTGCAGTCACTCTCTCACCGGCGTAATAGTATCCCCAAAATAATTCATTTGATCCTGAAAAATAATGCTGGATAAAAAATTCATTGATAAACAAATTAGATATATATTAGTGTACCTGTGCGGCCAAAAATTACGACAATTGTTACAAAGATTAATAGTGCGACGCAATAAAGCAAACGTCTTGAGATTCAATAAAAAAGAGATGAATAATTCACAACTAAAATATAGTCCAGTATACCGTTTAATTAACCCGTTCTCTTTATATTTTTTAGAAGTTCAGTGGTATTTATAATTTAGTGATTAAATACTGGATATGTAAATTGCGTCGTTGCTCAATACAGTGAAAAAGGAAAGGAAACATTTCTTGGGAGAAAAAGATTAGCAGCAGAATGACAAAGTCAGCGATCACATAGCAGGGTGATCACTTAATAAATAAAGGTATCTGTGTGTTTCGCATGAAGAACTAGAACAAATACATCTGTACTCTAAGAAACATAAGAGTAAAGGAACTGATTAATTAAGCAGTTCATCTTGCTCGGTAATTAACTTTGTCTAAATGCAGATAAATATAGAGGTTGTATATATTTGTGATATATTTGCATAGATTCGTAAAGTGACTAGTAATCACTCATTAATTTACTAAAAATATTGATTTAGCTCCTTTCTAACTACATATTGGGAAGGAAATATATAAATTAATACATCTGAAATACATAAATAAATACACATTGATGATAATTACAAGGTTTGATATATATATATATATATATATATATATATATATATATTTGAAACAAAAATAAAAAATTACAGTAATTTTAAGCAACACAGTCTTGCGGTCATTTTTGTTATTACAACTTACACTCCTGAAGATGATCTCGGAAAGATATTGAAAGTACTTGGGAAGATTGAGAACTAGAAATTAAAATTAACTGCAAAAATGACAACGCATTTCTTACATCCTTCAACTATGATGAGCAAATGAATATAAACGAATTAATTTTAAAATTGGCAGACTTGATTCTTGCAGTTTATTTAATCTGACATGGCTAAAACAGAAATTGATGCCTAAATACGGAAATATATATACAGAAGGACGCTGGGGATATCGTTGGCTGAGAACGTGAGCAACAATGAAATGCTGGAGAGGATGCAAACGAAAAAAATCATACTTAACATCAGGAATAGACAGCTGAGGTTTCTAGGATACGTAATGAGAAAGGAGGGCCTATAGAATCGAATACAAACAGGACGGATAGAAAGAAAGAGAGACAGAGGAAATTAGCGGGAGATATATTTGATAGGCCTGAGCAAATCGAGAGATACCAAGAGTAAAATACTGACAGCGACTAGAGACAGGCCCAAGTAGAAGTCCATGATCGCCTATGTCATGAAAGAACATGGCACATGAATACAACATTGGCAAATTTTCGGAAGCATTGCGGCATGAAATAAACAAGATCAGAGTAAATTTGTTGGTTGGTTGATTTTTTAAGAAAATATCTACACTTCTACTGGTTATTTAATGCTAAAATCTAAATATTTGGTGCGCAATTTTATGTCTTCAACGGCATATACTCTGAAGACAATTTTATGCCGTCATCTACAGTATTTTGTACATAATCTTATACTTCTAAGGGAAAAAATAAGTTTTTTTTTAGTTATATCGTTTTTAGATGCTAAAATCTAGTGTTTGCAATTTGAATTGTATTGCTGGTAATTTCACTACAAAAATGCATGCTTTCAACGGCATATACGTTGAAGACAATTTTATGCCGTCATGTATAAGTGTTTGGTAGATAATATTATGCTTTTGAGGGAAATATGTTTTTTTCTTTTTTTAGATATATCGTTTTTAGATGCTAAAATGTCATGTTTGCAACTTGAATTGTATTGCTGGTGACTCCACTACAAAAATGTATCGTTAGCTTTTTTATATAACAATCTATTTCTGGTAATTTTGCTATAAAAATATTTTGTTCATTTTTTTAATTAAAATTTATTGCTGGTACATTTTTTATATAAAATAGTATTCATAATTTTTAATAAAGTTATTTTTGATAATCTATGCTAAGGCTTCAAATATACTATAAAATGTATTGATTGTCATTTTGTTATAAAATATAGTATTGGTTATTTTACTATAAAAATGTTTTTTAATAATTCTACTAATAAAGTATGTTGTTGGTAAGTTTTCTCTATAAAAATGAATTGCTCGTAATTTTACTACAAAAATCTGTTCGTTAAATATTTTATAAAAATGTATTGCTGGTTTTTTTTTTATTTAAAATAAAATGTACTTTCAAACTTTTCTAATGGTTTGTTTCACTTTTTGCTATTAGCTGGTACCCTAACAGGTGTTACGACTTCAGGTCATGGTGAAGTTGGTAATAACAGCAATTAATAAGTGGTCCCGCGCTTCTCAGAACTTGTGATGTCCTTATCAAATCCCTTGTTTCTGATGTCTATTATCATCATACCCATGACTACGAACAACTTTGAAACGATGATGATGATATACACTTTAGTTTATACATCTATCATATTTTATTCTATATGTTTTTATTATACTGTCTTGAATACGTTTTTATTATATCTGATTTAATATAGATTTTTTAAAAATTTATTATATTTTCTATCTTGCAATAACACATTTCCTTATGTATAGAATTTATTGCTTCTTGTAGACAGTTATTGCATTATTTGAATGTAGCCTTTCTTTTTTTAATATTGATTAATTACATTCTGGTTTTCTGATAAATTTATGGACATAAAACTGTTTATTCTAGCTGTCACTGATTTTGCATATACTGCAGAAAAGTCAGCGAAACATCTATTCTTATACTGAACATAGACAAAAACCGCAGAATTTAATCATTGATGGAATTATTGTAAGGATTTTAATAAAAGACACAGAGCTAATTTTAGCAATTTTTCACGTACAGTTCAGCCAACACTAAATAATTCTAAAAAATATTAACGCCTATGATGCATCTTCTTATGTATGAAGGGAATATCGAATTGAGTATTTAGGTGTCTGTAAAATCAATAGCCAAAATCCAATTAGATATTTTTAAAGAAATCCTGCACACAACTATGCTGAGAGATTTTATGAAAAAGCAGGTCGTTTATTGTTCGGGCGCAGACATGTTTAATATCACGAAATCAGTGTTAAATTATTTCGTATCAAAGGCTGCCTCAAAAAGCGATTAGCTCCAATTTTGCTTGTCTTAAGATAGTTAACTTTATTTATCAGCCTTCATCCATTCTATCATAGCAAGAAATTTCTAAGCGCCGACAGCAACGCAACATTATCTAAAGTTTCATTAAGACATTATCTTCTGTTGTTTTGCACGTGAGGAATTTTCAAGGTTAATCTGTCTTAACTGTACAGGTTGTGTTATTCAGTTCAGTAGCCTTGATTGAATTTCAAGTTGGACACACTTGAAGTATATTAGGAACTCAACCAATTGTCCAATTTGATGTAAACAACTAATTATTCATTTAAATGAGTAGTATATGTCTCATTCGCCTTCAAGCATTCAAGATTGGGTCTAAGAAAGAAAATTGGCAACTGATTTTCATAGTAATCATTCAGCTTTTTCTAGTCTAACAGCAAAGACATGTTCCTTTATGTCAGAAGCAGGTTTCGTTAAAAAGATACTTTTATGTTATCCCATCTGAAGTAAATAAACATCTCAAATAAATATCAATGTATAAGCTTGTTTGCAGAATAATGTATGTCTGAAGACTATATAATGATGCAAATTTAATTTATTTCTCAAGAATATGATTATTCTTGTTAGCAATTCTAAAATATCCATAGTGTAATCAGCTTTTTTAGTCTTTCTTTAAAATGTTTGAGATTTCGAATGAAAAGATTCAGATAATGCAGTCATCTAATCTAAACTCATTTATAAATGGAACTTTGTCTGTGTGTGTGTGTGTCTGTGTGTGTGTGTCCGTTACCTATAGACTCCGAAACGGCTGAACCGATTTTCTTGAAAATTTACACAGTTGTACTATAAGCGTCTGCGAGTGTTCTTAGCTAGGTTTTGTGTCGAGGTACCCCCGATAAATATTGAAAATCGATAATCAAAAAAATCGGTAATGAATGTGCAATGATCATGGCTATCCACAGCTTTCTTTCCTTTGTAACTCTAAGCAACATTTGCCCTTTTTTACCTCTCAGTTTATATTAATCCGTTAGGTAGATTATAGGCTGTTTCACACTGACACGCACGCCTTCCATATAGCCTATACAGATAATTTTTAAAAATATTCTTGAATTAAAACAACCTTTTTTTTAAACATTTTATCCCAAGCAAGGCAAAACTGGCATTAGTTGACTGTGGGTTATAGTGAGAGAAATGTCTTGCTACAGGGGATGTCAAAGAAAGGATAAAAATTGGAAATCAAGGCGATAGAAGATGACAATTGATGTTACACCTTAATGTTTGGAGATTCAAACAGCTCGTATAAAAACAGGTAACGAATTCAGCAGATATACAAAGATAGAAAGGTGCGTAAGACAAGGATGTGTCTTTTTACTGGATCTAGATGCTATGCCTGGATTTGTCATCGGATGCCACAATTTAAACAACCTAAGGTACGCAGATGATACAATTTTGATAGCAGACACAGAAAGGAAACTACAAGACCTCCTACAGAAGGTAGCTGAACAGAGTGACAAGAAAGGACTAGAAATAAACTGCAAGAAAACCGAATGCATGGCCATCAGTAAAAAGGGCAGCCCAAAATGCCAAATACAGGTCGGAGATACTAGAATCAAGCAGGTACAAAAATTTAAATACCTGGGAAGTGTTCTAACAGAAGACAGAAAGTGTGACACAGTGATCCGAAGGCGAATTCGCATGTCGAAGGAAGCATTTCAGAAGTTGGGTAAAGTATTAAGAAACAGGACGATTTCGCTAAAAACAAAGAGAGTACTGGATTGCTATATGTTGTCAGTTTTTCAATATGGCAGGGAATGCTGGACAATATCATCAAACTGAAGGAGAAACATGAAGCAACTGAAATGTGGTTCGACTGAAGGATGCTGCGAATATCATGGGTTGAGCATGTGAGCAATGATGAGGTTTTGGAAATGATGGAAACAAAATGGAAATTAATCAGGAAGAGACAGCTGAAATTCCTGGGACATGCAATGAGGAAGGAGGTCTTGGAGAACCTGATACTAACAGGCCAGATAGAGGAGAGACAAGTTTTTCCTTCATCTTTTATTATATTATCCAGCATTGACTGCCATATTGAAAAGCTGATATCACATAACAATCCAGTACTCTCTTCTTTCTTCATTTAGCGAATGTTTCCTGTCTATTAATACTTTACTCAGCTTCTAGAATATGTCCTTCGCAATGCCAATTTGTCTTCGGATTTCTGTTTTGCACTTTTTGTCTTCTGTTCGAAGACTTTCCACGTATTTAAATTTTTGTATCTGCTTGGTTTTAGTATCCCGCACCTGTATTTGGCATTTTGGGCTGATCGTGGTCCGAAAGTATCACTGGCTTCTCGGTCAATGAATACCGAAAAGAATTGGTAAATATATTTTATTAGTTTTCTTCTGGGGAAAGTTTCAACGTTGTGTAAAGGTTAGTGTTGTGGATTCTTGTTCAGAAACCAAACAAAATAATAAATAACAAAAGCAGATATGGAGATAGCAAATGTAAGTTATATTGAACAAAATTATACAAACTGAAACACGGGTTAGTCAGTTCAGGAATTCTAGGAATACTATTAGTAAAAATCAGTATATACAGTCTTGTAGAAAAGAAATATGTCCGAGTAATGGGTCTATATCCAAAACACACAAACTTACTATGCACCAACTTACTATGCACCAAGTGTCTCTTTACTAACTCTCCAGCTACTCAACCCCTGCCGTAATCTGTATAGGCAGGATTATATGTACATATATATGTACATTCTTATGTGCAAAAAGGAGTGATCCCCAACAGTTAGCAAACTAGTCCTCCTGAGCAATAAGTACGACCCTCACTGGGTGGTCCTTACGTTCGACTTCTTACCACATCAAAGCTACACTTAAAAAATTATTGCACCCCCCCACCCCGGGGAAGAGCATTCCTTAAGCAGTACCACTTCTTTGGAAGAAGACTAGGATTGTAACTTGTTTTCTCAGTCATCTACAAAAGGGGAAATGCCGAGTGGGCTTGAGCAATTGTTGCAACGTATTGCCGTTAAACTCATTTTAAAACTGAACCATGTGTCACATTCGGTAGAGACGTGGGGGCACCAAAAAATCCTGTTACCATTATGTGCTATCAAGGACACCTCGTTGTGGGGTAATTGTTAAGGAAGTTTGTCTGGCTGGCAAATACTGCTGAATCGTCATTTCGATCCTCATCAGATGCCTCATATAAAAATTCGATATTAAATGGCCCAACAACGTTTGACATCGCGTTAAATCACTAAACCTAACAAAGTAAATATATTATTATTACTAGCAGTATAGCTCGGCGTTTCTCGGGTGCAATGAAAGCTTTAAAACCAATCCATGGTCCTGGAGCTCAAACTCTTTGGACATTGGCACGAAACACTAAAAAGCGGTAGTTGTTTGCAGTTAAAGCAAAACCGTAGACTGAAAGAAAAATGAATGGATATATGTCAAATTTTGATTTCCTGCTATCGATATCAAGGTTTTTTCGTCGTAAACTGAATTTTGAAGGCTAAATAAGTCATCTGAGTAAATGGTACCATGGCTGTGACTAAGAACTACAATTATACCTACTTAGAGCCAAACCCGAAGCAAAAGCTAAAATAAAAGGGCTGAAAACAATACAGACAATAAGATAAACAGACAGACACATAAACATGTTGCCTTATATATATATATATATATATTATCGATTTTCTGCACTATTGTAAGAACTGTAACCTTGAAACTTCTGAATATCGCTTCTTATGTCATTGTCTATGAGTGTATCAAATTTGATTAAAATCAGACCACTCCTTCTATAACCCGATTTTTTCGATTATCGATTTTCAATATTTATCTGGGGTACCTCGACACAAAACCTAGCTAAGAACACTCTCAGACGCTTATAGTACAACTGTGTAAATTTTCAAGAAAATCGGTTCAGCCGTTTCGGGGTCTATAGGTAACGGATAGTCACACAAAGACAAAGTTCCATTCATAAATAAGTTTAGATATATTATGTTGTCATTTTTCATCATATTTTCATTTCTGCTATGGTCGCACTACCTACCAAGTCTGCGAGAATATCTAAGGCAAGTCGTGATGTGTTGTTATGGCTCCATTTCACGTTTTTTCTATCTCTCCTAACATCCTTAGCGTTACATAGACAAAGTTCCCCTCAGTGTGTGGGCTGTACTTAACAAGATAATTTTTGTATATCTCTTAAGCTGGGGTTTCCAGGAATTCTTTGAATGTGTTTTTTGTTCCATTTTTTTATCATTCCGAGTGAACCCATAATACGAGTACGATACTTGCTTTCAATTTCCACATGTCCTCTATTCCAATTTCCAGGTCTTTATATTTTTACAGTTTTTTGAATTCCTTGTTTGCTATGTTACAATCCGCTGGCCAAGCCATATCAATTATTATTATTCTTCATTTCACTTGGAATGAACTCCTGCATCAAGTCCTTGTGCCAAACTTAAACAGAAGAGCATGCATCTTTTTTTTCTTCTTTTATTTCTTTTTATTCTACTTTTCATTTTTCTTAGATTTTCTTTTTAATTTCCTTTTATTTTGCAAAATTCTTTTTTCTTCTCTTTTTGCCTATATTCCAGTTCTAGTCTTTTCGGATCATTGCCCTTTCTAATCAAATAATGATAGTCAGAAACTTGGAATACTATTCCAAGCAGAAAGTGCCAATTATAGTCTCATTTTCCAGAACTGAATTGATAATTAAAGCAAATTATGATATAAATTAAACAAATTTCCATAAATCAATTATTCGAACAAAATTCTTTAAATAAAAAAGTCGCTTTATTAAATGTGTCTAAATAATTCAAATAAAAAAAAATACAATGATTTTAATTTGGCGGATTGGTACCAAAGAATTTGCAGTGTCTGCCAAAAGGTTTTAAAGACATCTCCATTATTTCTTTTGTTCAACACTCCAAAGATTATCTAGAATCCGAATCATGTTGGTGGCAGTTAAGAGAATTAATATTCGAATCGATTTCCGATAATAAAAACGTTTATCGATCTATCGACTTATTTTATCTCTTCATAAAGAGACACATGAAACTGAGCTGACCAACATGCTCTTTTTCTTTCTAAGAAATGCATATGATATTACATGAAACCAAAATAATCGGATTAAAAGTTGTTAAAGAGAACTATACTTCTTTTACACAAAATCGTTCTTATCTAAATCTAACCTAAACTTATTTAGAAATAGAAATTTGTTTGTGTGTGTGTGTCTGTTACCTATAGGCTCCGAAACGGCTGAAACGATTTTCTTGAAAATTTACACAGTTGTAATATAAGCGTATGCGAGTGTTTTTAGCTAGGTTTTGTGCCGATAAATATTGAAAATCGATAATCAAAAAAATCGGGTTATAGAAGGAGTGGTCTGATTTTAATCAAATTTGATACACTCATAGACAAAGACATAAGAAATGATATTCAAAAGTTTCAAGGTTGCAGTGCCTACAATAGCGCAGAAAATCGATAATATATATGTATAAAAGGCAAGAAATTTGTGTGTGTGTGTGTGTGTGTCTATTTATCTGCCTGTATGTCTCTATTTTTTCAGCCCCTTTATTTTAGTTTTTGCTTCGGGTTTGGCTCTAAGTAGGTATAATTGTAGTTCTTAGTCTCAGCCATGATACCATTTACTCAGAGGACTTATTTAGCCTTCAAAATTCAGTTTACGACGAAAAAATCTTATTTGATATCGATAGTAGGAAATCAAAATTTGACTTACATCCATTCATTTTTCTTTCAGTCTACGGTTTCGCTTTGACTGGAAACAAGTATTGCTTTTTAGTCTTTCGTGCCAACGTCCAAAGAGTCTGAGCTCCAGGACCATGGATTAGTTTTAAAGCTTTCATTATACCCGAGAAACGCCGGGCTATACTGCTAGTCTCACATATATTGCACTGGTTCGCACGAAGAACAATAATTCAAACCAGAGATAGCGTACGTACTATTGAGAACACCTATTTTTTATTTTTGTTTTTCTTCACAATACTCTCTCCACTCTTTTTCTAAGGAATTTTTTTTATCCATCACTATCCCTCGTTATCCTTGTCAGCTATAAGTTCGCACAAACTCGTAATTTTTTTTTATAATCGATTCACTCCGAGCAAGGTAGTACTGCCACTTGTGAGCAGGGGGTTAAATAACAGGGAAGAGAACAGAGAAGAGTACAGACTACAGTAGGTGTACGAGAATGGGTTAGAGAAGGACGGAAACATTGATGAGAAGAGAACTGCATGAGAGGAAAGTGAAAAAGAGAAGACAGATGAAACTCAAGAAGATAAGAGATGGCAGTTGACGTTGCATTTAAACTCTTGGAAATTGTAGCTATCAAGGAAGCAAGAATACGAAAGGGAGTTCCATAGGCGGGGAAGTGCGAGAAAAGAAGATGGCAGAGTAAAAGCTGTGGCTACACTTGTTTTCACAGTAAAAAAGTGGTACCTTGTTGCTAGTCTATCAGCTCGAGTACATTCGTGGAGAAGAGGCATCAAGGAGCTAAGATCGTCGGAACCGAATCCATGAAGGTATTTGTAAAAGAGACATACGGAAGCCACGTCTTGTTGGTGAGAGAGAGAGAGAGAGAGAGAGAGAGAAATAGAGAAATAGAAAGAGAGAGAGTGTAGAGAGAGAAGTCGAGTCTCCAGATCGGGGTCGACTACATTGCAAATTCTCTTTTGTATTTTTTCGAGAACCCTAAGATGAACAGCAGGGACGCCCGACCTGTTATGACAGCAGTATTCAATGCAAGAGCGGGTGGTTGATTAGGATATGTGCATGGTGGATTTAAACAAGAAAATCTTTTTGACCCAACACAGAGACGCAATCTTTCTGGTAGGTTTAACTATTAATTCAATGTAATCGGTTCACTTGAGGTCGGCTGAGGAAGCGAGCCCGAGGACACGCAATGTATTGTTTTCAGGGAGACTAGCATTATTCATGTTGATGGCTGGTAGAAAAAATTGTCTATGGTGGTTAAAGGATAGCAGCTTCGTTTTGAAAGCATTGAATTTACGAGCCATTTCTTGTCCCTGTTCACCACTGACTGGACGTCCTTTTCGAGAGCAGCAACAAGGTTTGTTTTGTCCGCATCGGAAGATTTCTTACCGAGGCGGGAGTAAATGGTGGTGTCGCCAGCGTAGATGTCTAACCGGGATCTGAATACATCATTGATGAAAATCAGAAAAGACGGAGGACCTATGACAGATCTGAGAAGGACACCCAGATTTGTATGGAAAGATCTGGAAGCATGCCTGTTCAATATGATCTTCCTTATGCGATTCGAGAGGAACGATTTGATTAAGTCAAACAAGCGTCCAGATATACCATATCCCTGTAGCTTACGCAGAAGAGCAGCGTGCCAAACTTTGTCAAATGCTTTGGAAATATCTAGAACAACATCTCGAACTTCACCGTTCTCATCAAGAGCCTGGTATATGTAGACAATGATAGTCGTGAGCATATCAGCAGTAGACCTGGCGAATTGGAAGCCATACTGTTTGTCGGATAATAGGCAATGAATTATAAGATGTTGAATCACTTAGGGATTTCAAAACTTTTTGACTTACGGACACCTTATATTTCAAGTTTTAGTCTAGGGACCCACTATAAACGTATATCGAATATATTCTACATCATAATTTCTTAATTTACTTTTTGAACAATCCCTTCCGTCTCTATAGCGTATTGTGTTGATTTCATCATGAGGTGTCTATTTTAAAAATGTATCCATGGGTGACACTTGCACCCTGTAAAAGAAGTAATTTGAACATGAAGCTCTGGCATGTGTAAAATAATTTTTGTATAAATAACGTTGACATGTAATGGGCGACAGTGCAAGCTTTTGTCATTTGATAAGTTTAATAAGTAAAAATAAATATCCAGATATTGAAATTTTATACTTTGAATTTCACGTGATGAGTTAACCCACAGACCCCCTATGTTATCCTTGCGAACCCCTGTGGTCCGCGGACCACAACTTCAAAAGCCCTGATTTTGTTTATTTGCTCTTTCTCTCAATTTCTTTAATTTCAATAGCTTCACCAAATGTTAACTTTTCTAGTTTTCTTTTTCTTATTAAGTGTCACAGAAAATTCACCTGTCTTTTTCTGATTGTAAGTATAAGTTTTATTGTTGCTCCTATTTTCCTTAAAACTTCCTTGGTGTCCATATATCTTCATCTCTATCGCTTCAAGCCTCCTCATCATCTGTAAGAAAATCATTGAGCACTCATTTCAATATATGATAATTGATATTATGTAGCAATTCTGAATTCTCTCTTTTATAACTATAATTGTCCATCTCTTAATATTTTGGTTAGTTTCTGGAAAGTACCTTCCGCTATTCCTGTATATCTTTGTCACATCTTCTGTCGTCTGTTGCTACACTATATAGTAACATTTCTGCTTGATACTGACATGACTAGCACCGTAGGTTGCACCTTTGCTGGCGATAATGCAACCTGCATCAGTTAATCATCTGTTATTTATACTTCACCATTATTACCTTCAAAGAATTCTCTTAGTTTATCTTCATCACAGTATTTGTTTTGAATCATTTCACCCCAAGCAAGGCATTCCACTGCCACTATTGCGCAAGGGGTTATATAGGGGAAGGTAAAGAGAAAGAGTGGTTAGATATAGGAAATGTCAGAGGGAGGGTGATAGACGGGTAAGGATACCGAGGCTGAGGGTTGGGTAGATGGGAAGAGTGTTTGAAAGAATAGATGCGAGTTAGTGTGTTAGGAGGTGTTTATCGACTTTACATTTAAACTCCTGGAGATTGTAGCTGTCGGAGAAGCAATCATGTGGAAGGGAATTCCACAGTCGGGAAGCGCGAGGAAAGAAACTGTTGGAGTAGAAATTGCGGTTGCATTTTATCGGTTTCACTGTAAAAGGGTGGGATCTAGTTACTAATCTAGTATCTCGTGCAAATTCTTACCTAGAGGGCACCAGTGATCTAAGTTCATCGGAGCAGAAGCCGTGAAAGTATTTATAGAAGAGAAACAGGGAAGCCACGTCACGCCGGTAAGAAAGAGATTGCAAGTCGGTATCGATCACATTACAGACTCTCCGTTGTATTTTGTCAAGAACCCCAAAAAGAATAGCAGGGGCACCCGACTAGATGTGGCAGCAGTACTCAATGCACGGGCTGATGGTAGATCTATATATGTGCAGGATAGATAGAAACGGAAAAAAACTACCGGGCCCTGCAACTGACTTTCATAGCAGCGGATTTAGCAATGGATTCGATATAGTCATTCCACTTGAGGTCCGTTGAAAGTGTGTGACCGACGAGGCGTAGTGTTTTACTTTCTGGGAGGTAAGCCTGGTCCATGCTAATTGGAGGTAGGTGCGATTGTCTATGATGATTAATTGATAGCAGCTTCGTTTTAGAAGCATTAAAATTTACGAACGATTACTTACCCCAGTCCACTACGGATTGGAGGTTTTTTCAAGCTCGGCTGCAAGGTTCGCTTTGTAGCCGACACCAGATTTTTGGTTAAGGCTAGAGTAGACTGTGGTGTCATCGGCGTACATACCTACTTGGGAACTTATGGCATCAGGGAGATCATTAATGTAGATAAGAAAGAGTGTAGGACCTAGGATAGAGCCTTGAGGGACACCCGCGTTCGTATGGTAGATCTGGGAGGTATTTCCGTTTAATACCACCTTCAATGTGCGGTTACCTTCAGTCAGTCAGTTAAGTGCCATACGTGATACACGCTTGGGCGATCAAAAGAGACATGACTGACTGGGCAGAAGATTATCCCGCAGTAGGTTGCCATTGCTTTCCGCGGTAGACTGGTTGCCGACCAAGGCTATAGAATCCAATCCGTCTTGTTATTTAACCCATAACTGGAAGGAATAGATTGATTAATACCTTTCCCAAGGGTATTTGCGCGTAAGTGAATACAATGGATTCAACTGGAATTCGAACTTGGCTCCCCGGCTTCTCGTTCCGAGCCGATATCCACTGTACCACAACGCACCTTCACGTATCTTAAAAAACAAGCCATGTGTTAGCAAACGTTCAATTATGAACAACAGAGGTATGGAAGCAGATTTAAGGAAAAAAAATTAAATTAAAAAAACACCTGAAAATGACTTACATTTAAAAAAATACAAGCATAGATGAAATCTAATGCCAGTTTAGACTGGACACAAACAAAATGGTAGAAATTTAAAAAAGGAGAGAAAAAAAAAGAAAATAATATCACAGCCCACAATTGGAACGGGTAGTAAGGTAAAAATGATGACAATTTCGACACAGATTTAATGTTATGTAGTCTAGTTTTACTTTTTAGTAATGATCAGTTATTGCTCATCCAGCATATTTACGAACCAACACTTTAATCACATAAGCTACTGTCCCATTACATAATGTTCAAAAATATAAATCTAGCGTTACCATCATTTTCAACCCGGTATCTATGCTAAAGACACAACTGTTTACTTCTGTCGTAATGGCACGACTGATCTGCTGCCAAATTTGCAAAAATGAAGGAATTAATCGATTGGTTTATCAGTCTGTAAGCAAAGAAGTGCGAAATGCCGTTTGGACCGGAGTGTCTGCTGCCAGTTGAGAAAGTATTTCAGTCATAAATTTTCAGATTTTGATTTTACAGATGACCAACCAAAATCGATCGAAAGGAATGCACGTTGCTGGAGCATGCGAAAAATTATAAATTCCCTCAGATTCTGTGGAAGATGTTTTCTATTTTAAAATATGCAAAGGAATTATGCATGAACTCTACGTCTTCACTTCATTAGGCTGTTCGAATCAAATGCTCTAACTCACATACCAGAAAGTCCGAATAGCCCTTCTTCATTCTTCCTTTAAGTATTTCCTAGTGTCCAACACACTAGATTCGTTCATTGAACATTCTTCTTCTTTTATGTACCTTGCCCCTTCAGGACGTAGGCGATCATGACCTTCTACGTCTCCCTATCCCTAGTGGCTCTTTGCACGCTTTCTCCTGTAACGTCTCTCAGCCTCCGTTCTCTCATCCACCTGCTCAGGTCCTTCAAATATGTTATACGCTGTTTTTCCCTGTCTCTTTTCCCCTCTATCTGGCCTGTTAGTATCAGTTTCTCCAAGCCCCTCTTCCTCATTGTATGTCCCAGGAACTTCAGTTGTCTCTTCCTGACAGTCAATATTAATTTCCTTTTCGTTTCCATCATTTTAAAAACCTCGTCATTGCGAACATGCTCGGTCCACGATATCCGCAGCATCCTTAACATTAGATCTCTTAATTTGGAAGCATTAGTTTGCTTCCGTTGCCATATTAACGTTTGTACGAACGAATATCAGAAATGTAAACTATCAAAAGATTATGACTTAACATCTCTCCAGTGGTTATCTGACCATTTTTAGAATCGAGTTGTTACTGCATTTCGTCGTGGGTTCTACATATTAAGAATTGTTTGTGTGTTGAAAATGAGTAGTTCAAGAGGATTTACTTTGTATAATGAAGAAGAAATCGATATTAATCTCAACATGATTTACTTCGGATAATGATAAAGAAATCAGTCTTAATCTCAACATAATTTACTTCGTATAATGAAAAAGAAATCAATGTTAATCACAACAAGATTTACTTCGTATAATGAAGAAGAAATCGATCTTAATCTCAAAAGCCAACGTCTGTATAACGCCAGAATCAGGAGCCAAGTTATAGGATTTTCTGAACAAGTAAACCAGCCTAACATTTACCATGAATAGTTGACTGGGTTCATCTCGGAGGAACGTGGAGGCCACACCATTCTTCTGAGATTTCTAGAAGTCTTCTAAAACCAACTCTAGTAAAATTTGGTTTTATGACACGGTGATATACCCATACTAGAATACGCTGCTACAGTTGTGTTACTTAGTAACAATTAATGGATGCAACTGGTCACGAAGGTGTGTAATGAAATGCCCACGTGTTAATGACAACATGTCACCCACACTATTATAAAACGCGTAAATGTCAACGTGTCACCCCAAGATATAGAATCATATCTATAATGCCTTGCTGACGATCAGCATCTAAGAGTTCATGTGTGTCAATGCCGTAGATAGACCTCACCAGCAATTTCATTTGTCTCTCCCTGATGCTCAATATTAATTTCCTTTTCGCTTCCATCATTTCCAAAACCTCGTCTTGCTCGGCCTACGATATCCGCAGCATCCTTCAGTAGAACCACATTTCAGCTGCTTCAAGTTTTCCCTTCATCTTTGTTGACATTGTCCAATATTCACTGCCATATTGAAGAACTGACATCACATAGCAATCCAGTACTATTTTCTTTGTTTCTAGTGAAAGTTTCCTGTGTAGTTATCCTTTTTACTTGTACATAAATAGACAATTGCTCCTACCTCCCATTAGCATGGGACAGGCCTGCCTCCCTGAGAGTAAAACGGTACGCATCCTTGGCCTCACACTCTCAGCGGACCTCAAGTGGAATGACTATATCGAAACCATTGTTAAATCCGCTGCTATGAAAGTCTGTTCTCTGTGCAGGGCCCGGAAGTTTTTCCCACCTGAATCCATCCTGCACATCTATAAATCTGCCATCCGCCCGTGTATTGAATACTGCTATTCTCCTCGAGGTCCTTGACAAAATACAACGGAGAGTCTGTAATGTGATCGATACCGACTTGGCAGACCGGCTGCTGTCACTCTCTCACCGGCGTGATGTGGCTTCCCTGTGTCTCTTCTATAAATACTTTCACGGCTTCTGCTCCGAGGAACTTAGTTCACTGGTGCTCCCTAGGTATGAATTTGCAAGAGATATTAGATTAGCAACTAGATCCCACCCTCTTACTGTGAAACAGATAAAATGTAACCGCAATTTATACTCCAACAGCTTCTTTTCTCGCACTTCCCGCCTGTCGAATTCCCTTCCATATACTTGCTTCCTCGACAGCTACAATCTCCAGGAATTTAAATGTAAGATCAATAGACATCTATCACACTAACTTGCATCCATTCCCTTAAACATTCTACCCATCTACCCAACCCCCATTCTAGGTATCCTCATCCGTCTACCACTCTCCTTACGACATTTCTCATAACCACTCTTTCTCATCACTTTTCCCTATGCAACCTCCTGCGCAATAGTGGCAGTGGAATGCTTTGCTTGTGGTGAAATGATTTTAAAAAATAAACATAAAACTTTTCGAATTTACTTTCTTTTCCCAACACCCCTGACAAATTCATAAAACATCCATTTTTACTTTTTTTGGTAAGTCTTCAAATCTTCATTTAGACAATCTTTTGCGTAAAAAAAAAAAAAATTCCATTAAATTTCCGTGACATACTTAACTTTCCTAGATATTTTTAATCAACGTTTTCATTCTTTTTTTTTCTGTGATTTCAGATATAAATCAATAGAATAAAACAGAATGGTCCTAGGCATTTTAATATACATTTTTATTTGTTTAAATAGTTTCCCTGAATACATAGATAATGTAAGTAATGACTAAAGGGAAATTATTTTATCAGGGCATTAAAATTCACCAGAGATACTGAGATAAATGCATGATGTCCGATTTTTTTAATGCTTAAACTTAGACGGTGCTAATGTTATCAATTGTAGAATGTCAAACGACGGAAAGATTTTACGATAGTCAGTTTTGTAAAATTATCGTTTCATGAGCCACCATTTGTTTCATTAAACATAATTTTCATTACGTTCAGGTTCTCTAGCTTAACAGAGAGAAAATAAATTTTTTCGCTATTTAGCTGAATTCAGTAGAGAAATATCGAGATGTAATGAAAAAAAGTATGTGATCTTTTGATCTAGTATCTCGAAAATGTTACAATAAATTTAAAATATCTTATGACGAAACCAATATATTTTCTCCTGCAGGACTGTGTAAAGAATGAAAACATCGCTGAATATGGCCGATAGTCCCAAGGTTGAAACGTCGTGTTTATAATGACAGTCATAGTAATCAAAGATGTGACAATACTTTGAATAAATCTATAATGAAAACGAAATAATTTCAAATTTTGAAATATTTGAATGTCAATAAAATGTGTTCAGAAATGACTTTTAAACTGTCACGGAAGACGATAAAAAGATACACTACAAACACTTTCTATTTTTATATCTATTTTGCGGAGCTTGATGTAAACAATATATAACATTAACTTTTTTTGAAGAAATTTACATTTTCCCTTATACAACAGTAGCAGTATATGCCGTGATGGTTTTACTAAATGTTCGCTCAAAGCTAAGCCCAAGAGTCACTAATGATAGAAGGTTATTGATTGGTGTTGTCATATAGTCATACAACGTGATTATGAGGATATGTAGCAATGATAACAGCTGACCCTAGATTTAAAGATTTTATGATTATAAGGCTCAGAGAAACATTCTATCGCAGAGATATTCAACAAAGTATCAGTTATAATAGTAATGATAATATTAAGAGTTTACTTATAATGCAACGTTTGGCATTTATTAACTGAGTAGCCAATATTATTGTCGTTTAAAACTTATAAAAACTTTCTCTTAAAACAATTTTTAGGAAAATAGGTTTTTCAAGTCCAGTAGCTGTTATTACACTTTCCAGTACAGATGGAGGGTTCCTTTCTAACCTTAACTTTGAAGTAGTGAGGATGCTGTTGATGAAAGTCTCCAAGTGATGTGGTTCCTGCTATTTTGTACAGGTTATTGTTTGTGATTTTATAGAGCCAGACTATCAGGTCCGAAGAAGAAGGATTGTCTTCATCAAGATACAAAGTCATCACCCGCTCAAAGATATCTGTAAGCTATTTTTCTTATAGTAATCACTAAAAGTTCGAGGAAAACGAATATGCACTGCAGTCAAAAATTGTCGGAACGCAGTTGGCATTTCAGGCCGAAGTTGGATTCGAAGATACGGATGCAAATATAGCAAAAAAAATATTGTTGGGACTGCAGCAGACGCTTTTTTCTTGTCTTTCTTAACGATTTCTGTTTCATTTTTTGTTACGTTGAAGCACAGATTGCGCGACTTGGATCGATCGGTAGCAGTGTGTTTGACATTACAAAGTTTGTTCATTTCTTTCAAGTTTTACTTGAGATCTTCTTTGAAGTTGTTTAATAAGTGATATTGTGAAGGCCGGCTCGGCTCAGTTTTTCCTTCTCCGAATATTGACTGATTGATTTGTTTTTATGGTTTATCAATATTTAGTGTTTTATTTAAAACAAGAACATATTGATACAATTCTTATGAGAATAATTCATAATTTTTCTTTTCATTTTTGTGAATAAATATTCCATTAATAATATTTTGAAAACAACAATTTTCCAGGTGCAAGCCTTTTTATCTAATCTGAAGGGAAGATATGGATTCATGCTTTACCCAATGATATTTGTGCATCAGTTAATGTAACAAATTCGACTAGAATTCGAAGGCGGCTCTCCAATTTCATTTTTCCAAACCGATAATGCTGTTTTTGCAGAGAATCACTTTGAGTTTCTTAATACAAGCTTATTCAAATCGCATCGTGGTAGATCATAAAGGTGACCTCTTGATGATATTGGCCTGGGGTAGCAATCCCAGGATTCGGCATCTTTGGAAAATGCCCAATAACTATACTGCGGATTGATTTAAGCATTGTGAGGGTTACACAGGAACACACAGGAAAATCTCACTAGAAACAAAGAAAAGAGCGCTGGACTGCTACGTGATGTCAGTTCTTTAATACGGCAGTGAATGCTGGACAATATCATCGAAAATGACGACAAAACTGGAAGCAGAGGAAATGTGGTCCTACAGAAGGATGCTACGGATATCGTGGACTGAGCATGCAAGCAACGATGAGGTGTTGGAAAGAATGGCAATAAAAAGGAAATTAATACTGATCATCAGGAAGAGACAACTGAAGTTCCTGGAACACGCAGTGAGAAAAGAGAGCCTGGAGAACCTGACTGGTCAGATAGAAGGAAAGAAAGAAGAAGGTAGCGGATAACATATTTGCAGGGCCTGATCAGGTGGTTGACGGAACGGGGGTTGCCAGGAGTAACAGGAACAAACATACTAAGAGCCACAAGTGATAGGGGGAGACGTGGAGAACCATGATTGCCTACGTCCTGAAGGGACAGGGCACATAGAAGAAGAAGAAGAAGGAGGAGAAGAAGAAGAATAGTGAGTAGACGAAATTTGCTTCCTGATGACTGTACTAGAACAAAATAACAAGTAATAGTGACCGAAGGTTTCAGTGTTTTAGATTTGTGTACACTGTTTATAACACGAGATGATGTGCTCTCTCCCAACAACTGTAAGTAAGTTCAGCCAGAGGTGGTCTTTCTGAGTACTGAACAAGCACAAATGTGCTTGAGCAGGTATCTGCAACAGGAATTACTTAGTCGCCCGAACAAACAGACATGTTCGAATACGAGCAACCTATTATTAATTTATTCAAGAAATGAACTAAACATTTCCAAAAGCCAGAATTTTACTCAAAGTTAGTTTTTTGTACTATTTACGTTTTTCGGACTATTGTCCTCATCTTTGTTGCCATTTGTAGAATATTTCGGCCGTTTTACACTATAACCTTCTTCAGGTGCTAGGAATTTCGAACCAAACTCTTTTTACAATCAGTGTGCTATATCATTCTTATTCCTTGCGTGAAGCCTCTTTTGGTAGTCATGAGTTATCTCCGTCTAATCGGACTCTCTAAGTTATTTGTTCACCACTGCTGTAGCCTTGTATTGAACTCATAACGTTTTGGGTCCAGTCACTAGAATTAACCAACATCTGTATCCACTTGGTTATGTATCTTTAATTCCTAGCACTTGAAGAAGGCCGAAACATCATACAAATCACAACAAAGATAAGGACAATAGTCTGTATCATGTAAATAGTGTAAATACTGCCCGATCTAAGAAATATAGACAAATACAGTAGTTTTTGTACTTTTTATCATGTCGCTCGCACAAAGCAAAATCGCCACTAGGGGGCCACAGAATTACAGGGAGTGAAAGTGAAAAGTTTTATGAGGAGAGGACAATAAAAGAAATGGGCCCAGCAACACAGAAGGCGGTTGTTGACGTTGCCTTTAAACATTTGAAGATTGTAAACGGCATGAAAGAAAAAAATCGAAAAAGAGCGAGAAGTGCGAGAAAAGAAACTGTTGGAGTAGAAGAGTGGGTTCTATCTAGTTAGTTAAATAGTAAAAATGGTGATGATTTGCTGCTATTTTTATTAGTTTTTCACGGCTTACCAACATTCTTCAGTTTGTTTGTTTTTTTGGTTTATTTTTTTTTGGTTTTTTTCCTTTTTTCTTTTAAAATCATGTCATCCCAAGCAAGCCGAGACCACCAAGAGTTTACAGTAAGAGAAAGACACAGAGTATAGGAAGATATTGAAGAGAGGATAAAAGATAAATGGGATTTAAATTTAGGTAGATGACGTTGCATTTAAAGTTTTGGAGATTTTAGCTAACAGGGAAACAAGTGAACGGAAGTGATTTTCACAAGTTTGAAGTATGAGAAAAGAAATTGTTGGACTTGAAGTAATAATTACCTTTAGCTATTTCAACGGTAAAAGACTGGAATATACACTACTGTGTAAAAGTATTAGGACAAGAACTATTTTATCTTGTATGGGGCATCAAAATAAAGTTTAAAATCACCCCTGTCCTAACACTTTTGCACACTAACGGTAGGGTGTAAAAGTATTAGGGCAGCGGTGATTTTTTTAAAGACCTCACTGAAATTCAAATGCACGGTGAAAAGATAAATCTTTGTAAGAATTGTTTAACTAAAAAGGAAGAGAAGGAAGGCTTCGGAATTGGCCCCCAAAAAGTCCTGATCTCAATCCTATTAAGCATCTATGGGATATTTTGGATAAAAAAATTGATAAATCTAATGTTACTTCGCAGGACTCACTTTGAGAACAAATACAAGCTGCTTGGTAGGACATGCCATTAGATACATTGAAGAAGCTTGTGATGTCAATGCCTGACAGAATGAAGGATGTGATCAAAGCAAAAGGCTGTTATACTAATTATTAAATTCATTTTGCAACAAGTATTTTTTCTTGCTAAAGCATTTGTTGAGTAAGTCAAATAAAATTACTTTAATTAAATTATTTTCTGTCAATATATAAACTTATTTATAAATGGAACTTTGTGTGTGTGTCTCTGTGTGTGTCCGTTACCTATAAACTCCGAAACGGCTGGACCGATTTTCTTGAAAATTTACACAGTTGTACTATAAGCGTCTGTGAGGGTTCTTAGCTAGGTTTTGTGTCGAGGTACCCCCGATAAATATCGAAAATCGATAATCGAAAAAATCGGGTTATAGAAGGAGTGGTCCGATTTTAATCAAATTTAATACACTCAGAGTCAAAGATATAAGAAACGATATTCAGAAGTTTCAAGGTTGTAGTTCTTACAATAGTGCAGAAAATCTATTATATATATATATATATATATATATATATATATATATATAAGGCAATAGTTTTGTATATGTGTCTGTTTATCTGCCTGTATATCTGTATTTTTTCAGACCTTTGTAGTACTTAGTCTCAGCCATGATAACATTTACTCAGAGGTTTTATTTAGCCTCCAAAATCAGTTTGCGACAGAAAACATTTTTGGTATCGATACTAGGAAATCAAAATTTGACTTACATCCATTCATTTCTCTTTCAATCAAAGGTTTTGCTTTGACTGGAAACAACTATTGCTTTTAGTTTTTCGTGACAATGTCCAAAGAGTCTCCAGGACCATTGATTAGTTTTAAAGCTTTCATTACACCCGAGCAACGCCGGGCTATACTGCTAGTTCCACATAAAAGATAAAATAGTTCTTGTCCTAATACTTTTGCACAGTACTGTATATGACAATTTGGTAGCACGCTTAAATCTACAGAGATGGGGCAAAGAAGATGTCAGAAAATGTTGATAGAAAAGACAGAGAGAAGCCACGTCACCGCGGTGAGAAAGTGAACAAAGTAAATTTCGTTTGCTTATAAAATATTTTAAGGTCAGAAAATATTTTAGCTGGTAGTAATTTTTTTGGAAGAGCTTAATAATTTGCTGATAAAAGTTTTACTAATTAACTCATAGATGGCGACGTGTGGATTCATCCCATAGAGTATTTCTTTAAATGGCTAGAATTTGAAATCGACTCTCAGCTATATATAACATCACCCGCACATCTAAGCTTACAGAACCTAGCTTTACGGCCGCATCAAAATAAATATTAGTAACTGAGTTGAAAGCTTACGACCACTTCACGTTAAGCAATATCGAGCCTGGTCAGTATCTAGATGGGTGATCGCTTGGAAATACCAGATGCTGAAAGCTCGGATTTGCGCGTGGTTTAGTGAATAACAGCTGATATCGACTTCCACTTGGCTTCGTTATATTCCATATGCACAAGGGAAATGTATGAATCCACCTATTCTCCTCCAAGCTATGGCTAAATTAGATCTACTTGTATCACTAAATCGGGGATCCATGTTCGAATTCCAGTTGAATTCCTTGCATTCACTTACGGGCAAATACCCATGGGAAAGGTATTAATCCGTCTCTTCTCTTCAGTTATGGGTTAAATAACAGAACTATAGCCTTGCCTGGAAACCAATCTACCGCAGAAAGTAATGGTAACCTACTGAGGGATAATCTTCTGTCTAGTCAGTCATGTTACTTTCGAGACATGATCGCCCAAGAGTGTATCACGTATAATTTAACTGACTGACTGTATTACTTAAACAATTTTTTATTTTTTTTTACTTATTACGTGCAAAATATTCTGATTTCGGCATGAAATAACCACTAATGGTTGATATGAGGTTAAAACAAAAACCATTTTACAGCAATAATTTTTTCAGCAATTACAACTCTGCCCGCTGATTAATAATTCCGATTCATTATCGTTACACAGCCAACACACCCAAGCTTATAACAACTAGTATTATGAAACGGTCACGCATCGCTGTTGCTTCACTACGTACGGGAACTCGTGTTTCGACGTGATATGCCTTTGGGCCTAGTAGCTCGCTGAAATTCAGACAGTGGCGACGCTAAGGGAAAAAAAGATCATTAAAAAAGTTGCTATGAATATGTTTGTATACCAAGTCGGAGGGAAGGCGCCTCGATTAGAAACTAACTGCAGTCGAGAATCCTGGTCGGGGGCAACTTATAGATAAACATACCACAGCATTTCGGTCTAACATCCTTTTTATAAAATTAAAAATCCTTTTCTCACCGATATTCATTATCACTGGTAATGATATTCAGTGAATAATGCATTAAATCAAGTATTAACTTACATGATTTATTACCATGCAACTCTTTATTCAATTCCACACTGGATTAATTTTCTAGTGTTGGCCAGACTTTATTTTTCTCGAGGCGAGACTATTGATTGTCATTCTTGCACAAATATCGCGTTCAAATGATTTAAATTCGGAAGCAGAATAGACTCAATGTATTAGTAATATAAAATATTGTCAAAACTAAATATCACCGGATGAAAACGACAAGAAAATTGGATTTCTCAAATATATGAAAAATCAGAGAGCCGAGTTCGAATTCCAGCTGAATTTGTTGCATTCACTTACGCGCAAAGACTCTTGGGAAAGGTATGAATCCATCTCTTGTCCCTTCAGCTATGGGTTAAATATCAGTACACATTGGGCTCCATAACCTTGTTTGAAAACCAGTCTGCGCAAAAAGAACAAACTACAGAAAAACTTTGTTTCTTCAGTTAGGGATCGAAATAGACATGATCACCCAAGTGTGTGTCACGTATGGTAATTAACGGACATATCTATTCTGCATTGTTGGTGATAGCTAACATTAGAAACTTAAAGTGCCGGGAGGGTAAGATACCAGAATCTAACAAAATCTTGTTGCAATGGATATTGGCACGGAATGAGAAATCTAAAAGTCGATGAATTTGTTGCATTTTCTTACGAACAAATACCCTTAGGAAATATATGAATCCATCTCTTCTCCCTCCAGCTATGTGTTAAATATCAGTGCAGAATGGGTTCCATAGTCTTGTTTGGCAACTAGTCTGTCGTAGAAAAAAATGGCAACTGAATACAAGAAAATCTTCAACCTCGTCTGTCTTGGATCGAAACAGACATGATTGCCCAAGCGTGTATCCTGTATGGCACTCAAATGACTGATTGGTATAAGAAACATACCATGCAGCTTAAATTACATCCTATGGCAAATTAAATCATTTTCAGTGGTCCGCTTTTCATGATCTTCATTAACGATCTCCCCGATGTAAGCAGATCCCAAGTAGGCATCTACGCTGACGACACCACCGTATACTCTAGCCTCGATCAAAATTCTACTGAGGCTGGCAAAAACGAACCTCGCAGCTGAACTTGAAAAGAACCTTCAATCTGTGATAGACTAGGGTAAGAACTGGCTCGTAAATTTTAATGCTTCCAAAATTAAGCCGCTATCTGTTAACCATCAAAGACAATCGCTCTTACTCCCTATCAGCATGGATCAGTCTAGCCTCCCTGAAAGCGAAACACTGCGCCTCTTCGGGTTAACTCTCTCAGCAAACCTCAAGTGGTCTGACTACATCGAATCAATAGCTAAATTCGCAGCTAAGAAGGTTGGTTCCCTGTGTTGGACCAGGAATTTTTCCCGTTTGAATCCATCCTGCACATATATAAATCTACCATCCGCTCGTGTATTGAATACTGCTGCCACATTGCTGTTCAACTCAAGGTTCAAACGGAGAATCTGTAATGTGATCGATCCCGACTTGGCGGCTCAGATGCAATTACTTTCTCACTAGTTTAATGTTGCTTCCCTATGTTTCTTATACAAATACTTGAACTTGGCTCACTAGTGCTCCCTGTTTATGAATTTACTCGAAGTACTAGACTAGCAACTAGGTCCCACCCTTTTACAGTGAAGCCAATAAAATGTAACCGCAACCTCTACTTTAACAGCTTCTTTTCTCGTACTTTCCGCTTGTGAAATTCCCTTCAGTATAGTTGCTTTCCCGACAGCTACAATCTCCAAGAATTTAAATATAAGGTCAATCGTCATCTCCTATCTCACTGACTTGTATCTTTTTTCTGATGCACTTTTCTTCGTCCACTTCACTCTCATCACACCAGTATTCTCATCCTTATCTTAACCACTACCTGACACGCCCTGTGACCTGTCCCTCTTTGTCATCACTTTCCTTCTATGTAATACTCTGCACACGGTGAGGCTGGCTTGCTTGGGGTGAAATGATTAAACAAATCACGAAAGTAAATTTATTGCAATGCTGTCATGTATGAATATAGAGACAGCAGCACTCGAAACACGGTGACTAATAATCGTTTTACAAATGAGGATCAAACTAAATCATTTCTTATTTTTATCCTAGAAGATTTGAAACTATCTACAGAGCTGTTTCTTTATATGTAATCTGTACATATATACAAATCTACGTAAACAAATAGATGGAAAATATAGCATTCAGCTGTGAAATAGACTGTCGTTGCTTGGTGTTCATCTTAGTGTCCACTTTTTTTATTTACATACGCTTGATGTTTGATATCGAGCACTTTTATCCAATAACAGAGCATATCTTAAAAGTATATTTTATCACACACACACAAACACACACACACACACACACACACACACACACACATACACACACACACACACACACACACATATATATATATATATATATATATATATATATATATATATATATATCAGAGTTAGAATCGCCGACTGATGACAATTCAGTCAGGTTTCAGTCCTGGGTTAAAAGCAATCGGTGGTCTAACCGTAATGATGAGCTGTGATACAGCGAAACAGATTTGTCTGCGGATGACTATATATATATATATACATACTCTTCGACAAATTAACTGAAACAAAATGAATAATGTCTTCCTAGGATCTTTAACACTTTCCCTGATCACGTATACGTTGTCTCTTGGTGTTGTATTTCTCTTCTGACCACATTTTCCATTACGTTTTGGACTGATAAATCCTAGTTTGTTTCTTCGCCTTGATTATACGACTGGCAGTTAAAAAGCTGACACCAAGAATATCCGCGTTCTCTCTGTAAGACTTAACAGTGTGCAGCGTTACAATTTTTGTACGCCTCGATGGAGTAATTCCCATCGCAGACGATGGCCGTAGAACAACTAATCGACAGACATTAGTGTCTTGGTGTCGTAAAAAAAAAATGCAATCACAGATGACGCAAAATTTACAAAACCAAACAAATTTCATCATACATTCCGATTACTATTACTGCACAATACTTCAAATGTGCATTGTGTTGCAGTGAATATCGATTAGGAACGAGAAATCGGAGAAGCGAATTCGAATTCTTCTTAAATTCGTTGCATTTCCTTACGCACAAATACTATTCGGAAAGGTATTAATGTGTCTCTTCCCTCCAGTTATGGGTTAAATAACAGGACAGTTTGGGTTCTATAGCCTTGGCTGACAACCAGTCTACCGCAGAAAGTAATCGCAACCTACTGCGGAATAAACCTCTGCCCAGTCAGTCATGTCTGAAAAAAGACATGATCGCCCAAGCGTTTATTACTTAACTGACTGGCTGTGCAAATGACCTAATCTGAGGAAATAATATAAATCACTAACAAACTGTAAGTTCATTGGGTCTAAACTGACTGTATGTTGAAAGCAAGGAAACTAAAGCAGTTGTTTCAATTAATTTGTTGAAGAATGTATACATACACACATATATATATATGTGTGTGTGTGTGTATGTGTGTGTGTGTGTGAGCGCGCGCGTGTGGTCGTTCAAAACATTGAAAATAATATATATATATAAAAGAGAAAGTAACTATACTCGTGTCAAAAAACCTCCCACGGATCTACGGAGAAGGAAAAAATGGTTTTAAAAAATGAAAGAGCTAAGTACATGAACATCAGTCAAAAGAGTTCGGACCGAGTCAGAATGTAGCCTAGAGAAAAAAACCAAACGAGTAATCAACTAACAAAAAAGCGCTCAATACTTAGGTCGAGCGGAATAAATAAAGTATACCTAGTGAGCCAGACAGACCTACCTAGGTTTCACCTAAACGGATCGTCAGGGAAAGCTTTGTTGGTGGGCTACATTCTTGTTAAAGGTATGAATCCATCTCATTTATACACTGATGGGTTAAATACAGTAGCACACTGTGCTGTTCAGACTATGTTTGCAATGGTATGGGAGAATAACTCTGAATTCAATGTCTAAAGATAGCTATGTGGTGATCTCGAAACAACCTAACTATAAATTGATCAATCAAAACAAGATTTTGGGGTAAAAATACAAACAAGCAGGGGGATACAAAATACAGTTGGCTTTACTAAGGCCTGTAGGTTAGCACAATAAATTTTCATTATTTTTTCTTTTTGAAAAATTAAAAGTTTTATTATTGTACATAAAAAATATTCTCACTGTTATAAAAACAATTTATTAATTAAAATAACAAATGTTTATTTATAAAAAATGCAATATTGTTTTTTTTTCATAACTTTTTTTAGGTTTTTAAATACAAGAGAACTATAAACACATAAGACCAAACGTTTAAAAACGTTGAAACTTTTTGCTCCAGAAAGAAATATTTACGCATAGCCCGAATGCTCAAGAGTAAGAAATTCTAACAAATTTATTCTTCGCTGTTAAAAAGGAAAAAAAATCTTTAAAAATATCGTTCATAATGAGGTCCTGTAAAATTTAATTTAATTAAGAAGTTATTAAACCGCAGCGTTTTTGTCAAAGTATTTTTTCCAAAGAAATTATCTTATTCAAATTTCATCGATTGATTTGCGAAAGTAAATGTAACGCAGAGTTTTATATTTCGACAAAAAGTGTTAGCGATAATTTCAACAATATTAAATAATGAGAGGATTTCAACACACAAAATTTCTAGTTGTTATATTTGCAGTGATAAAGAAATATTGGTAGGACTTGTCGATCCAGGATGTTTTTTCCACCTGAATCCATCCTGCATATATACAAGTCAACCATCCGTCCGTGCATGGAGTACTGCTGCCATTTATGGTCAGGTGCCCCTGCCGTTCTCTTCAGTGTTCTTGACAAGCTCCAAAGGAGAGTCTGTAATGTGATAGGTACTGATCTGGCGACTCGACTGCAGCCACTTCACCATCGTCGAAATGTGGCCTCCCTTTGTCTCTTCTACAAATACTTTCATGGCTTCTGCTCGGATGAGCTTAAGTCACTGATGCCTCCTCAACAGGTGTTTACTCGTGCTACCAGACTGGCAACTGGGTCCCACCCATTCACAGTCAGGTTAGCCAAATGCAGATGACAATTCTACTCCTGCAGCTTCCTCTCTCGCACTTCCCGCCTGTGGAACTCAGTCCCGTATTCTTGCTTTCCTGACGGCTACAACCTCCAGAAATTTAAATGCAAAGTTAATACTCATCTACTAACCACTGGCCTCTAGCTCTCTCCCCTCCCCTGTATAACCTTCTCTTTCTCTCCACCTATGTATCTGTCATCGCACCTGCTTTCTCAGCTTTCTATTGTTCCTTTCTAACTAGTCTGTATTCCTCACTCTTTTCTAATTAATCTTTTACATTTATGTAACCAGCCTTGCTCGGGGTGAAATGATTAAAAAAAAAAAACTTTAGGACTGTAGGACTTCGCTTTACAGGACGATTAGAAACAGTGAGAAGACACACACTTTTCTGCTTTTGTGTATCGTCCAAGCAGATGTAACTTTTATTATATGTGTCTGGATAAAGAGTGGTTTTATTTTTAATATTATAAAGTTACTTTGAGGGAACAAGCCTATACTAACTGGTACTTGAAGCGAACCGCATTTCGATTACTTTTTCTTTTTGCTTTTCAACCAACAAAATACGAAATGCAAGTTGCCATGATTCGTGTTTGAAAGTGGATAAATCATCTATTGTTGCTCTTATGGACAACACTGTTGAACCGAAAGAGTATTAATATGATTAGGAAAAGCAATTCAGTTCGTTATTCTTATCAGGCTGAAATTAATCAAGTGAAATTGTTCGCCAGATAAGGATATCAGCGTAAGAAAGCGCCAAACCACCATTGAGTGAATCGAATTTAGGCGGTGAATTCAATAAGGAAATTGTTTCGCTTCCGTCCTGCAAATGATTTTTCGCAATATAGACACCTTGAGTTCTAACTTTAATACTCTCTATAATTGCATCATTAAGTACAACAAACCGTTCGTTAAGAAATGTTCAAAACCTGGAAAGCTTGACAGACAATCGATACTCGTTGATGATAGCCGTAATCGATTAAGTTGTTAGAAAAATGTAATTGAAAACTGTAGCTTCTTCCTCCAGGTATGGGTTAAATAGCAGGACAGATTTAGTTCTAAAGCCTCGGCTGGCAACTAGTCTACTGCAGAAAGTAATGGCAACCTACAGCGAGATAAACTTCTACCTTGTCAGAAATGTCTTTTTTGAGACATGATCGCCCAAGCGTGTATCACGTATCACACTTAAATGGCTAAATGGGGTACCCAGTGAGGATCGAACTCCCTACTCAGTTGTAATAGATTCTAGCAAGAAAAGCTTGCTAACCATTACACCAATTTAGTGGTAAGCTTAAATTCACCTGGACGGACACCGGAGAAAAGCTCCTCAGTGTAGTTGCCTTACAGAGTGAAACCACGTCATGGCAATGAGACAGTGACTGAAATCGAGATGTTAATTTAAGATCAATTAAATTGCAGATCTTTTTTTTGGGGGGGGGGGGGTGAGAAACTCGAGATAAATATCTGGTACACCCAACCAGAAATGGCAATAAACGCACGAATGGTAGGTTTATAAATGTTCAAGATGGATTTTCGGGATAAAAACTTTCTGGCCAGATAGAGTGACTCAACCTTCCTATAGTAGATGCAGCTATAGATACGACCCATTCTTTCTTCTTCTTCTTCTTCTTCTTCTTCTTTTTCTTCTTCTATGTGCCTTGTTTCTTCAGGACGTAGGCAATCATGGCCTTCCAATTTTCCCTATCCATGATGGCTCTTAGCAAACCTTCTCCTGTTGCATCATGCAATCCTCGTTCCGTCATCCACCTGATTAGGTCCTTCAAATATGTTATCCGTTGCTTTCCCCTGTTTCCTTTTCCCTCTATCTTGCCTGTTAGTATCAGATTCTCCAAGACCTCCTTCTGCATTGCATGTCCCAGGAATTTCAGCTGTCTCTTGCTGATGCTCAGTATTAATTTCCTTTTTGTTTTCATCATTTCCAAGACCTCATCATTGTTCTCATGCTCGATCCATGATATTCGCAGCATCCTTCTGTAAAACCACATTTCAGTTGCTTCAAGTTTTTCCTTCATCTTTGATGGTATTGTCTAGCATTCACTGCCATATTGAAGGACGGACAGCACGTATCAATCCAGTACTCTCTTCCTAGTTTCTAACGAAATTGTCCTGTTTCTCCATACTTTACGCAACTTTTGGAATGCTTCTTTCGCCATGCCAATTCGCCCTCGGATCTCTGTGTCGCACTTTCCGTCTTCTGCTATAACGCTTCCCAGGTATTTAAATTTTTGTACCTGCTTGATTCTGGTATCCCCGATCTGTATTTAGCATTTTGGGCTGCCCTTTTTACTGATGACCATACATTCGGTTTTCGTGCAGTCCTTTCTTGTTACTTTCTTCTACTACCTTCTGTAGGAGGACTTAGGTCGTTTGAAAATATGACCCAGGGAGTCTTGCATCAGCCATGCTGAAAACAGGAAAAAAAAGCTTCTCTGTGATGGTTAAAAGACACTAGTTTTGTTTTAGAGGCGTTAAAATTTACAAGCCATTTTCTTGCCCCATTTAACCACTGATTAAAAAACCAGTCTGAAAGAAGAACAGAAACAGACTTGCCAAAGTTTATCTGTGTATGAAAGTAAACAATAATGATGGCATACAGGGTCGAATTTTTGAATTTCCATACAGCGCAAATAACCGCTACACTACCCGTACCCTCCCGATTAAGAACTCTTGTGCCTTGATAAAACAATGGTTTTATAAATTATATCAGGTTCTCTTGCTAAAATATCATCTCAATAGCCTTTTGATATGACTGTTGTGTTTTAATATAGAAACTTTTTAATTAAATGTATCAATTATATTTAGAAAAGTATTATAAAACAAACATTATATATTAGAATATGAGATTAGAAAAAATAATTGATTATTAAAATTATATTAATTACTGATTACTTCATTAGTAATTCAAGTAATAGTAATATAATTAAATATCAGTAATAGAATAGTGATATAATTAATTATTATTAATATAAGTATTACTAAAATAAAAATATAATTAAAAACAATTATACCTATTTTAAAATTAGAAAAAAAGCAATTAAGTTTTTCTTTCAGTAAGATTAACCCTGTAAGCTCATCTAGCTACTCGAGGTAGAGCCTAACTCTAGACTTGAATGGTTTAAGATTATTACAGTCAGAGAAAAATTCTCTTGGGAGTCTGTTCCACAGAGTAATGGTTCAGGTGAAGCATACTTTTTAAACGATGCGGGTGGTTTGTTCCAATGGTATCGGCAAAGCGTGTCCTAGCCATGAAGATTAGACCTGGTGGAACAAAAGAATGTTGTTCGTCCGACTATTTTCAAGCAGAGAAAGACTCCATACATCCCACGTGTGAGAGAGAGTTTGATGTGTGTATAATAATTAATTTCTAACAAGGTTTGAAAGACACTTTTAAACTCTGTCTAGGTTGGAAAGTGGGGAGCAGGCAGTTCCCGCCCAAATATGGCAACAGTACTCCATTTTCTGCTTGATCTATCTCTTCATGTGTGTTGTGGTGCAGTGGATATCGGCCCGGAACGACAAATCGAAGAGCCGAGTTCAAATTCCAGTTATATTCCTTGCATTCACCTTTGCACAAAGCCCCTTGGGAAAGATATTAATATATCTCTTTCCTCTAGTTATGGGTCAAATAATATGACAGATTGGGTTCTATAGCCTTGGCTGGTAACCAGTCTACCGCAGAAAGCAACGGCAACCTACTGCGGGATAATCTTCTGCCCAGTCCGTCATGTCTCTTTCAAGACCTGATCGCCCAAGTATGTATCACGTATGGCATTTAACTGACTGACTGATGCCGCTTAAAAAGTTAAAGAATAGTATGATGAGACAAGTCCATACTAGAGCGCCAGCAAATATTTTAATATTCACATGAAAAATATTATTCTTACGCTCCAAGAACAGGAGCAACTGTAGCTCCTGCTGATGATTGACATTTTATTCGTCAAACCATTTTGCTGGTTCCTCGGGGCAGTAATTTACACAGGATATTTGTAAGATTTTATAATTAGTCTGATTATTGATGTTATCGACAGGAGAAAAATTTGTCAGTTGTTCCCTAGAGGCGGAATTTATCATATTCATGTTTTGCAATTCGTTGTTAGTTTCGAAGAAATCCAATTTAAAAAAAATGTATTTCTATATTTGAGAAATAGTTTTGAGATTCTGAAATAGTTTTTCTTCTACTGATGTATTTAAACCTCATTTACCTTGGGATATGTTTTTCATCGTTATCTTTGTTAAACAGTGTTTTGTTTCTTTTCTTAATAATAATAATAATATTTATATTGACGCTTGCAGTGTTCATCCGGTTTTTTTTTCTGCATCTTGTTCCGCATTTCCGTTGACTGCGTTTCTTTTTCTCGCCTTTTTTTTTTTCGGAGAGCGGAAGGCTTTCATGTTGAACGCATTTAATGCATCGCTTGAATACATTAACTCGTCATCTGGGAACATGTATGAAATAGCCTTATGTAGATCAACTTTAACAGTTGATAAACATCTCATCAATAAAGAAAAGATCAATAATGGTGGCATATTCTGTAACATTTAGACGAATAACTGCTGTTGCTCAAAATTCTTTTTTTATTGTGTCATTTCAGGACAAGGATGATCATGGCTCTCCACCACTTCTTGTCATTTTTTAATTCTAAACAATATCGTTTTACCCTCTTTTCTAGATAATTTTTCCTATCCATTTACACAAGTTTGTTTGGTATATTACTCGATATTTCTAGCTCTTTTCTATCTCTTAAGCATTTATATTTTCTCATCTGTGGTAAAAAAATTTCACCTGATTCTAAGCATAAGCGTCCTCTTTATTTCGATGTTTTACTTGAAACGTCTTTGTTTTTACATGTTCGGTTCATGATATTTCCAGAAGCCTTCTGCAAAACTATGCTTCTGCTACGTTACCTCAAGTCACCTCTTCATCTCTAATGAAATTGTTCAACATTCACTGCCAACCAATGGAATTCACAGAAGGCTCATGCAGATTTACGCTTCTGCTTCGTTACCTCATCTCATCTCTTCATCTCTAATTCTTCAGATAGTTAATGTTTGGAAATTACTTGATTTTGATGTCACAAATTTATCATCTGAAACTGGTCATCTCTCTAATAATCCATACATTGTGTCTCGCTACAATTAATGTGTAGTCTTTTCTTCTTACCTTCCTTTAGTATATTACCTTGGATTTTTGCAGTTTTATTTCCTTTTCTACCACCAACAAAGCGTAATTTGCGTATTTTTTGCTCTTATGATTGTAGATACCAATAATAAAACCTGGTAGGACTTCTAGTTCACATAGATCGTCTAGCCATTTGGGTTAAATAAATCCGGTGACTTGTCTTAGGCTTATTTTTGATTTTTTTTACTAGATCAATTAATTTTGTATCCATATGAAATGGGTATATTCCCAGTTGTTTTTTAACCCGAGATCACAAACCATTGGTATATAGTCAGTCAGCCAGTTAAGTGCCATACGTGATACACGCTTTGGGCGATCATACCTCGAAAGAGACATAGTTTGCCATTACTTTCTGCCGTAGACTGGTTATCCGTCCCGTTATTTAACCCATAACCGGAGAGAAGAGCCGTATTAAAACCTTTTCGAAGGATATTTGCGCGTAAGTGAATGCAAAGAAATTCGACTGGAATTTGAACTCGGCTCCTCGATTTCTCGTTCTGAGCCGATATCTACTGCACCACAACGCACATCCCAGCGCAAATGACGCCATTTTAATTACAATTTTTTGATGATCTTACCTAAATAATGTTTTTCAGTTTCTATTAATGTTAACTCAAAGTACAAATTTGAAATGTCTACATGTAAAATATTTCAAATAAAGATTTATATTTAATCTTTTTTTAATATTTTCAAATCGGGTATGATATACTCATGGTTAGTAGTGTTGTAACTTTAATTGATGGTCGGTATTCCAGGGTTAATAGAATTTACCACATAAAAGACAGTATATCCGCTAAGAGACAAGGAGTCACTGGGTAACGTGATCTTTGGATTTTATCCAGGAGTGCAAGGTAAATAGCAGAAGAACTGGACCATATGCAGAAGCAATATTATAATCATGGACGAATGGTATACTTATAGATATGTACGATAGGTTCTGAAGAGAAAACTTGTCCCGCACGACACACTGAGCCAAGTTTCTTAGCAACAGACATAGCAGTAGATTCAATATAATCTTTGCACTTCAAGTCATCTGAGAACGTTAGTCCGAAAAATCGCATCGAGTTACTGGATGTTAGCATCAGCCTTGCTGATGGTAAATAGATATCTATTATTTACATTGTTCAGACTGTTGTCCTCATCTTTATTGCCATGTTTACGAGATTTTGGTTGTTGTAGGCTCTGGCCATGTGCCCTTGAGAATAAGGATGAGATATTTGAATGGGAATGATATCCCAGTGATCGAAAAAACAAAAGATTTGGTTCAAAATTCCTAGAACCCGAAGAATGTCGGAGCATATAACGGCCGAAATGTCGTAAACATGGCAATAAAGATGAGGAAAAGTCCGAACCATGTAAATAAAGTAGATACCATCTCATCTCAGTAGTATAGACACACACACACACACGCACACACACACACACACACACACGCACACACACACGCACACACACACACACACACACACACACACACACATATATATATATATATATATATAGTGTATCGAGGCAGCAGATAATTTTCTAAATATATACTGTTAAATATAAGAGACAATGAATGTCTATTATGTTTAATCATGAGCCGTTCTAAACGTCGTATTTTGGCTTTAATTTCAGGTGAAAATAAAGACAAAAGTCCAAGTCCAACACTTGGATAATATTTTATTAAGTTGGTTCTAAGCTTTCGACTCACATGAGCCATCTTCAGAGAGCTTACAAGGACGCAATTTCAGCGTTGATCAGTTGTAATTCTTGTTTGGCTGTGTGTATTTGCCGCTTAATGAGGTTCTATTGAAATTTCTTAGTGTTAGGATCATTTAATTTATGTATATAGATAGATAGATAGATAGATAGATAGATAGATAGATAGATAGATAGACAGACAGACAGACAGATAGATAGATAGATTGATAGATATACTAAGTTCTATAATTATGCATTTTATATCACTTTCTTTGGAATTGAAAATTAATGTGACTTATTTTATAACTTCTAACTCTGCATTTGTCGTTTGAAAGGAAAACTGATTCAAGTGATTAATTAATTCGTTTTTACAGGTTATCAACCCTTTGAATGTTAGTTAAAGCTATAAAATCGATGGAGAAGAAGTGGTATTTGCGCGTAAGTTAATATAACAAACCCAATTGAAATTAGAACTCGGTTCTTCGATTTACAATTCTAAGCCTTTATCCATCACACCCACATCACATCCAAGGTTACAGCACATTGTATTCTCAAGCGATCATCAATATAAGTACAAAGTAATTCTTGTGACACTTTAAGTTATTTTTTAACAATACTAAGTTTATAGATTTTCTTTTTCATGTGCTTTATATATAATTATATATTAAAATCTTTGCATCGATTGTTTAATGTAAAACAAAATATCAAAAGTAACAGATTTTTGTTTGTTTATAAATTTGTCCGCTTGTGTGCACGAATTATAAAATTAAGTGCCTGAACCACTGGCCAAGTTTGATAGAACATCCGAAACAGCAGAATTCACAGAATTGATAGTTACGCTTTGAAGTCAAGAAGCCTCAGATCAAGAAATGCCAAGAAGAAAAAAAAATGATCCTATGAAGAGCTCTCTGAATTAAGGCGGGAAAATGTGTTCAAATCCAACACGGCTTGATTGACCGCCTTCAGTAGAATTAAAGGAACTGTTGTTAGATATGTTTGTATTTCTTCCTCTTCTTTTCTTCATTCTTTGAATTGTTTGGCGTTCTCTGAGGCGTTTTTATTTCAGCGTTTCTTACTTTGTTTCGCATCAAGCCATTCGAGTTCCCTAAGTCGAGCAAGAGCAAAAGCGAGTCTTAAATTACAATTATTACGGCCAGTAGACGCATTAAAGCTAATCAGTTTGCTGTTAGCCGGAAGGTTTTAACGAGCATTCAGGAATGGAGGACGAAGAAAGAGCCGTAGATGAAAGATAAACAAAATCAATTCTGGATTAAATAAATGCTAAAAATAAAAATAAAAATCATCGAAAAAATCTGATTTGTGAAAGCTCGTCTTTAGTGAATATAGGAAAGTATTAATACATTTTTATTTTATTAATCCTAAGTTGTCCCTAGGCAAAACCATCCGCTCATCTCTCGTCAAGGAGAGAAATAAAAACAGAACAGGCTTCGTGTTTGTATCGTTTAATCAATGGATAGAATCTGGGGAATTTGTTTTTGCAGTAAAATGCAATATAGTTATTTTCTTTTTTTATTTATGCCTTCATGGTTATTTTTTGCGAGAAGGGTTATAGATTTTTTGATTTTCCCAATGTTGTTACCTGATTCTTTTGTTCTTGTTAATACCAGAATCTTCACCATTTAATATTTGCTAATATTTGCGTCGATATCAACATTATAATTGTTTCTCCTTTCTCCATATAATTAATATTACTTTTACAAGTGAAGTTACTAATATTCGCATTAGTATTTGATTCGTACTTTTTATTTATAGCTGTCTCTTTGACCAGTCATTTAGCTATTTTAACCATTCATCTTCCCGTTAATATCACGAAAAATCAAATTTTTTTTCGGATATTTACTTGAACCATTTACACATTATCATGACTGGACATTCATTTACTTGTGGACGACCTTACTCTAGAAATTTTTCCTCTTCTCCTGTGCAACCAAAAACATCTTGCATTCCAATAACTTAGCAAGCAGAGATTAGGGCACAGGCCGGGGCCTGATCAACCTTGGCTGGGTCAACCTGGGGAGAAGTTATGATGCTTGTAAAGGATCGAACCGTCAATGACGGTAACATCACTGATGATGTGTCCTAACCGCATCTAAATAATGTATTTTTCAAATATATATATATATATTATCCGTAATATTTCACTCATATCATGCATTTTCTTTTCTAGTTATTTACATATCCTTTCTTCCAATATCTGTTTTAACACTTTATTTATTTTCTTTTTTAGCTCGGACGATAAACGTATTCGGTACGAATTTCGATTTCGTTAATAAGTATATTCCTTCATCTTCTGATCCCTATGTAATAGTATATTCCACATCGTGATAATTTATGTATTTGTTTCAGTATATTTAAACAGTTTTTTCCCCTTTTTTATATGTCCGATATCTATTTTAACCATCCATCTTCACATTATTACGGAAAATCTTTTTTTTTTCGCCCTCAGAATTGTTTATGAATTTATATATTTATTTCAAATATATTTAGACAGTTTCTTTCCTAAATGTATTTGAATCATTTATATATACATCATCATCACTGGACATTCAGTGTTTTTTTTTGTTTTTTTTTGTTTTTTGACGACTTTGTTCAAGAAATCTTTTCCTCTTCTCCTGTGCAACCAAAAACAAAACATCTAAACACCTTGCATTCTAACAACGTAGAAAGCAGAGATTAGGACACAGGCCGGGGCCTGATCAACCTTGGCTGGGTCAACCTGGGGAGAAGTTATGATGTTTGTAAAGGACCGAAACCGTCAATGAACCAGGGTAACATCACTGATCATGTGCCCTAACCGCATCTTTATGATTTTATATATTTATTTTAAACATATATAGACAGATTCTTTCTGATATTTATTTGAACCATTTATATACACATTATCATCACTGGACATTCAGTTTTTTTTGGTGGGGGTTGGTTTTTTGTGGACGACTTTGTTCAAGAAAAATTTTCCTCCTCTTCTGTGCAACTAAAACAAAACATTTTGAATTTTAACAACGTAGCACAGAGAGATTAGGACAACCTTGGCTGGGTCAACGTGGGGAGAAATTATGATGTTTGTAAAGGACCGAACCGTCAATGAACCGGAGTAACATCACTGATCATGTGTTCCTTACCGCATCTAAATGATGTATTTTTCAAATTCTAACCAATATTAATTTCTTAATTTTTACTTAATAAGATAGATGAGCAGGAACGCAGTGTTTAGAGGCTTAGAACGAGAAATCAAAACGCCGAGTTCGTATTCCGGTCGTTACATTCCATTTTATGTAAATGTACTTTAGGGAAGTATGAACCCCTTTTGCTCTCTCCGGCTATGGGTTAAATTTCAGGTCCGACTGAACTCAAGACAATTATTGCTTGTGTTATATACTGCCGCTGGATCTGGACAAACAACGAGGAATACGTATATATAAAAATGTAATCTTATATTTTTATTCTTCGCCGGTGACGCCTACGTTGAGCAGGAGGATAGCCGGAGAGAGATCGTACATACGAAGGAGTCGCCGGGAATCGTTAGTCAGCCGGAAATCTCTGTCTTCGGCCTAAAATTCTAGACTTCATATAGTCTTAAAACTCCCACACATTCTTGATTTTTCGGTTTGTTGCTCTGTCGACGTCATCTACGGCCGAACATATCCTTCAACCACACTTGTCCTTGGTTGACTCTTATCTATGGCCGGATACATCTGCCAATCATACCCTTCTGGCTATTGCCATACAAGCCAGTTGTCGTTTGTGTTTTTCTTTTGTTGTGGTACTTGTTGAGATCATACACAGCCGGATATATCTGTCAAACTTTGTTGACCTCATACACGGCCGGATGTACTTGTCAATTATTTTTGACGTTCAAGATAGTATAATAGAGCTTGTCGTGAAAAAAACAACTCTGAATTTAACAATGTCTGCAGTAATTAATAGCAGAACAAATACAAAGACGGACATTTAACAATTAAAAGTCATGGCACTTCACAACTTCTTTTGTGTCATATTCTGTCCTGCATATGGCATAAAAGAAGATGCAAGTCTTTAATCACATAAACAAATTGGTGAAAGAGGTAGAAAGACTATGTTGCGTCTATCTTGTGATCTTGGACGACATGCTTTGTTAATCATTTAATTTAGCTCCTTTGTTTATACTGTTAACAATGAAAAGTTCGCAAATTCTTCTGGGTGTCATGTCCCTTCGGAATATGTGCTATCATAGATCTCCACAACTTCGTATACTTTATACCTCTTACAAAAATGTTCTTTTTATTATACACCTCCCTCCATGTTCGGTCATCCATTTACACAAGCTCATTAAATAAGCTATTCGCCGTTCTCCTTTGTCCCTGTGAGTGTCAATTATTAAAGCCTTCTTTCCTCATTATGTACCCAGAGTAATTCAACTGTCTCTTTCTGGATTTAATTATAAGTGTCCTTTTTGTTTCTAATTTCTTTAAAACGTCCTCTTTGCTTACATACACTCTCCATAGTATTCTCAGCATCCTTCTGTAGAACCACATTCACACATCCTCGTCAACCATGAGGAAATTGGCCTGCATTCATTGCTATATAAAATATAAAATTTATATTACTTATCGTTTCAGCGCTTTGTTTTTGTTTCTAATTAAAGTTTCTTAGTACTTTCGTCAGGTTTCTTCTGCCATTCCAATCCGCCTTCGGATTTCGGTGTCATATTTTTTCGTCTTTCGTTAAAACACTTCCAAGCTTCTATGTATCCTTGATTGTCACATCTGTAAATGGTGGCTCGAATTTAGGACCATTTCAATCAGTTAAGAGACTTACTTGATACACGCTTCTGCGATTATGTCTCATTCGATCCATGACTGATTGGGAAGATTTTCCCGCAATAGGTGGCCATTTCTATCTGCGGTAGACTGCTTACCACTCAAAGATATAGAACCCAATCTGTCCTGCTAATCAAACCATCAATGCAAGGAAAAGATTAGGATTAATAACTTTTGCAAGGGCATTCGCGCATGAACGCAACTGGATTTCGAACTTGACCCTCTGATGTCGCATTCCACCACAACGCACATCCCATTTTGGGCTATTTACCTCAGCTAAAAGAGGAGCCCTGCTTCTCATTATTAGTAGTAGCTATAAATGCGATCGTATAGCTTTTTCAATCCGCTTTCTCCTTTTGTTTAATAGCATGCTGCGTGAATATATTTTTTGCTGCTTGCAAAACATCAACATTGTCTTTATTATAATTCTCGTCATTTCTCGTTCTTTCTTGCGAAATTGGGTTTTACTCTTTGTTGGTTTTAATCTGTTGTATTTTTTATATTTTCACTTTGAGTCTTCCTGAATATCCTTCTGCGTTCCCCTGATCATGATTCTCTCTCGGGAACATGAAGTGTATTCAGTGAAATGAAAGCCACTCCCCAACTCCTTTCTTGATTTTTTTCTCTTTCTTTGTCTCGTCATTTCCGTACATTTGTAGATGTGTGTTTGTTTGTCCGTTAATCACGTTCATCCATAGCGTATTCTTTACAGAACAAAGCAAAATGGTTTTCAAATATTATTTCTATCAATGAGTGCGCGAATGAATGAGATTCGCTGTTCCAAATGTAAAAGGGAATGAAGACGGCCACAAGAGATTCTGATTTTTAAGTTCCTCGTGAGAGAAATGCTTGGCAGAAATAAAGAATCATAACAGCTTTCATATTTTAATATATTTTTTTAATAATTTCACCCCACGCAAGGCAATAAAGCCACTAAGGAAAAATGCGTTACTGCGTGTGAAATAATAAAAGAAAAAAACTAATTAGGAAACAGATGTGGTGAATAGTAAATTAAAAATTAAAAGCAACTTTCTTCTTCACTTTTACAAAAATTCACAATGACGTATGAAATCCTGCTTTTGCCAAATATTAAAAATAAGTGACCATGTGCTTTAAGAAAAAATGGGAACCGGATTTCGCGAGCAAATGTTAAACTAATTTTCTGATTAATGGAAGCGATTTGCAAGACTTGAAAATAGTTAGCGATCCAGTGCGAAAAAAAATTAAATGGTTGTAAAGGGCGAACGGAAGTTCAAACAGACAGTCAGATGGGAGCTGCAAAACGAAACCCCAAAATATAACAAGGGAGAAATTTCAAATCGACCTAGACGTGAGGTCGCGTGGCCCATTGTTCTCTTTCTCCTTCTTCCTCGTGTGCTGATTCTTTTTACTTCTTCTTCTCCGTTCAAAGACATTCCTACCAAACAAACGCTCATACATACATACGTACATACGCATAAAGTCATTCCAACAAATTACTACTACGAACATTTCTACAACTCTTGAACCCCTTAACTCATTACTTGTTTCTTCAATTTATGCTTATCTATCAATAAATTTCTATTTTAACGTGCAAAATGTATACTTTTATTCTTTTACTATTCTTTACAAATCTACACTCTCCAGCCACCAAGCTTCTGATGAAAACAAATAAGCCTGTAAGCTGTAGAGTGTTCGGTTGTGTATGACACAAGGCTGAATCAATAAACATTAACCTTCTCCATATAGCTACACAGGAACAGTAAAATATCAGGAATTAAGAACTCGCCTGATATCTCATCTCTCTGTGAAACTAATCTTGACCATTCTATCCCCTATTCTGAGTTTTACGTTCCTGGTTACCTTCCCCTCCTCAGGAAGGACTCCAATGTCCATATGCATGGGCTCGGTGTCTATGTCAACGAACACCTCGCTCTAGCCAGGGTGACCTCTCTTGAATGCCTGGATCATTCTTTCATGTGCTTCCGTCTCTCACTTCTAAGCTCGGTTAACAATCTCTTCTTTCTCTACCGCTCCCACTTCTCCTCTGACTGCTCGCTAATTGATAGCAACTCTAACAATATCGATAAGGCCATTTCTTCTCATCCATCTGCCCATATATTTGTATTTGGTGAATTTAACGCCCACTACACCAAGTGGCTTGAAAACTCTGTCACCGATCTTGCTGGTGTCCACACCATGAATTTTTCAATCACCCAATCTCTTACATAAGTAGTGGATTTCCCCACGCATTTCCCCAATAACCCCAATGGAAGGGACTCACTATTAGACCTCTGCTTCACTTTCATCCCAGACTCTTGCACTGCCAAGCAGCTCTGCCCTCTTGGAAACTCTAACCACACCGTAGTTTCCGTTAACATCTTATTCCACTCCCATTCAACCCAAGAAACCCAGACCCGCATAATATTCTACTGCTACCAAAGAGCAGATTGAGACTCGTTCCGCGACTTTCTGTGTGACGTCCCTTGGAACAACGTTTTTAGTGTTCCTGTTGAAGACTGTGCATCCAAGGTCTCCTCTTGGGTTAAGGCTGGCATGGATGCTTTCATCCCAGCCAGGAAATTTCAGCTTAAATTTCGATCGTCCCCCTGGTTCTCGCCCGCTTGCTCGGCCGCCATTGCCCACCGGAATCATTTCTTCCGGCTCAATCGAAGCCACGCGTCGGGCCAAAACAGGCGCCTTTTCGCCTCAGCTCGTAATAAGTGTAAAAAGATACTTAACTGAGCTAAGATGTTCTTTGCTGCCAGAATGAAGCAACGCATAGCATCCTGTAAGTTCGGCGCCAAAGACTACTGGTGACTCTGTAAAAGCGTGCTTAACAAGAGTAAGTCTTCAATGCCCCCGATAATCAATGAATTTGAGGTCCTCACATACTCAGCGAGCAAGGCTGAATGCTTTGCTCGCAGATTCTCCACCAATTTGAGACTGGATTCATCTGGAGTATCTACACCCGACTTCCCACCTAGAACTGAGGCTCAACTGAATGACGTTCACATTACATCTCGCTGGTTTCTAACATAATCTCAAAACTTGACCCTCACAAAGCGAGCGGAGAGGACGAAATTTCAATCATATTCTTGAAGAAATGTGCCCCTGAACTCTTCTCTGTCCTCTCTAAGCTCTACAACTTCTGTCTATCTGCTTCCTGCTTTCCTGCCTGTTGGAAGTCTTCCTCTGTAGTTCCTATATTTAAGAATACTGGAGAACACTCGGACCCCGCAAATTACCGCCCTATCAGCCTTCTTCCGATCTTTGGCAAAGTGTTCGAAGCCATTATCAACGCCGAGATTGTTCAGCATTTGACAGCCCACAGGCTCCTCTCGGACAAACAGTACGGTTTCCGCTTCACCAGGTCTACTGCTGATATGCTAACGACCATCTCCGAGTATATATACCAGTCTCGCGACAAGAATGGCGTTCGACAGAGGCTGGCATGCTGGCCTTCTACGCAATAACTGGTACTGGACATTTGTTTGGTCTAATCCAGTCATTTCTCTCTAACCGCACATTGAAGGTGGTATTAAAGGGACATACCTCCCAAAACTACCATACGAACGCGGGTGTCCCTCAAGGCTCCACCCTAGGTTCTACGCTCTTTCTGATCTACATTAATGATCCCGATGCCATAAGATCCCAAGTAGGCATGTACGCCGTTGACATCACAGTTACTCTCGCCTCGATCAAAAATCTGGTGTGGGCGACAAAGCGAACCTCGCTGCCGAGTTTGAGAAGGACCTCTAATCTGTAGTGAACTGGGGTAAGAAAGGGCTCGTAAATTTTGATACTTCCAAAACGAAGCTGCTATCAATTAACCATCATATATAATCGTTCCTAACTCCCATTTGCATGGAACAGGCTTGCCTCCCAGAGAGTAAAACACTACGCCTCCTTCGCCTCACACTCTCAGCGGACCTCAAGTGGAATGACTATATCGAATACATTGCTAAATCTGCTATGAAAGTCGGTTCTCTGTGCAGGGCCCGGAAGTTCTTTCCGTCTGAATCTATCCTGCACATATATAAATCTACCATCCGCCGTGTATTGAATACTGCTACCACACCTGGTCAGGTTCCCCTGCTATTCTCCTTGGGGTTCTTGACAAACTACAATAGAGAATATGTAATGTGATCAATACCGATTTGGCAGACCGGCTGCAGTCACTCCCTCACCGGCGTGTCGTGGCTTCCCTGTGTCTCTTCTATAAATACTTTCACGGCTTCTACTCCGATGAACTTAGATCACTGGTGCCCTCTAGGTATTAATTTGCACGAGATACTAGATTAGCAACTAGGTCCCACCATTTTACAGTGAAACAGATAAGATGTAACCGCAATTTCTACTCCAATAGATTCTTTTCTCGCACTTCCCGCCTGTGGAATTCCCTTCTATATACTTGCTTACTCGACAGCTACAATCTCCAGGAGTTTAAGTGTAAGGTCAATAGACACCTTCTAACACACTAACTCGCATCCATTCTCTCAAACACTCTTCCCATCTACCCAACCCACATCCTCGGTATCCTTACCCGTCTATCCCCCACTTCCTACATTTCCTATATCTTAGCACTCTTTCTCATCACTTTCCCCTATGTAACCCTCTGCGCAATAGTGACTTAGGGTAAAAAAAAACAACAATAAATAACGTCAGACATTGCATTTAAATTTTTGAAGTCTAAACCTGACTTGAAAGCAAGAAACCGATAGAGATTTTCACAAGTGATAAGTGCGAGAGAATAAAATGTGAACATAAAACGATTACAGTATTAATCTTTTCCCTCCAGCTATAGGTTAAATAACGGGACAGATTGGGTTTCTATAGCCTTTTTGGCAACCAATCTACTGCAGAAAGTAATGGTAAACTATTGCGGGGAAAATATACTACCCAGTCAGTTATGTCTCTTTCGAAACATAATCATCTAAGCGTGTATCACTTAACTGACTACTAAGAGTTGAACACTCAAATATCAGTTTCAGACACCAGATTTGGGAGCCTTGTTTTTAGACCAAAAACTTGAAATTCATATACACAAAAGAATAAATCAGGTCTATACCTACACTATAAACCAAATGTTTTTTGCTGGGGGTGGGGGAACAGTCTGGTTTTAAAGATGAATAAGTTGCATACATTTGTTGATTTAGTTTAATCTACTAAATGTATGCAACCTATTAATCTTTAAAGAGTTTGATAATCTAAGCTTTCCAGGATTTAAGTGACTCCTGTAAAGCTAATATGTTCAAACTTTTTAACTCATTAGTGCATGGCGTTACGGCACAAATATATATTGGAATTGACACGGAAAATGGATGTATATGGGAAGAGATACTAAAATAATCCGAAACGTTTGCAGTGAACAAACCATTTGTATATGAACATATTAGGTACCACCACTCAATCGCTGAAATAACAACATAGTATGAATAAAAAAGGACCCAAACTTAATAAAAATGAACTTTTTACGTCAAAGTATTTTTTCATTTAAAAAAATTTGAATCCCTTCTAATACGTTCAAAATTATATGAAAAGTTTTGTTTTGATTTGAGTTAACAGGTAACCAAAACCCTAACGAGAGTTTACAATGGAAAACATATTACATAACTCAGTTTTTTTTCTGGTAACATAAAGTTTGAAATTCTTGGAAAAAGCAAATAATTATCGGATTTTAATAAAATATTCAGGACCTATTCACAAATAAATGAAATTATTTTTGAAATCATTATCTTTTGTTTTAAATTTTGGTAAACATATTTTTTTTCCTTCTCCACGTAAATTCATGAAATTTTAAGGAATTAAATTTTGTTGCGAAAATTGGTTTTATTAGTTAAAGGCAGGACTCATTGGGGAATGTATATCATTTGTTATTCTTTTCAGACATTTTACCTTTATTTCCTAAAATATGTTCCCAATAGTAAAATAAAAATGCAATAAAAATATGACATTTAATTTGATGAGGTCTTAATTGCTTAAATAATTAATACACATTAATGACATTATGGATTTTTATTGAAGAAAAAACGTTTTTTTGATCAGTAATGAAACTTTAAAAAACTTGTTTTCATTTTTTAATTATAATAATTTATAAAGTTTCAAAAATATTTTTAAAATATTTCAAAGATTTGTTTTGTCAGTTTATAAGATTATTCTGTGATTATATTTACTAATCGAAAATTGAAACGTTTAATACAAATCGTCGTGCCTTTGTATTTTTAAAATAATTTTTATTTATTTATCTATTTTCTGGATTTGAAGTGTTTTTTTATAGAAATTTCTATGTGTACATTAAAAGTTCATATGTTTCAGGGTTTCTTCCCCTTACTGGAAAAAATTGGTACAATTATGTCACTTGTGATCGGTATACACTTATCTTATCTCGCATTTCAACCTGTCAACACATTTGAAATATAGTAGAAAAAAGTTTGAAAGTTCAAATCCTTGGGCATCAATCCATCTTTTATACATGTTTAATTAAACACGATGTACAAAGTGCAGGCGATAAGTTTTCATTTCTTTGATCTAATGTTCTTTAATTTTCTTCTGTTCTGAAAATTATGTAGAAATTGTTCAAATCCTTTTATGTCCGAGCGCTTCGACTATAATGAGAAAGTGGCTGTAGTCGAGCCGCCAAGTCGGTACCTATACAAACGGAGACGAAGAAGAAACGTTAAACCCAATTGCCATTAGATAACATCCAAAAGAATTCATGACAGTGGACGAGGAGCTGGTTGGGAGATGATCACTTCTGGTTGGATCCCCAGGGTGAAGGGACTCTAATGGTTTTAAAGCTTCAAAACTCTAATTATACCCGGAATAGTCATCAGTGATGAAGCATTCAATAGTGCTTGGAGTTTAATTCTTAAATAAAACAGGAGATTGGCAGTCGCCGAAATAGTGATTTTCTAAGCGCAGCTTAGATATGGCACAAGACGAAAAATATTTGGCACCTAGTGATGATCAAACTCACTACTCAACTGTAATGATTCAAGCAAGACAGGCTTACTAATCATTAGACCAAGTCGAGGTGCCCAAACTACCACCTAAATAGGATGATTATTGTGGTGCAGAGGAAAGCGAAACGGAACGATAGATCGGGGTGCCGAGTTCGAATTCCAGTTGAATTCCTTGCATCCACTTACGCACAAATATACTTGGGAAAGGTATTAATCCGACTCTTCCCTCCAGTTATGGGTTAAATAATAGGACAAATTGGGTTCTATAACTTTGGCAGGCAACCAGTATACCGTAGAAAGCAATGGCAACCTACCGCAGAATAATCTTCTGTCCAGTCAGTCATGTTCCTTGCGAGACATGATCGTCCAAATCGTGTTTCACGTATGCCACTCAAATGACTAACTGATGGTTTCTCTCAGCGCAAGATTACTCAAAAATATCTTTGAGAGCTTACTCCAAAATATGTCTTGGTATATTGAATACAAATTAACCGTTATTTTTTAATATAGTTATTGTAAATACTTCGCTCATTTAAGCTTAGCCGGAGACATCAATATGCACTCCAGGTTCTATACAGCTTACTCCAAATTATGTCTGAAGTTGTTTATGTAAGTCGCTGCCCAAAAATACCTGAGTTCTTTAGTTCTGCCCCAGACATCAGGATATATATCTAAACCTCCGCATTTTAGGTTAATGCTGATATGTTCTTGAAAAAAATAATCGATTTATGTTTCCTAGGCCAAAATAATTCTTCGACATCTACAACTGAGGGTAGTCAGTCAGTTGAGTGCCGTATGTGATACACGCTTGGGCGATCATGTCTCGACAGTGACATGACTGACAGGGCAGACGATTATCCCACAGTAGGGTGCCATTGTTTTCTGTGGTAGACTGGTTGCCGACCAAGGATATAGAACCCAATCTATCCTGTTATTTAACCCATAACTGGAAGAATAATTAATACCTTTCCCAAGTGAATGCAATAAATTCCGCTGGAATTCGAACTCGGCTCCCCGATTTCTCGTTCCGAGCCGATATCCAGTAGACTCTTCTTTGTTGTTGGCAATTTTACTATAAAAGTATATTTCTTATAGTTTCATAGTCTTTTGTTATTGTTAAGAGGGTTCACTGTATGCCCATAGCTGGAAACCTAACAGGTGATAACACCATGGGTCAAGGTGGACCTGGGAACAACAGCAATTGCGACCTCCTCATCAGAGGACTTCATGCTGTATATGGTTTATCGTCATAACAATAAAGGCCTATAGCTGGGATTCTAACAGGTCCGGTGTCAGGGTGGATATGGGAATAACGTCAGAGAATAGGTGATTTGACTCTCCAAAACCATTAATTATTCAGTAAGAGATTTTGCTGCCGGATATAGTATATAGTCATACACAGAATGAGTCTGTTTCATTGGATCAAAGAGATGGGAGTCTTTTGTAAATGCTTTATAGGAGTTTCTCATTCGGCAAAAAAGAACTCGTTTCTAGCTACTTTGCTTCTGACGAACTTCCAGACGGGCAATCATTTTCATATCAGTTCGTTTATTCATATATGTAAAAAAACAAAGTAAGACTAGCAGTATAGACCAGCGTTGCTCGTATGTAATGAAAGCTTTAAAATTAATCCAGGGTCCTGGAGCTCAGACTCTTTGGACGTTGGCACGAAAGACTAAAAAGTAATAGTTGTTTCCAGTTAAAGCGAAACCGTAGACTGAAAGAAACATGAATAGATGTAAGTCAAATTTTGATTTCCTGGTATCGATATCAAATAAGTTTTTTTCGTCGTAAACTGAATTTTGAAGGCTAAATAAGTCCTCTGAATAAACGGTATCATGGCTGAGACTAAGAACTACAATTATACCTACTTAGAAACAAACTCGAAACAAAAACTAAAATAAAAGGGCTGAAAAAAATACAGACATACAGGCAGATAAACAGACACACACAAACATCTTGTCTTTTATATATATATATATATTATCGATTTTCTGCACTATTGTAAGAACTGCAATATCATTTCTTATGTCTTTGTCTATGAGTGTATCAAATTTGATTAAAATCGGACCACTCCTTCAATAAACCGATTTTTTCGATTATTGATTTTCGATATTTATCGGGGGTACCTCGACAAAAAACCTAGCTAGGAACAATCGCAGACGCTTATAGTACAACTGTGTAAATTTTCAAGAAAATCGGCTCAGCCGTTTCGGAGTCTATAGGTAACAAATATACGTACACACACATACATAAACACACATACACACACACAGACAATGTTCCATTTATAAATAAATTTAGATAGATAATTAAAGATTAAGAGTGTATATGCATTTATATCTGTACCGAATTTCGAATATGGACATTGAGAAATATTCCTACTACGACAAAAAAAATTGCTTTTAAGCGTCTTCTCAAACATTGCTATCCACCAAAATAACGATTAGTGAAATAATCTGGCGGATTAATAAATAAATTATCCATTCCTTGGTCTGTATATATATAGATCAATAGGTATACTGTTTTATTGTTTATTGATTCGTTTTCTGTTACTTACCGAAACTTTGCATGTTAAAATCAGAAAATATTTTTATATTGTAAGAATTGTTTTTATACGAGGGTCATTCAATAAATAAGGTGAATTTTTTGGTATAAGAACTTCTAATACAGATAGAAGCTTACTTTTTTTTAATTTTTTTCCTTTACTTCATTTTCAAAAGAATTTATTTATTTATTTTTTTTTTTTTTTTGCAGATTGAAACTTAGAGATTAACACAGATGACCGACCAAGAAGAATGCTCCAGGATTGAACAGGGGTCACATATCAAGTCTTTGGTTGCTGAAAGGTGCAAATCTGTTGAAATTCATAGGAGAATGTCAACTGCGTATGGTGCCACATGTTTCAACCAAAAAATGTCTACAAGTGGGCTAAATTGTTTAAAGAAATTTGAAAGTGAAAAGTGCTGTGAGCTATTGGCTGAGACATCAGTCCAAAGATTTTTATGCTGAGGGAATACGGAAGCTTGTTCACAGATGGGAAAAGTGTAAGCTTCTATCTTTATTAGAAGTCCTTATACCGAAAACTTCACCTTTATTGAATGACCCTCGTATAATGACGGTTCATCGACAAAAGTCTTACAAAGTATCTCATAGCTTGGTGAGAAGAGTGGAGTTAGAATTCGGTTCTAAAATTTACAATTCTGAGCCATTATCCACATCCAAGCTTATAACGTCTGGTATTCCCAAGCGAGCATCTATCTAGATACTGTCCAGGCTCGATGTTTCTAAACATTGATGATCATACGGGAACCGGTGTTTCAACGTGATATGGCCGTAAGCAATAGACTGTTTTCTTCAAGTGCATGCTTCAAGCCATACATATGAAACTATGAAATTATATCTGAAAAGTTGCTAGTTTTTTTTTTTACTAATGAATAAATTTATGTCCCGTTAAGTTCTTTGGTTAAAGATCTTTAAATTTTCAAATGTTATTTCCATAAATAGGCCCATTTATTTTATGATTTTCTAAGTCTAGTTTGTTCAAAATAAGCCCAATGATTAAAATATGTGCAACCATACTGGCGATATTAAATCGATTAATACTTATTATCCAGATGTCGGCAAATGCTGAGAATGCTCCTGTTCTGTATTTTCAGGCCACGCTTTTGCGAACGTATCCTGTTGGATACATTAATAAGCTTTCACGCTGAACAACTGTAATTTATCATTCGGTTCACTTCAAGCCTTTGTGTCTTATTTGATTTATCTTAAATTCTCCATACGCATATGAGAGTGATGCAAAATTGTCCAGTGTTCATTTTTATGGAAGTTGATGCAAAAGTGTCCAGTGTTCATTTACATGGAGGTTGATGCAAATGTGCCAAATGTTCATTTTTGTGAACGTTGATACAAAAGTGTCCAGTGTTCCTTTTTATGACGGTTGATGCAAAAGTGCCCTGTGTTCATTTTATTTAGATTGATGCAAAAGTGTCCAGTGTTCATTTTTATGAAGGTTGATGCAGAGGTTTCCAGTAATATTTTTTATTAAGATTGATGCAAAAGTTTTCAGTTCTACTATTTTGTTACGTATACTGCAAAAATTCCAGCGTTATATTTTTAACGTTGATACAAACGTTTCCTGTTATATGTTTTTTATTATGGTTAATTTAAAAAGCTTTAAGTGTTGCTTTTCTATTTAGGTTGATGCATAAATTCGCAGTGTTAATTTTTATGAAGGTTGTCAATCTAAAAGTCACTTTGCTTTGTTGTCAATCCCGCTGTTATTGACACATAAGTCATTAAAAAATTTGTATTTCGTGCTGTTGACGTACCTATACCTTTTCTAGATTCCATAAAATATCGGCGCCTATTACCTTGGCTATGTGGGCAGATAGTATTGTGGTAATCTTCGCCTGTTTCCTAAAAGAAAACATTTATTAACATTCATTAATCGAAAAGCTTCTACTACTTTCCGTTGAAACTAATTTTAATATTACTATTAAAACAATTGTCGAAGAATGGTTTCTCGGACCCATTAACTGTTGTCGCTGTTTGTCTATTGATGCGCGATTTCTTTCCAAACGTTTTCTTTGAAGTTGTGTGAAACGTCAACATCTTGATATTATATCTGCAAACATCTCCTTGTGACTAGGCCGGATTCTCTTGAATCTCCTGGCCATTCATACATGTTACTCTGTCTCGCTCTACTAAACTCAGTTACTTATCTTTTCTTTCTCTACCGATCCCCTTCCTCGCTTGAATGTTCTTTGCTAGCCAGTATCTTTGATAATATGAATGAGGCCATTTCGTCTCTTAAATTTGCTAATATATTTGTGTTCGGTGACTTTAAGGTCCACCATGCCAAGTGGATCAAAACTGTGTCACTGATCATGTTGGCATCCATACTCTGAACTTTGTAATCATTCAGTGTTGTGGAATCCAGGCGAGGAACCGCACAAAAAATGAGCAACAAAAAAGATATTGAGAGAGAAAAATAGGTTATATGGAACGTAATATACAAACTTGAACGCAGGTTAGTAAATCCTGGAATATTATAAGAAAGAAAGAAATATATACAACTCTTGAAGTGAAGTCGTTGGAAATAGTATATCCGTGTATCTTATTCTAGCTGAGTGGAGCTCAGATCTATTCTGACTTCTGATGCGGTAATCTCTGGGTAACTTCGGTATCTCTCGGTAACTTGCGTATCAATTCCGGTACTCTCCGATAACTGTAATGGATCTCTATAACTTTCAACTGCTGTTCTCTCTATGGCAGGTGTGTATGTATACTCAGTCGAGTCCATTATCATATACAAAGGGGAGATCTCACAACATTCAGGCTCTCTCACGCAAGTGGTGGATTTCCCCACACTCTTCCCCAGTGTTCCTGAAGGACAAGCTTCTCTGCTAGATCTCTGATTCACTACTATCTCTGACTCCTGATATGCCAAACCGTCCAGCTTTGCCCTCTCGACATGCTGTGGTTTCCGTTAATATCTCTCTCCACTTCCCCTCCGACATTGGTCCTCCTTGGTCTTCCTTGTTCTCTCTTGCTTGCTCTTACACTATTACCCACAACAATCACTTCTTCTAGCCACGTATCTGACTATAATAGTCGCTTTTTTGCTTCTGATCGTAATGAGTGCAAGAGGATTGTAAATGATGCTAAGCTACTGTTTGCTGATAGAATGAAGAACCGTATAGCAGACTACAAGTTCGGCTCCAAAGGCTACTGTCAGCTCTGTAAATGTGTGTTTAACAGCAAACACCCCATCTCTCTTTAAATGAATGGGTTTGAAGTCATCACAGTCACAGCGGATGAGGCCGATTGCTTTGATCACAGATTCTTCTCTAACTCCATATTTGACTCGTCTGGAGTATCTGAACCCGACTTCCAACCTAGAACTGAGGCTCAACAGAAAAATGAATACATAATCTCCACGCTGGTCTCTGACATAACTTTAAAGCTTGACTTTCATAAGGTTAGCGGAGGTGACGGAATTCCAGTCACCGTCTTGAAGAAACGTATGCCGGAAGTCCATCTCTGTTGTTCACATTTTTAAGAACTCTGAAGAACACGCAGACATTACTAATTATCCTGCTATCAATCTCTTACAGATTTTGGCAAAGTGTTCAAGGTTGTTATCAAAGCTAGAGTGGTTCAAGATCTCAGAGCCCACATCCTATTCTCCGACATATAGTATGGATTTCACTTCACCAAATCTACTGCTGATATGCTAATGATCATCACCGAATCCCAGGCTCTCGATAAGAATGGCAAAGCTGGAGCTGCTGCCCCAGATATTGCCAAAGATTGACTTTTTAAGCTACAGGGCTATGGTATAACAGGACACTTAATGAAGGTAGCGGGAATGCATACTTCCAGATGCTGTCATACAACCATGGGTGTCCCTCAAGGCTCTATCCTAAATCCTACTATTTTTCGGTTCTTCATAAAAAATCTCGCTGATATAATCAGATTCCAAGTAGACATCTACGATGACTACATCACCATTTACTCTCGCTTCAATAAGAAATCTGTTAATTCTGACAAAGCAAACCTCGCTGCTGATCTTATAAAGGACCATCAATCTGTAATAGACTTGGATAATAAATGGCTCGCAAATTTTAATGCTTCCAAAACGAAGCTACTGTTCTTTAACCACCATACACAATTTCTCATACCAACCCCATCAGCATGGATCACGCTATTCTCTCTAAAAGCAATACACTGCGCCTCCTCGGCCTCACTCTCTCTACCACCCGACCGTGCATTGAATACTCTTGTCGTATCTGGTCAGGAACCCCTGCAGATCATCTCGGGGCTCTCGACAAAATCCAAAGAAGAATCTGCTGTATAATTGATCCTGACATGGCAGTTCGACTCCATTCACTTTCTTACCGACAAGATGTGGCTTCCCTCTGTCTCTTCTACAAATATTTTCACCCGCTTCCGCTCCGACGAGCTTAGCTCCCTGGTACCCTCGCTACCCGAATTTACTCAAGCTACTAGACTGACAACTAGGCTCTATCTCTTTAAAGTCAAAACAATCAAATGTAGCGGATATTTCTACTCCTTCGCACTTGCTGCCTGTGGAACTCCTATATATATATATATATATATATATATATATATATATATATATATATATCCCAGATAACTACAATCTCCAAGAGTTTAAATGCAATGACAATTACCATATCTTATCTCTCCATCAATTACCCGACATCCTCTGTATCTTGTTCTTCTCCATTTCGGTCTATTCTCTAAGACGCCCCCTCGTAATCTGTTCCTCCTTCTCTTTGCTCTCCTCTCATGTAGTGCCCTGCGCAGCATGGCAGCACTGCTTTGCTTGGGATGAAACGATTATAAAAAATTAGTTTCTCCTTCATTTACATGTGCTATCCACTTTAATTGTTGCTGCTATTGAAAGTCTCCAAGTGGTTACTGTTTCTGATTTTGGTGCAATTCTTTGTTGTTTTTTATTCTGTAGGCCCAAGAGAAGGATTTTATTTGTTATGACCCACTGGCTTTTTTTGGTGGAAGTTATTTTTAACCATTGATCTGAGAAAGCAGTTGAATACACCTGACAGTTTTGATATTTCTGGAAGAGTTTGGTGCCAGCCATGACATATATATGAAATTCTTGATCCTGATGCCGTTACTTAAATACATGACTCGAGTTGTTATTTTACTGTTTTCATCATGTAATAATTTGCGGTATTATGAAAATTAACCCCATTGACGCCTCAGCATATAAAACATTTTTTTTATGAATTATTCTTATTTCGTGTCCTGGGGTGCCGTTTAGCTTATTCTGTCTTGTAGAGTGTCCAGGCCAAATTCAAATGGCGGTACCATCAGAAATCGCCGTTACATTTTTTATAATTATTTATATCCAGTAAATAACACTTTCCTTCTTTTGCCTAAAGAAGCCAGCACAGTCAGGCAACAATGTTATGACTATTCAGACGTAAAATTGGTACATGGTTTAGTAGCTGAAATAAGGGAAGGGAGCAAACAAATAGATTGCTTTGGTTTTCAATTTATGCTTGTTTAACCGAAATATTAAGCTGATGCACAAATTCCCCTCATCATTTTTCTTTTTAAGTCGGAAGATGTTCTAGATTATATTTATTCAGAAAACTAGAGTGTTTCTGTAGGCATGGATCACTTTTTAGTAAAATTTCGTTTTAGTTTTTCACGAGCTGGTTCAAATAAACGGAGATCAATATCTATCTAATCTAAATCTAATCTAAACTTATTTATAAATGGAACTTTGGCTGTGTGTGTGTGTGTGTCCGTTACCTATAGACTACGAAACGGCTGAACCGATTTTCTTGCGAGTGTTCTTAAATAGGTTTTGTATCGAGGTACCCCCGATAAATATCGAAAATTGATAATCGAAAAAATCGGGTTATACAAGGAGTGGTCCGATTTTAATCAAATTTGATACACTCATTACATCCATTCATTTTTTTTTTCAATCTACGGTTTCATTTTAACTGGAAACGACTATTGCTTTTTAGTCTTTCGTGCCAACGTCCAAAGAGTCTGAACTCCAGGACCATGGATTAGTTTTAATGCTTTCATTACACCCGAGCCACGCCGAGCTATACTGCTAGTATATATATATATATATATATATATATATATATATATATATATATATATAGTAAGTGCGATTGGTAAATTGTCGCAAATATTCTTTAGGCTGAGTCTGAGCTCCAGGACCATGGATTAGTTTTAATGCTTTCATTACACCCGAGCAACGCCGGGCTATCCTGCTAGTTAATCAATAACTCAATATACCGTATTTCTCGCCATATAAACATATGTTTGAATGTAACATGTACTCATACTTTCGTTTGGAATATTTTGCGGAAAACTAATACCATTCAACCGGATATTCATCCAAGTTTCCCAGATAGGCTACAAGTCTGTACTTGAAGGGTTTTGCGACCATCAATTGTAATCAATCGGATAACATATTTTAATGGAATAGGCATTTTCACTATAACAAATATTTGGGACATCAGGTTTTAACATTGTTTGACTGTTGGAATCAGGAAGTATTTGTCTATATTTCTGAGATGAGTTAGTATTTACATAATTTACACTATTTGGACTATTGTCCTCATCTTTCTTGTCAGATTTACGACGTTTCGTCCGTTGTACGTTCGGGCCCTCTTCAGGTGATAGGAATTTCGAACCGAGTTCAGTTCAAAATTCCTAGCACAGCTGGAAACTTTTGATAAAATTCAAGAAAGAATATGCAATGTTGTTTGACTTGACCTGGCATCTCGGCTTCGGTTACTTTCCCACCGCCGTAACATAGATTTACGGTGACTTTTCTCTAAATAATTTCATGATTATTTTTCTGATGAGATTTTTTTCTGTGGCACATAGATTTTATGAAATTAGGTGCAGTGTGAGATTTGCAGCAAGATCTCATAATTTTACAGTTAAAATGGCATACCAAAAAACACAGGCAACTTTGGAAACGTATCTGAAATGATATACCCACGCGGCTTTACCAGCACATTATAAACTCGACGGTGAAAGAATATGTACGTTATTAAACCCCTACCTTTATAATTTGGAGGAATTTAATTTTATGTATATTTTCATTTATATTCTATCAGCATTTTAATTATAATCATAATGTTTTAGATTATGTATTTTTAATACTTGAATCATGAGCGTATTTGTGTTTTCAGGTGTTAATCAAACATTCTGGTCCAGATGAATGCCCATAAGGTTCATAATCCCTTCAAAGATTGTCATCCTCTAAGAACTTGAAAGATTTTGGTAGTCAAAGACATCTGCGATTATGCTAGCATGACATATCGGTAAGTCGTGCAAAAAAAGGATATCAACTAAAAATATACATTTTTAAATGCTAGCAGGAAATAAATATAGACGCACATACGATTATATAAGTTGTAACCCACCTGGGAAGTGTTTTAACAGAAGACGGAAAGTGGGACACAAGAGATCCGAAGGCGAATTGGCATGGCAAAGGAAGCATTACAGAAGTATTAAGTAAAGTACTAAGAAACAGGCCGATTTAGCTAGAAACAAAGAAGAGAGTACTGGATTGCCATGTGTGTCAGTTCTTCAATATGGCAGGGCTCATCCCTTGTCCCCTGTTTAGGATGTGGTTTCCGGCTTTCTTTTTTTCCAATCTTCTTACTCTTTTCTTTTTTTTTCTTTTTTTTTTCTCAATTGGAGTAGATAGACAAAACTATCGCCCGTTTCACACTCCTCCCACGTCTATTGAACAGATGAAGAAGCTCATCCCTTGTTCCCTGTTTAGGATGTGGTTTCCGGCTTTCTCTTTTCCAATCTTTTTACTCTTAAGTAGCCCCCTGCGCATCAGTAGCGTTACCGCCTTGCTTGGGGTGATATGATTAAAAACAAATCCCTACCATTCGTCCATACTTAAAACATTTCTGCTACATATTGTTCGGTGGCCTTACTATTTACCTTGAGCTCCTTGTTATGGTCCAAAGAAAATCAGCAATATTATTGATCCTGATGTGGCAGCTCGGCTTCAGTCACTTGCCTACCACCATAAGGTTGCTTCTTTGTGCATTTTTGATAAATAATCTCATGATAATTGTTCAGAAAACCTCTTCGCTTTATACCTATGAATTTATTCACAATACCAGAAAGGCATTAAGTTCTCATAAATTTATAGATGTAGCTGTACGTTCTATGCTAACTTGACATGAAATACTAGAGCCAATCTTCAAAGCAGATATTTTATGTCTGATTTTAAAATTCTACAATTGAAAGGGTTTCAGCAAAAATTACTGAAACCAATTTTCAAAGAGTAGATTTGGGGCCTGCTTTAGAAAATAGCATTTGAAATCCTTGATCGTAGGTCACTAACGCGGACTAAGGGCTCAAACCCAAAAGCAAAGATTTTATGCTGGTTTCAAAAAAATTGTATTTGAAATCATGGAATTGACAGGACTTTAAATATAGATTATTGGGAACAATCTTCAAAATGGAAATTGTATACTGATTATAATATTTGAAAATACAAGAACTGAACGGGCATCAATACAGATTCTTAAAGACAATCTGCAAAGTCTAGATTTTAGTTATGCTTTAAAAAATAGCATTTCAAGCCTTAGAATTAAGTGGTCCAACATAAAATACTAGTGCCATCTTCAAATCGGCGTTTTAAAACTGTTTCAAATTTCATTTGAAATCCTAGAACTGTAAAACCTCCAACAGGAAATACTGGAGCCAACATTCAAAATACATGCGCGTCTGATCTACGGCAATTAACAGACTGACTGATTTAAAAACATTCTTCTTATATAGTTCCACCATTGAGTACATGAACTAATTACGAAGTTAATGCTCAATTACATTACATATCACGAACTAATCAAAATATACTTGTCAATATACATAAATACAATACAATATATACTGTTAAAATAACTATAATCATTAGAACTTTGAACAAAAGAATCAATAAAATTTAAGTAGCCTTTTTATATTTCATTTGCAACAGTGAAAATATTTAATACCTGTGTAACACTATTTTTGCATATGAAAAAGAAATGTAATCCTAAGTTTAATACGACGGAGCAAAAGAAATTATCATTAGTTGTATTGTTGATTTTGCAATTCATTGTCAATTCATTGAGAATTTGGGAAAAGCATAAAAATCTAGACCCCGACGAGAAAAATCAGTAGGAGCTGCCGAGCTAAAGAGACAAGACGAATTTACTGCCGCCGTAACCAAAACACTCCACTTCGGTCATTTCCGTAAAGCTTTTGTAAAGAGCCCTGAAAAGACTTTTTAAAATTGGGAAAATTAAAAGCTCTGATTATTTTCAAACGAAAACTTTCACTCCGTTGTGAAAATTGAATTCGACGACTGTATATTCTGCTTCTGATGCTATTTTTTTTTCATATGTACAAAGACTTTTCCCACAATTTATTCAGGCATTATTTATTTATTTATTTATTTATTTTTTTGGTGTCATATTTTTTGTTAACCAAATATACCCGCCTGTTTCGATGCGGTAAAATACACTTGGCTGAATTTCGGCGTGCCTTTCTTGGATCAGAATTCACAGCGTGGGCAAGAGGGAGCGGCGTTATAATAGACGTCTTGAAGACCAGCTACTGTATCGAGGCCATCAGACGACTAACGACCCGAGGACGACGTCATACCTGGCGATGCAACCCTCTTGGAGAGTGCTCTGTATTTACTCTATAAGACTTTTTTTAATTTATTAGGTGTACCTTGAAAATTCCAGAAATTATAGACAAACGAATCTACCTAAGACTTTACGGGAAAAATGAATGTGCAGAATTTTTTATCTTTCAAAACAGTGAGACGTTCTGCGTACAATATAGAGAAAATCAATTAGTCTGCTAGAAACATTTAGCGAGAAGTGACTACTACTACTAGACAGATTCGTTAGTGTTCTGCACTTAAAATTACTTCAAGCGATCGATTTCTACCTTAGCGGTTTTTCGGGTTTCCTCTACAGTTTTCCCTGGCTTCATTTATATGTGTAGCGATTTTTGGCGTGTGTAATGGAACCTTAAATCAAAGTTCTAATCCTGACCTAGACTATTGCGTTCACGTCCGTGTAAAATACATGAAGCCATTTCTTCTCCCCTCACCATTTATATTTTAAATGGTAAGACAAATTTGGTTCTTCAGCTTTGCGAAGACAATAAGTATAATAGAAAAAGGATTAATTCTAATTTCAGATATTCTCTCCACACGTCATGTGACAGAGTAAGGTACATTACTCCCATGTTTGATTGATTTGGGACAACCTGGGTCCGAAATTTGACTAAAAAATAATTGCCGGTATAAATAATTATTTGAAAACATCCTGAAAATATATTAAAATTTCAAAAACAGTCTTCCGTTTAGAAGTACTTTACTATCTTCATGTGAATTTGTACTGCTTGTTCTGATCACTTATAACATAAAGGCACATTAAATTCCTTTAATTGTGATTCAGTCAGTTAAGTGCCATACGTGATACACGCTTGGGCGATCATGTCTCGAAAGAAACATGACAGACTGGGCATATGATTATCCCGCAGTAGGTTGCCATTGCTTTCTGTGATAGATTGTTTGCCAGCCAAGGCTATAGAACCCAATCTTTCCTGTTATTTAACCCATAACTGGAGGGAAGAAACGGATTAGTACTTTCCCCAAGGGTATTTGCGAGTAAGTGAATGCAATGAATTCAACTGGAATTCGAACTCGGCTCTGCGATTTGTCGTTCCGAGCTGGTATTCACTGCACCACAACACGATTAGTGGAATGAAATTTACTTAACTTTATATGCATTAAATTTTATTTGTCTGTACTTCTGAGATGAGGTAATATTTACTTGAGGTCCAGTGGATATAGGAGATGGTTAGTTCCAGTGGTTTGACCCAAAGAGTTGTGAGTTCAATACCTGGCTACAGCAGCGTTGAAAAATTAACTTAGATAGTTGTGTTAAAGGGAGATAAACTACATGGCATCTAGAAGTGGCATTGCACATAGAACGAGAACAAATTACCCAACTGATCGAAATAAAGGGTTCGGTTCAAGATTCCTAGCACCTGATGAAGTCCAGACAGTACAACGACCCATACTTCGTAAACATGGCAATAAAGATGATAGCAACAGTCTGAACAATGTAAGTAATTAAATTTTATATTAACAAAATCATAATTATTTTCGATATCATCCAAAAATTGGAATGACATAGTGAATAATATCTATGTTAAATACATAATTAAATACAATTACAATATATCTACAAAGTAATCTTTCATTTAAATGTCTTGGACAGGTAATAAGTTTTATCAGGTGTTGAATAAGCAGCTTAACGAAGGTAGAATTTCTACCACTGTATTTGTTTTCAGGTTAAAAAAGAAGCAACTCCAGAAATATTTTGTAGGAAATCTATAATATTTTCAGAGGAATATTTTTAACTGGTTTATGTGCTATGACCATAAAATAGAATTTAGCATGAAGAAGCAAATATGGCATTACAATTTAAAGGCATTTTCTAAATTAACGCCTCAATTGAAACGGATTTTATTTGTAGTGAGCTGCTTTCTTTTAATGTAAAAGGCCGCCCAGGTTTGTAATCGTTTCTCAAAGTTGAAATAGTAGAGAACTATTGTATCATCAATCAAAATATGAGAGAAATTATGAGAGCGCCGTTAATTTTTTTATTGCATTTAGGTATTGTGTTTTGCTTAGACGGAGAATATTTCACTGTTATGGCAAAAATGTGCTATAGCCAATATTAAATTATTATACAAACAATAAACAATATTTATGGATGAATATAAAACATCAATGCTAGAATAAAGATTTCAAAGGCTTATAGGTATAAAGTTCTTGTAATTATATTGACCATTTACAGTAATTTAATTTTAAAAATACTAGCAGTGTATCCCGGCGTTGCTCGGGTGTAATGAAATCTTTAAAACTAATCCATGATCCTGGAGCTCAGACTCTTTGGACGTTGGCACGAAAGACTAAACAGCAATAGTTGTTTCCAGTTAAAGCGAAACCGTAGACTAAAAGAAACATGAATGGATGTAAGTCAAATTTTGATTTCCTGGTATTGATATCAAATAAGTTTTTTTCGTCGTAAACTGAATTTTGAAGGCTAAATAAGTCCTCTAAGTAAAAGGTATCATGGCTGAGACTAAGAACTACAATCATACCTACTTAGAGCCAAACCCGTAGCAAAAACTAAAATAAAAGGGCTGAAAAAAATACAGACATATAAACAGATAAACAGACACGCAAACAAACATCTTGCCTTTTATATATATATTTATTATCGATTTTCTGCACTATTGTAAGAACCTTGAAACTTCTGAATATCGTTTCTTATGTCTTTTTCTATGAGTGTATCAAATTTGATTAAAATCGAACCACTCTTTCTATAACACGATTTTTTGGATTATCGATTTTCGATATTTGCCGAGTGTACCTCTACACAAAACCTAGATAAGAACAATCGCAGACGCTTATAGTACAACTGTGTAAATTTTCAAGAAAATTGATTCAGCCGTTTCGGAGTCTATACTTAACGGACACACACACACAGTCACACATACACACACAGAGAAAAAGTTCCATTTATAAATAAGTTTAGATATCTATTTTATTGATGTAACGATTGAAAATTCATTAAAATCTTCCTACCATTTAGTTTTATTATGCGCATCTTTACAAAGACGGCCTCAGTATTTTCCTTGTATTTTACTAAAACTTGTAGCCAGATATAATTTACTCTATTTGTAGTAGATTAATTATGAATAATATTTATATATTTTTCTTTCATTTTGCTTTTTCATATATTTTTCTTCGTTTTTACATTTTCATTCTTCTTCCTGTTTACTTTTTCATTTAAATAAAGAATATTTTACTTTTATTTCTTTTCAAGAAACACTAACGATATCTCGCCAGAAACGTACTTGATATTTTCCATCTATCTCAATTGATGTCAAATCTTTCACAGAATTTTCTTTTTAAACAGCAGATTAAACGGCTTGTGACTGAAATGATGCATGACCTTTCTGCTTAAAGAAATTTGACAGGTTCTAATTGCATAACACTATTGATTACAATAAAACAAGCCACACATTGAATATTCAGTCTTTATTTTGCCACCAGTCCTGAACTATTACCTACCACCAGATGTGTATTAGCGAGTATATATATGGAATACCTTTTCACTGATTGATTAACACAGTGATTACCATAGGTCAATTACGCAATCTGAATTTAAACACCAACATTATAATTGCCAACTTAGGCAATTTTTTTTTTTTTTTTAGAAGTTGATTTATATACTTCATCTGAAGTGACGGGTTCTAATCTGAAAAGTCTTTAGGGAGCAATTTCTGAAGTGTTTACTTGGCGATCAACGAGCAAATAACACAGGACGTCCAAGAGTGGATGGTGAAACGCGGCATAATTTAGAAGCTATGACAACAACTAAGAAAAGACAACGTCCAACAAAACTTTGCAGAATTCATGCAAAAAGGGTACGTCAAAAACAAAAACAAAAAAAAACTACATGAAAAATACAGTGATTTTATCCCGTTTGCAAAGTCAAACAACTCCTATGTGTAGTTGATTTATTTAAATCACCTTTAAAGGTCTTAGTTCAGATAATCGATTCTTCTGTTGCTTTTTAAAAGTTTCCTTTTTCTGTTATATTTTCCATAAATGTTTCCCATAAAAAGTTCGTTTCTATTTGCTAGAATACTTTTTTAATTCCAGCCTTAGATGCTTATTTAATATAAAACAACGAAACAAATGAATGGCTGTAGCTTTAATAGCAAGACTTGCATTTAATGATTTTCAAACCACAGCCCAATGTTTCTGAATGACGTAATAATCAGTCAAGTAGAAAAAACAGTGATCATCTTTAATTGGCGAATGGTAAATTTTGAGGAATTTAAAGAGATGATTGCTGAAGCATTTATGAAATAAGGATTCAGGAAATAAAATTGATGACAAAGTATTATTATATGTTAATTGTAATAATTGGTCGTATGTGGTAAGTAATTAGTCTTCATTTGTATCCTAGTTTGTTGGTAAATAATCTGACGGTTTCATCGTTTAGAATATATGACTATAATTTAAATAACAAAACTCTTGACACCAAAGATTTCACAAATGTTAGAGATTTTCATACGATAGGAGATTTTCCATAGATATGAATGTTCTGATAGATAGATAGATAGATAGATAGATAGATAGATAGATAGATAGATAGATAATGAACTGAATCAGATAGATAGATAGATAGATAGATAGATAGATAGATAGATAGATAGATAGATAGATATGAATATGAACAGACTAAGATAGATAGATAGATAGATAGATAGATAGATAGATAGATATGAACAGACTAAGATAGATAGATAGATAGATAGATAGATAGATAGATAGATAGATATGAACAGACTAAGATAGATAGATAGATAGATAGATAGATAGATAGATAGATAGATAGATAGATATGAATTGACTCATAGAAATATACTTCTAATGGTAGATATGAATAGACTTATAGATAGTGTCATACTGGCATCACCCATCCAACGGAATGAACTCTTCCAACCAGTACATCTACCTCCCCTCACAAGAGTTGATGGTAGATAGTCAGGAAGTAGCTAGAAGAGAACGCCCTGAACATAGCCAAGAGTCGTCTACGAACACTGATACCGTAATGACCATTACGAGTCCCAGTTCGTGGGTCGAATTATAGTATTACTCACTAACCGTATTACCGTTCTACGAACAAAGTTCCAAATGTTGTATTTTGCCGTATTTAATATATATTCGTTATTTCCTATCTTGGTTGTTCTGTGTTATTCTTGCTGGACCTTTTACCGGGTCCACGACAGACAAATTTTGTCAGAAATTTTTATACAGATCATATAAACCTCAATTTATAATAAACTTGAATTTGAAATATTTTTGTCGAATTTTAATCTATTAATTCAGTCGCCAAATCGGGTTCATTCAAATAGTTTCAATATCTTCTGTTAAAATTTAATTTATCTAACTTTAGCTTAGGGCCTCTCTTATCTAATAAAACTATTTTTCCATAATATATGTTAAAACATGTGTAATAAAAGCGTCTATCAAATGTTGAAACCAGAAAATACCAAACTTATTGAATGAGGGAATGTCAATATTGAAGTTATCATATGAGCTTCAAAGAGATCAACTTGCGATGAAAAGGGCTACTGAAAATATAACTGTTGCGGGATCTCCCCTTTGTATATGATAATGGACTCGACTGAGTATACATATATTCCTGCCATAGAGAGAGAAGCAGTTGGTAGATAAGAGTTGGGAGGAATCGTAGAGATCCGTTAGAGTTATCGGTGAGTACCGAAAATGATACGTAAGTTACCGAGAGATACCGAAGTTACCCAAAGATTACCGCATCAGAAGTCAGAATAAGTCTGAGTTCCACTCAGCTAAATATATACACGGATATACTATTTCCAACAACTTCCTTTCAAGACTTGTATATATTTATTTCTTACTAATAGTATTCCTGGATTTACTAATCTGCGTTCAAGTTTGTATATTACGTTCAATATAATCTACATTTCTATCTCCATATCTGTTTTTGTTGTTCATTATTTTGTGCGGTTCCTCACCCAGAATCCACAACAATAACTAAGGGAATTGCTTCAAGAATTTCTCTCTTCGAAGTGAAATGTAAAGTATTTTAATGTAAATGTAAAGTATTTATCTCCAAAAAAAAAAACTCATTTCACCAGTGTTCAGATTTTCGAACAAGTCGGAATTGTCGGGCTTGAGAAGGAAAAAAGGTGTAGAATACTTTACAAATTGGGATCTGTGAAGCAACCATTGAGGCAAATCCCTCTCACTCAGTAATGCAAATATTTTAAAACGTTAAAATTATGTAAATAAATACATAGAAATTTAACTTTTTTACGAAATTTAACTTTTTTACGAAATTTAACTTTTTTACTTTTGTTGGATAGGCCTGATGGATGGAGCAAAAAATGGATCTTACCTGGTGCACCTCTGGCTAAAATAACGCATCAAATAGGCGGCAGTGTCAGTCAGTTAAGTGCCATACATGATACTTTGGGCGATCATGTCTCTTTCCAGATATGACTGCCTGGGAAAAATATTATCCCGCAGTAGGTTGCCATCGCTTTCTGGCAAACCTGGCTGGAGCTACGATTTTTACTAAATTCAACTGCAACAGTGGCTTTCATCAAATAAAACTCTACAAATATTCACAAGAACTGACGACAGTTTTAACACCATTTGGAATATTTTATTATTCACTCTTTCCAGTCGGTATTAACAGCGGCCAGAGATATTCCATCGTGAAATGACTCACATTTTGAGAGGCATACCCGGAGTTATATCTATTATTGACTACGTTCTTGTTAGTGGAAAGGATCGGCATGAACACAATAGCAGACCAGGACTAGATCATAAAAGACTGAGGCTGGCTGATGTCATGTTACATGAAAAATATATTTCATGTCAGCAGGATAATGTTTATTGGATAAATCATTACGAAAGATGGCATTCTGTTTACCCAGTTAAAGCAAAAGACTCCATTTTCTCTTCTTTCTTCATCCTGTAATTTAATACACTTAAATTACACCACATGATGTCAGGAAAATTTTACATAGCATAATGTCAGAAAGAAAAACTGTTACCGCGAAAAAAACAAAAACATTGAAAAATACAAGTGGATAAAATAAAATAAAATAAAATAAATTGTAAGTAAAATCAATTTGTTTTGTTTCTTGCTTCTTCTTTTTCTCAATAAAAGAAAATTTTTTTTTGCATTTAAAACGCGAAAAGTTTATAAAGTAAAAATAAAAATAAATTTAATTTCCTGCTTTAAAAAAAAGTTTAATTCAATTGACGACTTGTCCATTGCACAAAATTTTTAAAAAGGACATGATAACCAACGGCAATAAATGGTAAATGTCCAACGTGTAATAAATGATTTATCGGAATTTGGAATTTTCTAGAAAAGGTTTATTCGAATATTTTTCAAAAGACAGTCGACGCAAAGAATCGGACAGAATATACTAAACATCTGTCTTCTTGTCAATAATAAAAGATGCATACGACATTTACGTGAGTTTGAAATTCTATATTGAAGAAGAAAAAGAAGTAATAAAGAAATTCGAATATTTTTTGTTGGAGAAGCTTACAATTTTCATATTCGAAAGAAAAACGCTTCAGAGTATAGAGGCATTTATCGCCGCGCTTCGTCAGTTAGCAAAACGCTGCAATTGTGAGGAAATTGCAATCCTTTTAATAATTTGAGACCAAATTGTTGTCGAAGTTAAAGATGATACAGTCAGGGAAACGTCTTAAAGGATAAAAATTGACCCTACACAAATATAAAGACATAAGCAAGCCCAATAATATTTCCAAGTAACAAACTCAAAATATTTCTTTAGGTACAAATGCAATAAAAACAAAAGTTTGCAGATTTACGAAGCCGCAAGATGCAGTACGCCATAAAATCAGGACAAATAAATGCATACGCTGTGGCAATATTCCATCTTGCACTCAAAATGAATGTCTTGCCAAAAATGTAAATTTTTGACAGTTTTCAAGAACCAAGGAAAAAAGGGAAGACCACAGATACGGAAACAGAATTTCCAGAACTTTTCACATGCATTGGTAGACTTCCGGAAAAAATATAAAATGTTTAAAAGAGGTTGCGCAGTCAATGTCTATAGCAACTCTTTGACGCATGCCACTTTCTCTGAAGAAAAAAGTACAGAATAAGTTAGAGCATTTAGAAGAAGACAATATACTTCCGGTATAAAAAAAAACAGCAAAAATGTTACCAGCAGTCATTTTAAAACCTGCTCAGCAAGTTTGTTTTTTTTTTTGTAATTAAGACAGTGGAATTCAATGAAGAAATTCCTGTCACCTAAGTCGAAAAACTGAACAGTTATCATTAACAAGATACAAACCCAGAAACTTTCAATACACAGCAGCGTCAATCAAGTCCTCTCTCGGATGTCAGCTGAATTGTCAAGGGATCAACACAAAACCCACATAAGTGAAATTGAAAATCCGGTTACGAATGACACCAGCCCATTAGTTTACACAGAAACGATCGCAAGGTTTAACGTCTTGATAGACTTTCATATAGAAAGAACTTTTTTTAATCCAGGGCTATCTTCTTTGTAAAAAAAACGGTATCTGCCAGTCGCTATGAAAATGGCGCATTAATGAGAAAGGGTGGAAACAATGTTAAAATTTCACGCGTTAACTGTAATTTAATAGACCTAAATTACTCCGTAACAGTGAAAGAAGTGACCGACACCCGATAGAAAGACCAATGATCTAAAAAAAAGTACCCTTTTTTTATACACTTAAATAAGAATACATATCTTAAAGATATAAAGACTTTCTTTTGATCATAGTTTTCAGAATTCGCTATTTCTATCTTACATGCAGAATATCTTCTTCTATGTGCCCTGTCCCTTCAAGACGTAGGCGATCATGGTTTTCTACGTCTCCTTATCCCTAGTGTCTCTTAGCACGCCAACTCCTGTTACACCATGCAACCGTCGTTCCATCATCCACCTGATTAGGTCCTTCAAATATGTTATCCGCTGCTTTCCCCTGTCTCTTTTTTCCTCTATCTGGCCTGTTAGTATCAGGTTTTCTAAGCCCTCTTTCTTTATTTCATGTCCCAAGAACTTCAGCTGTCTCTTCCTGATGCTCAGTATTAATTTCCTTTTCGTTTCCATAATTTCCAAAACCTCATCATTGCTCACATGCTCGATCCATGATATTCGCAACATCCTTCTGTAGAACCACATTGCAGTTGTTTCAAGTTTTTCCTTCATCTTTGATGATATTGTCGAGCATTCACTGGCATATTGAAGAACTGCCATCACATAGCAATCCAATACGCTTTTCTTTGTTTCTAGCAAAAGTTTCATGTCTCCTAATACGTTACTGAGCTTCTGGAATGCTTCCTTCGCCATGCCAGTTTGCCTTCGGATCTCTGTGTTACACTTTCCGTCTTCTATTATAACACTTCCCAGTTATTTAAAGTTTTGTACCTGCTTGATTTTAGTATATCTTGACAAATTTCAAAGTCCGCCCTACTCAGACTGCTTTCAGAAAAGTGGAAATAACAAACCTCCTGATGAACCATAAGTGTCATTTCATTTCCTACAACGTCGAACTGAATTCTGTCTAGATAAACTATATCAGTGCATGGAAGGAAAACATTTAAAGTCGGGAAAGAAAACGTGATATGTTAGAGGGGCATAATTCTATCGTTTCTTTCAAGAAAAATCCTCTAAAACCACATGCTGTGACCTTAGCTTTCTCCAATACTTTCAGTTCATTGCTGGAAGTCGTGACCAAACAAGACACTGAGTATCTTGTAAATATAACCCGTCCAACTGAAGGACTCGTGAAGCGAAACACCTGCTCACCGACTCGATCGCAAAAGTTATCGCAGTTTATTTGTGTTTCATACACTCTGACCCCTCCAGTGACTTGGTTACTATTAAATTTATTTTTATGAGAACAAGAGTAGTAAGAGCAGTAAGAGCAGGAGTAGTAAGACGAGCATTGTTGAGAGTGTTTTTGTTTAGTTTTTAATTTAAAGAATGAAGTAGCTAAAGAGTCTTGAGTCGTGATTTGCACAACTCAAGACCGTTTAAACATACTGGGTCGCTCGATGTTAAGGTATTTTGGTTTTTACGCCTTGCTCTTATCAAAACCTGTAGCTATATCGCACGCATTTATCGCACGTGAAGCATATGCCTGGTCTACCCTTAGCAGACTAGGTGTTCTTATGGCTATATTGGGCTTGTTATATTTGTACCCCAGCTTCACTATGACCCCAGCTTCACTGCTTTTCTATCTACCTTGTCTTCTCGGGACGTAGGCGATAATGGTTCTCTACAATTTCCTGTTTTTTCAGCTCTAAATAGTTTTTCCTTTCTTTCTAAATCCTTCTCAAGCTCATTTCTAAATTTTTTTCAAGCTCATTAAGTATGTTATGTGTTGCTTTCTTGTGTCCCTCTTGCTCTCAGTCTGCCCTATGAGTATCAGATTTTACAAGCCCTCGTTTGCCATTATGTTTCTCAGAAACTTCAGTTCTCTTTACATGATGTTAAGTACTAGTTTTCTTTTTGTTTCCATTTGTCTAAAAAATCGCCGTTGTACGCATGTTCACTCCATACTGTCCGCAACATATAATGAAACTTCTTTTGCTCCAAGTTTCTTCGTCTTTGAAGAAACTGATCTGTCACTCAGTAATAATAATGAAAATATTGTAACCATTAATTGTTTTCAGATACGTATGAGTCGGTCCAAGAACTTTCAGCACCCCCTCGTACATGAAACAAGTTTAGCGATGACAGTGTGTGAAAATTAAATACGTTTCCTATAATCTAAAAAAAAAAAATTTGAGGAATCAAATGTAACAGCAAAAAGGATAAGATCAATTGTCCCAGCAATTCTTGGAAAGATAATGATTCAAATTTGTAATGGAGAAAGTGTCTTCACACTGGGTTGAGGTAAACAGAATTACTTTTTTCTTCTTATGAAGGTGAATCTATAACTGTCTGAACTAATTGCTTCAGATCAATTCTTTCCCCTTGCTTACTGAACTGCAATAGTGAATATTTATTTATTTATTTCCTCTTACGATTCTTTGAAGTTGAGTGCAATTCTATTTAAAAAAAAACCTAAATCGATCAACCGATTTTACGCTCAATAAATGTATAATATTAATTAGGAAATAACGCCCAAGAGACAAAATTTAACAAGTTCACAACAAATAAAGAGTCTAGATTGTAAAGTATCATTCTCTGCTACATGCTAGGTCTTAGTCTGACACAAGGTCACAAGTGTGATACACCCAAAAATAAACGAATGTACTAAACGTTAGTAAAGTTCTCTTAGGCTTGCTGCTTTGTTCAATTGTTTACGCGATACTTTAAATTATGTAGGAAGTTCTATTTAGACGAATTGAGATTAGCAGTTAATAAAACAGTTTTATTAGTGAAAGTTTATTGATTCCACTATTGGATCATGTTGTTTCAGCCATGTTAATTATGTGTGAAAAATAATATCGCCCGAATGTCTGCAAAAACTGCGGTCTATTTTAAAAAGTTTTAATGACATCTGTGCATGGTTAATCCTCGATCTCACCAATATAGCATATTATCTCATCTTTCAGCTGTTCAATTGTTGTTAGCTTGTTGGGATAGACCTTGCTTTTGAGATGAACCCAAAGGTAGAAATCTAAATTTGTCAAGTCACACGATCGTAGTGACCAATTGAAATCACAAAGTTTCAAGAGATGATGTGACCTGGGAACTTCTCATTCAATAAGGCAAAATGCATTTCTGTTTCTTATTTTCGTAATAAGCTTCGATAACTTTAATACGTTGTTCCATGGTTGAAATTTCGAAAAATTGAAGTTGATAAATGTGAATGAATTTGAAAAAGATATTAAACGCTTAAACTTAATTCACAATTAAAATCGGTCCAATTTATTAGAACAACTATTTATAAAGGTTTTATAAACCATTCTTTGTGCATGAGATGGCCAGCAACAAGGATCTCTTGAACAGTCCATGTCTTTGTTTTCCAGCAATGTCTTCTGGGATATAATCTTCTGTTGCTTTTGTTGAAATTGTACTTCTGAATGTTTCTTAGGCCTAGTGTCCCAGCTATGGGTAAATAGTAAACCGAAAACAGTATTAAAATTATAAATTTTTTTTGTAGTAAGAAAAATTGCTACCAATACAATATTCGAAATAAAAGAAAAAATAAGCAGAAGAAATCGTGGTTGTCTTTGTGTTTTTTGTTTGCTTTGTTTTTTTTTGTTATATTTCGGGGGTGTTGTTTTTTTTGTTTTTGTTTTTTTTTGTAAATAGGCACCCTGTAGAAGTAAACATTAATCGTTTGACAAAACTATTCCTTTATATGGTTAACCTCTTATTACTCCGAAGTGTCCTTTCTAACTGTTTACCTGTCTCTCACGGATACTGAAAATGTTCAGTAATTGAAATTTACGTGAAAGAGATTGGCATGACGCTTATTATTTTCAGGTATATAAGCAAAACATTGTTTAGTACAAGATTACATGTGTAGGGCAGTGAATCTACGGCACTAGTGGACAGCTTAACTTGTTAACTAGTTGTCACCATTCTTTTTCTTTGCTAATAAATATAGTAATTTACTAAGGTGAACTCAGATATAACACAAGGTCGAACGTTTTACACTGTTTCGACTGTTGCCATCTTTATTGCTATGTTTACGATGTTTCTGCCTTTGTACGCTCTGACCTTTTTTTTAATTCTTTAATTATGTATATGAAATAGATATTATTTGCTTATATCATTCCAATATATTGTTGATTAGAAAAAAATTACGATTTCTGTCGATATTAACTTTAATTATTTACATTGTTTGGACTGTTACCCACATCTTTATTGTCATATTTACAAAGTTTCGGTCGTTGTACGCTTCTGCCTTCTTCAGGTACTAGGAAATTTTAACCAAATTTTTTATTTCAATCCCTGGGGCATATCATTCTCATTTCATGTGAGATGCCACTTCTAGATGTCATGTAGTTATCTCCCTTTAATTCAATTTTCTAAGTTGTTTGTTAACCACTGCTGTAGCCTGGTATTGAACTCAAAACTCTTTTAGTCAAGTCACTGGAATTAACAAACGCATATTATCCACTGTCTATGGGTCCTTGAAGAAGAACAGGGTATACAATGACTGAATTTTTGCAAACAGGGCAATAAAAATTAGGAAAATGTTTCGAATTTTGTAAATAATGTTGTTATTACCCTATCTCAAAAGTATAGACAATAATGAAGGCCAAAAGTATAGGACACCTAGTGAGGATCAAACTTTCTAATCAGTAGTAATATGATGAGACAAAGTGAGTCTGACATAGAGCTACAGAAATGGAGCGCTCAAAAATATTAACAATTACTAGATTATATACTGATGGAGGTTAATTATAGTCTAGATTGTAAAGTTCCACGTTCTCACAGTGATGCCAGGCTTTATCTTAACCAAATCTCTCCTGCAAGATAATGTGAACAGATAATCTTCTACGTCACTATACTTAACCTAAATGCATTTTCTCTCATCGGAATAGGTTAACGAAGATATTTGCTTGATTTTTAAGAAATAAATTCGATAATGTTTGAAACTAAGTTTCTGAAGAAAGATTTGAATAAGAGAGGATGGCGTTCAAAAGCTTGACAAAGTATTAAGAAACAAGAAAATATTATTAAAAACAAAGGAAAGCTTGTTATTGTTATATAATGTCGCTGGATCTGGACAAACAACAAGGAACACGTATATATAAAAATTTAACCATTTCGTTTTATTCTTCAACAGTGACGCTTATGTTGAGCAGGAAAGCAGCTGGGAAGAGATTGCACATACGAAGGAGTCGTTGTTCACAGGAAGTTCTCTCTCTCTCTCTCTCTCTCTCTCTCTCTCTCTCTCTCTCTCTCTCTCTCTCTCTCTCTCCCTCTCTCTCTCTCTCTCTCTCTCTCTCTCTCTCTCTCTCTCTCTCTCTCTCTCTCTCTCTCTCTCTCTCTCTCTCTCTCTCTCTCTCTCTCTCTCTCTCTCTCTCTCTCTCTCTCTCTCTCTCTCTCTCTCTCTCTCTCTCTCTCTCTCTCTCTCTCTCTCTCTCTCTCTCTCTCTCTCTCTCTCTCTCTCTCTCTCTCTCTCTCTCTCTCTCTCTCTCTCTCTCTCTCTCTCTCTCTCTCTCTCTCTCTCTCTCTCTCTCTCTCTCTCTCTCTCTCTCTCTCTCTCTCTCTCTCTCTCTCTCTCTCTCTCTCTCTCTCTCTCTCTCTCTCTCTCTCTCTCTCTCTCTCTCTCTCTCTCTCTCTCTCTCTCTCTCTCTCTCTCTCTCTCTCTCTCTCTCTCTCTCTCTCTCTCTCTCTCTCTCTCTCTCTCTCTCTCTCTCTCTCTCTCTCTCTCTCTCTCTCTCTCTCTCTCTCTCTCCCTCTCTCAACCAGAAATGTCTAGACTTTAGATAGTCTTAACACTGTCCCGCATAATACGAACGACATCACTTGAGAACTTTTCACTTTCAGCAACAGATAAAATAGATATCAAGTGTAATTCGAACAGAAAATAATGTCATAATAAAGAAATTAACGTTCCACACTACTTCAAACAAAAGGTGAAAAAGGAACCTCTAATAAATACTGGAAAGATTTATAACAGCTACTGGACTTGAGAAATTAATTTTCCTGAATAATTGTGATAATAAAAATGTTTCGTGAATTTTAACCGGTAATAGTACTGGTTTCTCATTCAATGTTGTCAACTGTTTCCTTATAAGGAAATGGTTAAGATTACCATTATCATTCACTGCCATATTTCATTAAATTTTTCTTTGTTTTTAACAAAAACTTACTGTTGCTTAATACGTTTCTTGGATTTTGAAAGCCATGTTATCTTAATATTGCATAAAATTCCATGATCCAAACAGTGTCTTGATCCAACCCACTATAGTAGTAATAGTCCTCGCGAAAAAGTTTTTTGATAAAGTTTTTGGATTATCGCTTTGCTGACGTCATCTACGGCCGGATGTAGCTGCCACTTACCTTCGTCATCGGTTGACTTTTAACTATGCCCGGATGCGTCTATCAACCATATTCTGCTGACATCATCCACTGATGGATATATCTGTCAACCATCCTTGTTCTTTGTTGACCTCGCCCACGGCCGGAAGTGCCTGTCAATTTCCCTGCTTTTCAAAGTAATATATTACATTACATCAATCCTCGTACATGGTAGTGAATACTGAACAATTTACTCATGGGTAACTAGAAAACTTGAGGTAACCGGGATATGGTTTTGCAGAAGAATGCTAATACCATTGATGTGAGCAAGGAGAAGGTTTTAAGGTAGATGGAAACAAAAAGGTATTTTACTGTATCCTTGTCTCTTTTACCGTAAGTGAATCCTAGGAGAACTATTCTTCAAAATCTTTTTGCTCGTTGTGCGCGTAGCCCTTTTTCTGCAAATATACAGAAGTCGTTTTCTTTTTTCTCCAGTTTTTCTTGAACAACCGTAATAAAGAAATTGTTGACCGCTTTCCACTAGAAATCGACATCCAATTTATACTTTCGAATTCCTCCATCCCTCTTTCTTTCTCCTTTCCTTCTCACCCTTATCAAAAGATTTTCGCATTCAGAGGGGGCATGCTTTAATCGAAGACTCTTGTAAGCGTTACCATGCGTCCCAAAAAAAGTTCAACTGCCTCTCTCTGAATACGATTGTCTTTTCCCTCCACACTTATTTTTCAAATATGCCCATTGCTGACATTGTTTGCCTCTGATATTCTCATCCTACGTCTGTAGTACCATATTTCTGTTGCCCCAAATCTCTTCATCACCTGTAAGGAAATTGTCCAACATAGCTTTGAGCGGTTGATGCTTGTGAGTTTTGAAAAAAACCATCCTCCTTCGATTATTATGAACTAGCATGACGGAACCACAAAGAACTCTGCTAAATAACAGAAATTACATAATGTGAGGACATTCAAGAGCTGCAACAGCTAAAATAGATATCAGGATAATTCGAAAAGAAAATGGCATAATCAAGAATTTAACGTTCTACACTACTTCAAACAAAAGGTAAAATGTAAACTTCAATCAATACTGAAAACATGTATAACAGATACTGGACTAAAGAAACAAATTTACCTGAATAATCGTTTTAATAGAAACGTTTTCTGAACTTCAACCGACAGTTATACACCTTGCTCGTTCAATGTTGTCAAAATGTTTCCTTATTATGAAACGTCTAATATCACCATTATCATTTACTTCCATATAGAAGTATTGGTATTGCATAACATTTCATAACTTTCTTTGTTTTTAACAATATTTTCCAATTTCTTAATGTATTTCTTAGATTTCGAAAGGCATGTTTATCTTAATATTGCATAAAATCCCATGCTCGAAACGTTTAATAATGTTGAGTATGTGATTTAGTCTCTTTAGTATGGGCAACGTTTGGATTATATTACTAAGCCTATCATAGTCTAGCACAAGTATGTGCTACCAAGGTGAGTGGAAATGATACCAGTAGCAAAGGTCTGCCCGTCTCAAACAAGAAACCTACCAGGGATGACAAAGTAAACTTTGCTGATGCACTTTAAAAAGACCTCCAATCTGTGATTGAATAGGGCAAGAAATGGCTCGTAAATTATAATGCCTCCAAAACGAAGCTGTACTCCTTTAATCACCATAGGGAAAATTTCCTGCGGACCATGAGAATGGATGACGCTAATCACTGTGCCTCCTTGGCCTCACTCTCTTAAGTGACCTCATAGAGAATGACTACATCGAATCAAAAGTTGCAGGAAGTTTGGGTCTCCGTGTCGAGCGACAAAGTTTGTCTCATCTGAATCCATTTTGCACATTTATAAATCTACTATTCACCCGTTCATTGAATGCTGCTTCCAGATCTGGTCAGGTGCTCTTCCTATTTATCTTGAGATTCTCGACAAAATCGAAAGGAGGATCTGCAATATAATCAGTCCTGACTTGGCATCTCGTCTTCAGTCACTTTCTCACCAACGTGATGTGGGATCCCTCTCTCTTTTCTACAAGCAGCAAATTCTCTAACGAACTTGTTTTCCCTGGTTCCCCGGCCACGCGTATTTACCCCGGCGACTAGATTGGCTTCAAGGCACTTCATGTTTGTAGAACTCACTTTCATTTGCTTCCTTCCTTGATAGCTGCAAACTCCAAAATTTAAATACAACCTCAAATACCATCTTCTATCTGCTTGATTCCCATCCATCTCTTATCATTTCTTCGACATCCCCTGTAATTTTTTTTCTTTCACGTAACTACTCGCGCACCAGTGGCATTCCTACCTTGATTGGGGTGAAATAATTATAGAAAAATATCTGCCGTATAGAATTAAATACCTTAAAAACAAACTGGTAATTTTCACAGTCATATTTTACTTTCAATAATGTTATTGTCATGGGAAATGGTTCTTAGTCTCACCATTTCAGACCATTACAGCTACGGCCTGCCATGCTACCCACACAGGATCGAATCATCCTCATTCCCTTCGTATTCCATTAGTGAAGAAGAACTTCTATTTAGATTCTTCTCAAGAGCAACTATATTGTGTAACATATTCCCGAGTGGATGCAACCGTTATCTACATGCAGCTACCTCATTCAGTATCCCCCTACCTCGAGTGTCTTTTGGGATTTGTACTGTGTAAACAATATTAAAAAGCACCCTGCCCAAGTTGTAAAAGATATTTTTTCATATTCGCACGTGAAAATTTTACATTCGAAAAATTTTACATCCTAAAAATACTCACTCACTCGGCGATATTAACGGCTACATCCGAAGATGAATGAAGAGTAATTTTACGTATGCAATATTTTATCTCGGATTATTTACAATCTGTGCAACTATAACTTTATACCCACAACTTTATCTTAGCCTGGCACAAATCTACAAGTGCGTAAAACCTACTATTTATCTAAATCGTTCCCGAAGCAATGGGCGCCAGTCAGGTTAATTACTGTGCTATGGCGATGTCCCCAGCCCAGTTTAACCACGGCGTAAAGGCGAATTGGCATGGCGAAAGACGCGTTCCAGAAGCTGAGTAAAGTATTAAGACACAGGAAACTTTCACTAGAAACAAAGAAGTGAGTACTGGATTGCTATGTGATGTCAGTTCTTCTCATATGGCAGTGAATGTTGGACAATATCAACAAAGATGAAAGAAAAACTTGAAGCAGCTGAAATGTGGTTCTGCAGAAGAATGCTGCGGATATCGTGGACCTAGCATGTGAGCAATGACGAAACGAAAATGAAATTAATATTGAGCATCAGGAAGAGACAAATGAAGTTCATGCAATGACGAAGGATGGTTTGGAGAACCTGATACTAACAGGCCAGATAGAGGGAAAAATAGACAGAGGAAAGCAGCGGATAACATAATTAAAAGGCCTGAGCAGGTGGATGACAAACGGGGACTAAGAGACGTTACAGGAGAAAGCGTGCTAAGAGCCACCAGTAATAGGGAGACGTGGAAGGCCATGATCGCCTACGTACTAAAGAGACAAGGTACTTAAAAGAAGAAGAATGAGTATAATATATAGTTCATCGAAGCTCTATCCTTGTCGGACTCTTTGCCTTCGGACGGAGAGCGACCCAGACGAGGCTATGCCGAAAGGCAGTCTCATCTGGGGTGAAGCAGACAAGAGCCCGAACTCGCTTTTTCGAGGTGAACGGGAATGTTTGCCCGAACTTACGCGCTTGGAATGCCCCAAGTAAAAATCGGTTATATCCGTCTTTGTGGGGAGGGAGGCTCGTGAAAATACCGAATATATAGTAAGGGGCGAACTCTCTGTATATGGAAAGATAAGCTTGATTGCTCTTACTATACGGAAGGAACCTTCTTGAAAAAAATCTCTTAGATCAAAGTTTAATGCAAAACTTTGTCAGAGTTTTGAAAGTCCACTGAGATATATGTTTATTATCTGTAAGTTTTATCAGTCGAGTGTTTATTAAGAAGACGAGAATAAATTAACTAAAATCGAAGTAGACGTTTTGCATTTCCGTCAATATAAAATCCCTTTCCAATTTTCAGTCATTGTTTTGTGTCCCATTGAGATCTGCGGATATTCTAAACCAGACAAGAACGAGAAATGCCCTCTGGTCTTTTATTATATTCGATTTTATTTTGTCGTTCATCGTTCACTTCTTTACCTTTTTAAACCTTGTCTGATTATCGTTATCACGGAAGAGAAAACTGACGATGGATGAGACTCCAAATCAATAATAGCAAACGAAGAAAGATCTCATTAGACAACAATCCCATGGGATAATTTCACACGAGCAAAAAAAGAATTAGGCTAAGATTTCAGAAGAAAAGGCCTTCTTTGTTTAAGAAACCGTAAAACTAGTGACCTGTAGTTTTGTGAAACTTCCGTTATGAGATTAGGAAGACGAAAGTCGATCGGGACTATAGGAAATCGTGCTATCTGATAAAAAATGCCGTCATTTTAAAGAAAAGAACAAATGAATAATAATCCTTATCATCGCTATTTCTTTTACTTCTGTCTCTTTCAGACGCCTTGAATACATGAAGATTTTATAATGGATTAGCTTCATTGTCTTCGTTTTGTGAATTTTCTTTCTCTCATTTTACATTGGTTGCCGATCATCACGTGACGTTCCAGTGAAAACATCCTGTATCTAAATATGATCTAATTACAATAATCGTTGTCGAATATGGTCTAATTATATCAACCGAAATGCTGAAATGTGTAAATAACAAGTGTTTACACATTCGACTGGTTCAAATGCTTTTAATTTTTTCATATCTTTTTTTCATATCGGTTCCTAGCATTATCATTCAGTCATCAAAATTATTTCCCGAATTTTTGCAAAGGTTAAATCATAACTAATCTACATTTTTTTATCTTAAAAAATAAAAGGGAATTACATTTTATTAAATTACTATGTATACACTGCCGTCAAAAATAACGGCAAAATATAAACATATATATGAACAACCGTCTTTATTATAATAGAGAGGATATATATATATATATATATATATATATATATATATATATATATATATATATAACATTCGTTTCCTGATTATAATACTCTGTTAAATTTAGCAATAAAATTTAACATTGAGTTCTCGTTGGAGTCTGTCTCTATTGGAATTTACCTTACCAAATTTCAAGGATTCTACGTTATCTATCTATCTATCTATCTATATATATATATATATATATATATATATATATATATATATATATATATATGAAATTTACGATAATTTTTTGTTACGAAAATGTGTGTCATTCGACAATAATCAGTAAATAATTAGTCTGGTAGAAATAAATATATAATAATGTTTGATTATAAACAGAATATCTACTTAAATACGAGTATTGATCAAAAATAATGTTCAAACTAATCATTTCAAATTGTCGGTTGTTTATAATGAGTTTTGTTAATCTTCGTTAATTTCCGTAGCATATATATATATATATATATATATATATATATATATTAACTCGTATTGAACCCAACATAAAATTTAATTAGCTTGTGCTAGTCATGAAGCCAATTATTCCTGAAAGTTTCATCCGAATCCAACCAGGGGGTATTGAGATATCTTGACAGACAGACGAATAGACAGACAAATGTGAATGAATATAATACCTCCGCCTTAAGGCAGTGATTATAATGCGCATTCAGTACAGTAAAGTCTTTATTACGAGGATCCAAAATGAAGGCTATCTTTGGTAACTATCAATATCTAGCATGTGGTAATGATTAAGGAGACTAGTCTGGTTAAACATTAGTCGTAAATTCGATCCTTCCTTGGTGCCCTCCTCCAAAAAGATTCGACATTACATTACTCCCTCAGAAGTAGATATATCATAAAATCAGTGAACCTTACTAAATATTCACCCCCAGCGTGTAGTAAAGGCAGTCAAGGCTAGTCTATTTTACCATTATTACTGAGTTGAGAGTTTGATCCTCACTGGCTGCCAATGCAAGTTTCGACATTAAATAACTCAACAGGAGTTGACATATCATACAATCAACCAACCTAACCGAATAGGCACATTTACTGTGTGATAATGTTTATTGAGGATAGACAATTTACTACGGCGTAATTGGTTGGGGTTCAGTCAGTTAAGTACCATACGTGATACAGTCAAGTTCGGACTAAATGCATAATTACGCGTATTAAAGACACCTTAATGAAAATTCAAATCAGGAGTTATTCCAAAAGTAACTTCTTTGTGGACATCTTCTAAAAAGGAAATTGGTTGGAAAGCCATTCCTTCGTTGGATAGAGTAACTTAAAGACAATCTGAAACGAAGCAGCATCCCAACTTTCAACCCAGAAAAACAAAGCGACGGTGCAAAGTAACTGGTGCCTGTTTCTCTTCTCATCTATAAAAATGTTTGAGTGAGGCTTAAACTTCCATCGGGATAAAATGCGTTCTAATATTAAAGAACCATCGTTCCTCCCGCCCATTACCATGGATCAGGCTTCTCTTCCTGAAAGTAAAACACTGCGTTTCCTCAGATTAACTCTCACATCAGACCTCAAGTGGAATAACTATATAAAATCCATAGCTAAATCCGCTGCTAAGAAAGTCGGTTCTCTCTGTAGGGCCAGGAAGTTTTTCCCGTCCGAAACAATCTTGCACATGTACAAATCTACCAAACCCCCGTGCATTGAATATTGCTGCCATATCTGGTCGGGCGCTCCTGCTATCCACTTAGGTGTCCTCGACCAAATCCAACGGAGAATCTGTAATATGAATGATACCGACTTAGCAGCTAGGATACAGTAGCTTTCTCACCGACGCAGTGTGGCTTCCCTGTGTCTCTTCTACAAATACTTTCACGGCTTCTGCTCCGATGAACTTAGCTCACTGTTACCCACTAATTGTGAATTTCCTCGAGCCACAAGATTAGCAACTAGGTCCCACGCTTTTACTATGAAACCAATAAATTGTAAACGCAAAATCTACTCCTCAGCTTCTTTTCTCGCACTTCCCGCCTGTGGAATTCTTTTCCATTTACTTGCTTTCCCGACAGCTATAATCTCCAAGAATTTAAATGTAAAGTCAATAGTCATCTCCTGTCTCACTAACTTACATCCTCTCTCTCATGCTTTTTTCTTAATCCACCCCATTCTCATCAGTATTCTCTTCCTTCTCCTACTCTCTTTATGACACCCCCTGCAACTTCTCACTCCTCATAACATTCCTCCTATGTAACCCCCTGCACAACAGTGGCAGTAAAATGTATTACTTGGCGCGACACGATTATATATATGAAAAAAAAAACATGCTTTTCCTCTCTGTACTTGTGCGTAGTGGTACAGTGGATATCGGCTTGGAACGAGAAATCGGGGAGCCGAATTCAAATTCCAGTTGAATCATTTCATTCACTTACGCACAAATACCCCTTGGGAAAGGTATTAATCCGTCTCTTCCTTCTAGTTATGGGTTAAATAACAGGACAGATTAGGTTCTATAGCCTTGGCTGGCAACCAATCTACCGCAGAAAGCAATGGCAACCTACTGCGGGATAATCGTCTGCCCAGTCAGTCATGTCTTTTTTGAGACATGATCGCCCAAGCGTTTACCACCTATGGCACTTAACTGACTGGCTTGTACAATGACTTCCTGGCACTTAGGAATGCAGGCCTTGCATTCGCGTGAATATGTGGTAATTTGTCTTCAGCCATACGTTCTGTCTTAAAGTTTTGCAAAACACTTGCAGGCCTTGAGAGACACAGTCATGCTCACAATATGTATTCAGAAAAGCAATATGTCGAGATTTTTTTTTAATTTTTTCTTTTTTTTTTTTTTTTCGTTTTAATCCAAAAAGTGACCTAAATGATGTTTCGATCAAAATGATTTACGTTCAAAATTTTCCCAGAAAAAGAAAATAACGGGAAATAAATCTATGATATAAATAAATTATATTGATAAATAGAAGAAAAACAATTTCTCGATTTCTCTCACTCCTATTCGCCGGCGTTCCCTCCTTCCTGTCTCCCAATTCGACACACTTTTTCCTTCTTCTTTCTTTCTTTTCTACCTCCTCCTTTTTTCTCTCCTCTACTTCTTTTTCCTTTTCCTTTTCTTTTCGCCCACCCTATTTCTGTTGTATCCACACACACTACACTCAAACAAATAATTGTAAGTTATCATGATGATTATCATCACCGACAATACCGCGTTAGTTTCACCCGTTGAAATGGCTAAACGATCTCGAGTGTTTGTTTTTTCTTATAGGTAAAAAATATACACTCAAATACAATTCTAGAATTCGAATTGAGTATCCTGCATTCACTTAAGCACTGATATCCTTGGGAAAGGTATTAATCCGTCCCTTCGCTCTAGTTATGGGTGAAATAACGGGATGGGGCCTGGCGGCAACCTATCCAGTGTTGGTGTCACAATAAAAACACCCTTGTTAGCATCAAGTTTTCAGCTATTTGACAAGATTATGAATTTCGCTACAAACTGCGCCAGGGTTCCAGATGCACAGGGAATACTGGAGGGGTGTAGTGAGTTCTATCTCGGCCAAGGCTGCAAGACGACGATATAGTGTATCAAAAATACTCCTACTAACTTTGGGGTCAAGTTCCTTAGATCCAAACAAGAACGTTTTATATTTACTAAGTTTAAGGAAAGTTTACGGTAGATGGCACTGTGTTGCGATGTAGACTAGGTTACATTTGTCATTCGTGTACAGTTGTGGATAATCTATCATCAAGCATTTAATGAGTTTAGTAGTGTGTTAACTGAGAAATGGTTCGTTTAACAATGGCAGGATATTCGTTTCGTGGGCAGGCAAATATCATTTTTACATACAACCGCGCAAATGGTATTGGAGAGAGAAGAGGTGGATTATTACATTTACCAAGGGTAATTGCGTGTCAATGAATGCAACGAACTCAACTGAAATTCGACCTCGGCTGTCCGATTTATCATTCCGACAGATATGCACAACGCAAATTAAAATATTTTCGCAAATTAAGAACCTCAGAAAGTTTTTTTATGAAATTCTGAAAATTGGGCAAAGTGTTACTTCACAATGTTACAGTGAAGAACTTAGATGTTTTATTCTGGCATTTGAAGAAAAAAAACTTTTTCGAAGCAAGGATAACGACAATCGGTCTGATTTTCTAAATGCAGCTCATTATAGAGAAGTGCCAGTACATTCTACACGTCGCAAATTCGCCATATTTGTCACTTTTAAGCAGTCATTTTTTTCGATCTTTGCAAAATTCCTTTTCTGGTCAGTGGTGTCAACGTGTTCAGAATGCCAAAGAATTCTATAAAATTCATCGAATTGAAACAAGAAATTTTCTGTTCATGGATGAAAGTTGATGTAGTGCTATGTCATAAATAAATTTCGTTTTAGAAAAATCAATTCTAATGCCAAATGTATCATTCTAACTACTTATTAAACGTGGCAGTTATGAATAAATTTGGGGTCCACTAATATAACTTAGAATTGAAAAAGCAGTGGCAGCGTATACAGCGGATTAAATGAAAATGTTGTTCTCCTCTATGATAAGGCAAGTATAACACATCAAGTAAAACCTGGAAAGAACTAAGTCAGTCTGTTCTATTTACCTGCTATATTCAACTGACTTGGACTAAACAATTTATAGCTTTTTCGTTTTATGCGAAATACCTTGAGGATGAAACTTTCTCTAAGAAAAAACAGATTTAAGAGTGCGTCGAAAATATTTTCACATCAAAACCTATGAAATTCTACTCAAAAGGTATGAATTTGATTGACTACTTTTTTTACAGCTTATTAACCCTGTGGATGTTATTTAAATCCAAAATATATTTTTGGATAGTAAAAATATTTTTTTGGAAAGTGACTATTGTATTAACAATTTTTAAGAATGATAATAATTTTCCCAGTTATAAGTTCTACTGTTTAATCTATAGCAGAAGAAGGATTTAGAAATTTTCGAAGTGTAAATATCTAACTCGTCCGGAATTCGAACTCGTCTGTCTGATTTTTAATTTTGAGCCACAATCTCTTACACAACCAATACAAAAGGCATCAAGTTCATACATTGATTCCGTGACCATAATAGTACCAACTATAAGCACACTTGAGCAGAATTCAGTGTGACTAACCTAAAGATATGTTATGACGAAAGTGCGGATAATTTTATACTTATCCTCGTAATTCACGTTTTGGGAAAAACAATTGTAATGACGAATGTATCATCCTAAATAACCAGTCCTTAAATATATTATAACAGATGATAAAAAGTAAGTTGCCAATAATTATGGCCGGTAGTGTAACTTCTATTCCTTTTTATGCCTTATTCTTTTAGAACGTCACCTATCATGGCTCCTCACAATTTTCTGTTATTTGTAGCTATTGATAATTTTTATTTTTTGTTAAATCTCCTAAACATTGTTCTGCCATCTGTTTAGTGAAGTTAACTCCTCTTTTTTGTGTAACTTTTCCTTTCAGAATATTGCCTGTCATGGGCCTCCACATTTACTAGTCCTTTGTAGCTATTGATAAAATTTGTCTTAACCCTCTAGGGCCATTCGTATCATATTTGATACAGTATTTCCCTATAAGGAAACATTTGGTATTTCCCTATAAGGAAACATTTGGTATTCATTGACTGAGCAGTCAGTACTGCTTTCATTTGAAATTTATAAAATATTTCTCTTAAAAAATTTTTCAGGAAAATATTTCTTTCAAGGCTTGTTTTCATACTATATCAAATATGATACGAATGGCCCTAGAGGGTTATACTTAATTTTCATAAATAATGTCTTATCATGCCTTTACTCAAGCAAACTACTATTTTTTATGTGCCTTATCTTTTCAGAACATTGCCTTTCATGGCTCTCAAGAATTTTTAGTCCTTTGAAGCAATTGATAAAAAGCATCTTTTTGTAAAATCTCTTAAAAATTGTTAAGCCTACTCCTATTCTTTCATGTATTTTTCCATTCAGAATATTTCCTATAATTGATGTCCACAATTTCAACTCCTTTTTATCTATTAATAAAAATTGTCTTTTTGTTAACTCTCCACAAGATTGTTTTTTCATCTATTTATTTATGCCAACTCTTATTTCTTTGTGTGCCTTTCCTTTCAGAATTTTGCCTATCATGGCTCTCAAAAATCTCTTCTACTTTTCAGGTATTGATAAAATTTATCTTTTTATTTAATCTCCTAAACATTATTCTGCCATTCATTTACTTAAGCAAACGCATATTCTTCTAAGTGCTTTTTCCCCTCAGAAAGTCGCCAACATGAATCACCACAATTTCAAGACCTTTGTAGCTATTGATAAAATTTGTCTTGTTTAACTCTCCTAAACATTTTCTGCTATCCATATGCTCAAGGTTACTAATATTCTTTCATGTACCTTTTTGCTTCAGAACGTTGCATATCGAGGCAATCCACATATTCTAGTTCTTTGTACCTATTGATGGAATTTGTCTTTTTGTTAATTCTCCTAATAATTGTTCTTCAATCCATTTATTCAAGCTACCTCTTATTTTTATTGGCCTTTTCCCTTCAGATTATTGTCTCTCATGGCACTTTAAATTTCTAGACATTTGAGCTATTGATAAAAGTTGCCAACTCTCCTAAATATTGTTCAGCCATCCATTTACTCAATCTAACGCCTACTCTTTGATATGACTTGTCCCATCGGATTATTATCTAAAATGGCTCTCTACAAATTCTAGTTCGTTGTAGGTATTGATATGATTTGTTTTTTTGTTTTTTTTTTGTCTCTTTCAGACATTGTTCTGCGGTTTATTTACTTAAGCTACCTCATATTCTTTTATGTGACTTTCCCTTCAGAAGGTTGCTTATCATGGTTCTTTACAATTCCTTGTTATTTGTAGTTATTGATAAAATTTGTCTTTTTATTAACTTTCCTAAACATCGTTCTGCCATTCATTTTTTTTCAAGCCAATTCCTTTTATGTGACTTGTTATTTCAGACTGTACCTATCATAGCTTTCAACAATTTACAGTCCTAACTCTCATAAACATTGTTCAGCTTTCCATTTACTCAAGCTAACCGTTATTCTTTTAAGTTTACGTAAGTAAACGAATGGCAGAATAATGTTTAGGAGAGTCAACAAAAAGACAAATTTATCAATACCTAAAAAGTAGAAGAGATTTTTGAGAGCCATCATAGGCAAAGTTCTTAAAGGAACGGTACACAAAAAATAAGAGTTGGCATTAAAAAAAAACTTTTGTAGAGTTAACACTTAGTTCCTTCAGAAAGTCACCTAGCAGGACTCGCCACAATTTATTCTCTTTTGTAGCTATTGATAAAATTTCTTTTTTTAACTCTCCTAAACATTATTCTGTCATCATTTACTGATGCTGACTCGCCTTTTTCTTTGTGTTGCAACTCTTCAATAGTTAGTCGATCATGGTTCTCCACAACTTATTGTTTTCATATAGCTCTTATTGAGTTTTGTGCTTTTATTAACTCTTCAAAATCTTGTTCTTCCCCTCATTTATTCAAGCTCACTAGATAAGTCAATCGTTTTTTTGCACATTCCCACTTGGCTTCAATTTCTCTTGTATGTACTGGACTTTTTAAGCTTGACCCCATTTTCTGTTCTAAAAATGGGGGATAGTAAAATCAAGCAGAAACAAAAATGTAAATACCTGGGAAGTGTTCTAACAGAAGACGGAAAGTGCGACACAGAGATCAGAAGGTGCATTGGCATGGCCAAGGACGCGTTCCAGAAGCTGAGTAAAGTATTAAGAGACAGGAAACTTTCACTAGAAACAAAGAAGAGTGTACTAGATTGCCATGTGATGTCAGTTCTTCAATATGGCAGTGAATGCTGCACAATATCATCGAAGATGAAGGAAAAACTTGAAGCATCTGAAATGTGGTTCTACGGAAGGATGCTGCGAATATCATGGACCGAACATGTGAGCAATGATGAGGTTTTGGAAAGGATGGAAAAAGAAAAAGAAATTAATATTAAGCATCAGAACGAGACAACTAAAGTTCCTGGGACATGCAATGAGGAACGAGGGCTTGGAGAACCTGATACTAACAGGCCAGATAAAAGGGAAAAAGTGACACAGGAAAGCAGTGGATAACATATTTAAAGTGTCTGAGCAGGTGGATGACAGAACGAGGGTTGCGTGGTGTTACAGGAGAAAGTGTACTAAAAATAGGGAGACGTGGAAAACCATGATCTCCTTGGTTCTGAAAAGACAAGGCATATAGAAGACGAAGCAAAAGAAGAAGAAAAAGAAGAAGAATTATTTTCCTAATTATTATTATTTCCTAATGTGTCCTTTTTGTTACTATTTTTTTTCTAAAACTTCTTCATTCCTCATATATTCGGTCTATGGTCTTCTCCGTCTCCTTCTATAGAACCACATTTCTGTTGCTTCAAGTCTCTTATTAATCTGTGAAGAGATTTTACTGCATTCACTGACATATAAGGAGACTGTTATTGCATAACCTTTTGAGACGTTTTTCTTTACATGCATCAAAAGCAACAACACTAATAACTACACAAAGTTGAAAGTATTTAAATCTCAATTCGACAGTGTAATCCTATTATTTATCTTAATTTATCAAATATAAATTCACTGACTTTAGAAGCTATGACTTTATTATCTATCCATTTAATTACTGAATGCTCCGTCTGACCGAACTATATATATATATATATATATATGATTTTATCTGTAATATATTAAAGGACGAATACTTTTCTACAGCAGACATATGATAAGATTCACAAGGGGAAGAGTATAAAATATTGATCGATTCTAATGTCTACGGACTAGTTATGATTTTCAGTTATATGTCCATGTTTTTCTACCGATCAAATCTTAAACTTAATACTTAATATATATGCCGCTATTTTTCTATGTTTTTTATTATTAATTTATTTATCTAATGCCATTAAAAACAGACATTTACTAAGATGAGAGGAAAATAGACAAGGAGAAAAGATGCAATCACCAGAAATGCCAATTCAAATCTAGAAAATTAAGAATAATATATTGATAAAAACCGGGGAAAAAGTTGAAACCGCTGACCGGTTTTCGTGCGTCTCTCTTTAGAGCTCGATCAAGGAAATAAAACAACTGTGCACCACGAATTGAAAAAAAAAAACAGATACGAAATTGCGGAGCAACATGATTGGCATATCTTGAAAAAGTAAGGCATATATAAGAAGAAAATTAATTATTTTGGGAGGATATTTGTTTTACTCTAATCTCTTTGCTTCATAGAATTTTCGCAAAATACAGCTACATATATTCATGCAAAGTTTCTCTTAAGCACTGGTACCCTTGGGAAAGGTATTAATTTGTACCTTCCCTCCAGTTATGGGTTAAATAAGAGTGGGGCTTGGGGACCCTGCCCTTAAAAAAAATCCCAGTGCATCTTGATACTCGAAAAGAAAAATGTATTACTAGACACAAAAACTTATATGCAAAAAACAACAATAAATTGTTGAAAGAAAAAAGAATTACTAGCAATAAATAATAAATAAAGTTTAGCTGGCAATAAATGACCCGCCGACGTTGATTTGCCATAAAAACAAAACAACCAACAACCAACTTTTAAACCGGACATCATATATATTTTTTAGATTTAGTGTAAACCGAACATATGTCTAACTATCTATTAATTTATACGGATTTTAATCCAGTAAGATATCTTCATTCCTTTCTTATGTGTCGTGTTTCTTCAAGACGTAAGCTATCGTGGCCCACCATATCTTCGTGTTCCTTGTAGCCTTTAATGCATTTTTGTCTTGTTATTTCTCTTAAATCAGACCTGCCATCCATTTGCTTAAGCCCATCAAGTATGTCACGCGCCGTTTTTCACTTTTCCCCTTTCCCTCTATCCACTCTGTGAGTATCAGATTTTCCAAACCGGCCTTCCTCATTACGCGTCCCAGAAACTTCAGCTGTCTCTTATTGATGTTAAATATAAGTTTTCTTTTCGTTTCTGTTTTCCCCAAAACCTCGTCGATATATCCAACATTAAATATTCCAACAAAGATGTTGATAGATAAATTAAACAACCTCAATTAACATTTTGGGGCATATTGGGTTTGGTTTGACATGCATTACACGCGTTTAACTTAGCAATCACTTTGCGCGTGTCATAAGGTCAGTTATTGCCTGTATTTATTGTTGTAGCTTTATGTGATACTAATCGGGCAAAGAAAGTGTTGTACAGCCTATCCTACCCCGTAATAGGTATGATCTAGTCTATAAAAGATTGTGACTAGGGGCATACGTCAGCATACGTCACTAGACGGAAGCATACGTCACTAGACGGACGCATGCATCATAGGCGGAGACATTTTCTAATTGATCGTTGTTCCTGTTACTATACGTTGATTGTTCTTGTATGTCTATTGGTTTATTGTACTGTTGTATAATAAATCTCTTCTAATCTATCTTCAGTGTTAAGTATTATTCTTACACTATTCTTTTCCCTGTTATTCCTTCCCGGGATATAACAGAAAGGTTCATTTGTTTGGATGTTTTTATATAGTTTATTAAATTTGACTTGACGTGGTTGTAATTTCATTATTTGCACACATTATGTAATGTCAATTACTAGTACTCTATTCTTTCATTTTAATTATACTGGCAATTTCTAAATTTTCAAATTTGTTGAAATTTGCTGATTTCCAAGCTGAATACAGCCTGTATCCCTTGTATTTTTGAATGATGCACTCTCACCAAAAATTTTAAGGCAAACAATCAATAATGAAATGAATCATTAGCAGGAGAGCCCAATCGTTTTACTTTTTATAAACCATCACTGAACTTTGAATTAAATCCATAAATATTTGTCAAAATAAAAGTCAGTTCAGTCAGATAAGTGCCATACGTGATACACACTTGGGCGATCATGTCTTGAAAGAAACATGACCTACTGGGCAGAAGATAATCCTGCTTTAGGTTGCCATTACTTTCTGCAGTAGACTGGTTGCCGACCAAGGCTATAGAGCCCAATCTATACTGTTATTTGACTCTGATATATCAGTGTAAAGATTAGTGGAAGAAAGGTACTCGACACAGGAATACGATATAACGGATTTATTGTACTACTGTACAATTAACAATAAGATACAGATAAGCAATCAACGAGTAGGAGCGGAGTAAACAATCAAATAGAGAATGCCTTCGCATAAAACGATTGCGTTCGTATCGCTTGTCACCGTCCTTTATCGTCCAGAGCATTCCATTCTCTGGGATGGCAGGATGTTCCACTATAACAAACTCATAGCTAGATTGGGGAAGAGATGTATTATATTATTAAGTAGTAATTAGTGGGGATCAGTTTATTACTTCATAACAATATAAAGCTGATCCCCCAATTTATACTCAGTAGAAGCCTTGATCATGTTTTCAACTATTATACCCAGTCAGTCAATTAAGTGCCATACGTGATACACGCTTGGGTGATCATGTCTCGAAAGAGACATGACTGATTGGGCAGAAGATTATCCCGCAGTAGGTTGCCATTTCTTTCTGCGGTAGACTTGTTGCCAGTCAAGACTATAGAACCCAATCTGTCCTGTTATTTAACCCTTAACTGGAGGGAAGTGATGGATTCATACCTTTCCCAAGAACATTTGCGCGTGAGTGAATGCAACGAATTCAACTGGAATTCGAACTCGTCTCCCCGATTTCTCGTTCCGAGCCGATATCCACTCTCATATTATAGTACAGTATGTAAGATAATTCGCTTGCCATAACGCGGATTATCTTGGTACAGATTAATTTTTGTTTTACCTCTGCCAACAAAACTGAACAGAGCTACTGTATTCAAGCATGTTTCTCTCTCTCTCTCACACTCTTTCTCTCTCTCTCTCTCTCTCTCTCTCTTTGTTTATTTGTTTTTTGTCTGTCCACATTATATCTGCAACATTTCTGAATGAATTTCTACGAGGGTTTGTGGCAGTGTGGGTCATGAACGACGGAAATATTGATTAGATAGGATACAGCAATATCTTTTTCGTTTTTACGATTTAATTATTTATAAAGTTTAAATCATCAAGAAAGTAACTCTTATCTTCTTATCTTCTTCATATGCCGTATCCCTTCAGGACGTATGTGATCATGGACTTCCACTTGGCTCCGTTTCTTGTCGCTTTCGATATTTTTCTCTTGGTAAACCCCGCTTCGCCATCCATTTGCACAGACCTAACAAGTACGTCTCAAGCTGTTTTCCCCTGTCTCTCCTTCTATTTTTAAGATCTGTGAGTATTAAATTCTTCAGGCCTTCCTTCCTCATTACGTGGTACAGGAACCTCATTTATCTCTTCTTGATATTAAGTATGAGTTTTCTTCTCGTTTGCATCTTTTCCAACACCTCATTGTTACACACATGCTCCGTCCATGGTATCCTCAGCATCCTTCTGTAAAATCACATTTCTGCTGCCACAAACCTCTCCTTCATCCTTGATGAGTTCGTCCAACATTCACCTCCATACAGAAGTACATATATCACATAGAAATCCAGCACTCTTTTCTTTTCTTTTTTTCTAATGAAATTTCTCTGTCGTTTAGTAATCTAGTTAGTTTCTGAAATGCGTCTTTGGCCATCCCAATGCGTCTTTGGATCTCCGCGTTGCATTTTTCACCCTTTGTCAAAACATTTCCCAGGTATTTTAATTTTTTCTTGTCTAAAGAGAGTATATAATTATCCCCCTTGTTAATAGAAACATTTAGCACGCCATAATTTGTGACATATATTATGGTTTTTTTCTGTGTTTTATAACGGTGGCGATGACATTTCATGAAAAGTTTTCTAGTTTTCTTTTCTTTTGTTTTTGTTTTGCATTCTACCATCCGTAACAAAATATCAACGTTAATTTTGCCTGACTTTTGAAGTTGATGAGTCATCATAATTATACTATTTATATTCGGACAATTGTCATCATCTCTTGTTTTTATTGGTTTTTCTGCCTTAAAGACTTACTCAAAAATTCGGGAAAATGATTTTCGCAAGCGAGTGTGAAATTATTTTCTAACTAATGAAAACTTTGTATTCAAAAAGCTCACACATCCCTCTTACGGATACAAAAATAGAATCTAACTACTTCTTGGGGTTCAAAACAGTTCCGGTGGAGAGTTTGATCTACAGATGTACAGACGCCCCCACGCACACGTACACAATAGAAAGATGAACCATATATACATGAATTTCATAAAATTATAAATGCAGGTGATTCTCACATATTATTTAGATTTCTTATCGTACGATCACCACAATTACATATTGTTTCATATAAAGTTGAAATGCATTAATCTCGTGAAAGATGAAAACGAGGATTATTCAACATTTGCAACCATCATCAACAAACATTGTGACGACATTAAATTGGCGGAGCTCACCCCAGACAACTTTAAATGTCTCCTATTTGTTCAAGGACTAATTGCTGCTAAAGACAGTGAAATGAGAAAACGAATGCTGACCGAACTTCAAAATGAGCCAGGTTTAACACTACAAAAACTATCAGAGGATTGCCAAAAATGCCTCAGTATAAAGAAAGATTACAGAGATATCGAAGAATCAGGAGTCGCGCATATTCATAAGGTAAAAAGAAATTTACGTTTTTCACCCTCCCCAAAAGCCAAACAAGATTTTAACGACAAAGAAAATAGATATAAAACAACTAATACCAAGAATCCAATAAAAATCAAACCCCCACCTCTGCATGTTACAGATGTGGTGGATGGCATTGTCTTTTCAAATACAAAAGTTGCCGAGCGTGTGGAAAGATGAGCCACAAAGCAGCGGTATGCAGAAACAAAAACCAACCTAGTAGGATAAGATCTACTAAAGTGAAATATGAAAACAATGAAAACACCAGATAATATGTAGAACGGGAAATATTGAATAAGAAGACCAAATTACAATTGGATTAAGCCTCAGACTTAACAATAATAAATCTACAGACATGGCGAAGGCTGAACAGGCCGACCATGTTACGCACACAAAAAATTGCTAAATCAATAACAGGGAGAATGATTAAATTAAAGGTGAAATTATCGTAAATGTGAAATTTCAAGGAAAAACCAAAAAGTTAAAAATATATGTTACGAAAAATTTACATAATCTGGTAGGAACGGATTGGATGCAGAAATTTAATATATGGGATTTACCTATTAACTCTTGTTGTAAAAAAAATGAAGAGCGTGACGACAGAAACAACGGAATGGAAAAAAGAGATATTCTCAAGCAGTAACAAATTCACAACAAGCCATGCGCGATACACGCTTGGTCGATCATGTCTCGAAAGAGACATGATTGACTGGGCAGAAGATTATCCCGCAGTAGGTTGCCATTGCTTTCTGCGGTAGACTGGTTGCCGACCAAGGCTATAGAATCCAATCTGTCCTATTATTTAACCCATAACTGGAGGGAAGAGACGGATTAATACCTTTCCCAAAGGTATTTGCGCGGAAGTGAATGCATGGAATTCAACTGGAATTTGAACTCGGTTCTCCGATTTCTCGTTCCGAGCCGCTATCCACTGCGCCACAACGCACATCCAATACAAGATCCAATTCACAACAAGAATCGCACAAAAAAGAATATGGAACCTGTATTTATTACACTAATAGTTACCAGAAAAGCATTCAAACCAGTGAGACACATCAACCAAATACAAAGAAGGAGTGAAGAGCCAAGCTCGTTATCCTCAAAACGTTGTCGCTATGAAAAAAGAAATATTTTGGAGGCCGTTGAGAATATTAGATCCCAAGCAAAAAAAAAAAAAAAAATGCTAGCTCCTCTCAAAAAAAAGTTAGGGAGTGAGGTGTTGGGATCACCCCGTTTTGCACATAAGAATGGACTCGCCTGATGTATGCATATAATTCTGCCTACAGCGAGAACAGTAGTAGTTGTAAAGGAGTAGTAGTTGCAGAGAAGTTGTAAAGAGTAGTTGTACAGAGATTAGTAAGGAGTCACTTGGTCCGTAAGTTGGTGCAGAGTTAGTTGAAGTTGTTTGGATATAGACTCATTACCCGGACATACTACTTCACTGCAAGACAGTATATATTGATTCCTACTAATAGTATTCCTGAATTAACTAACCGGTGTTCCATTTTGTATATTTTTGTTCAATATAACTTACAGTTTTTCTCTCCCTATTTTTTTTAATCATTTCACTCCAAGCAAGGCATTCCACTGCCACTATTGCGCAGGGGGTTATGTAGGGGAAGGTGATGAGCAAGAGTGTTTAAATATAGCAAATGTCAGAAGAAGGGTGATAGACGAGTAAGGATGTAGATGGGAAGAGTGTTTGAGAGAATGGATGCGAGTTAGTGTGTTAGGAGGTGTCTATTGACCTTACATTTAAACTCCTGGAGATTGTAGCTGTCGGGGAAGCACATATGTGGAAGGGAATTCCACATGCAGAAAGTGCGAGAGAAGAAACTGTTGGAGTAGAAATTGCGGTTACATTTTATCGGTTTCACTGTAAAAGGGCGGAACCTAGTTGCTAATCTAGTGTCTCGTGCGAATTTGTACCTAGGGAGCACCAGTGATCTAAGTTCATCGGAGTAGAAGCCGTGAAAATATTTATAGAAGAGGCACAGGGAAGCCACGTCTGTTTTTTGTTATTTATTATTTTGTGTGGTTTCTCAACCGGAATCCACAACAGTTATCTAGTGAAGTCTCTGATTAGAACTTAAGAATAAATCGTTCTACAAAAAGCAAAAACAAAACCATAGCAGAAATCTAATTATAATGACGATGATTATGTAATAATGATAATAATCTTCTCTATCATAATAAAGACCACTGTTTATATATATATATATATATATATATATATATATATATATATATATATCCCTCCTCTCACGCTCATGGAAAGTGAAACAATAGCGAAGCTCAGTTCATTCTCTTTACTACCAGTTCTTGCCAAGTGTTTGCTCTTTAACATACCTTATTCTTTTAATTTTCTGCATTATTCATTTCATCGAGTAGTGAAGAATATATATATATAATCCTATCAAGTATTTTGACATACGGCAAAAGTACACTCGTATATATATATTTTTCCTCTTTTCACACTCAGGAGTTTTGATTTTGTCTTATGTCTTAATGTAAGATACTCAATAGTAGATAGTTCAATATTTTGCCGTTGTTTTTTGACAGCACCGCCCATTCGTATTAATAATAATACTAATAATAATACTAATAATAATAACAAAGAAAATATCTGTAACACCATCTCTCCAGGAAATCTAAGAAATAGTTCCAACATTCAACAACCATATCCTGCGAAGAGTTGTCCATTTATTCATTTTTTTATTTTATTTAATTTTATTTTATTTATTTATCTATTTGTTTATTTTTGTTAATAACTGTTTTTTTTTTTTGTTTTTGTTTTTTGTTAGTAGTGTAGTAGTGGATGAATCATTATCAGTTATCAACCTTAGCCGAGTAACTAAATACAATCGGAAGTTCAGAGTTAAATGATAAGACATTGTTTTATTGCCCAGACGGTCATCTTAATAGACCAACCGGAAAGACTGTTAGGGTAATAATGGATCTTGTTTCATGGAAAATAATTTGAAGCATTTCGTTTTTTTTTTTTTGTTTTGTTTTGGTTTGTTTCTTGTTTTTTTTTTGTTTTTTCGTTTTTTGTTTCGTTTTTTTTTTTTTTTTTACCGCGTTTAGAAACAAAAGGATACCTTTAGTCAAAATTATATTAAAAAACTGAAATTTTTAAAATATAAAATGAGTAAGTAGCTTTTGGAAAACATGGCCCTCACAGATTATATTGTTTTGATTACTGCTTCAGAAAACCCGATAGCCAAGGTATAAAAGGAATTTTTAAAGAATAAAAAATAATTCTTGAAACTCTTATTTTAGACTTACTTTCAAACTAATAGATTAAATTTAATATTTCCAGTAAGCAAAATACTTTGCTGTTTCAAAACTAATTCATATCGAGTGAAAGGATTTTTTCTAAAACAGCTAATTAGCGCCTTTTTTGGCGGTGTTTTATCCCAACGTAAAAATGATTATTAAAAATCACCCAAAATATATATCTTTCTGAATCTTTATCTGAGGAACATTAATTGGATCAAAGTATTTGATTCGAAACAAATATTATTTACTTTAACTTAAAAATACTACAGAAACGCATTTTAACTGTGTAGTAGCCGTAACAGATTGATGTTTATCTAAAGTTGCGAGCTTCAATCGTAAAATAATCCGATATAACTTGTGCACATTATATATGTAATAGTTAAATACACAGTGAGCTTAAAAATTTAAGAAAATATTATCGGCAATCTAATGTTTTAAATTTACAATTCTTATTTTCTGATAATATCGTATATGAACGTTCGTATCTACAAAAATCAGTACAATTATACACATACAAAACAATTCTAATTTATTTAAAGATATTGGTGTTTGAAGATTTATACCAAGCTTTTCATTTATCATTAGGAAATATCAGTCATTTAAGTGCCATACGTGATACACGCTTCGGCGATCATGTCTCGAATGAGACATGACTGACTGGGCAGAAGATTATCCCGCAGTAGGTTGCCATTGCTTTCTGCGGTAGACTGGTTGCCGACCAAGGCTATAGAATCCAATCTGTCCTGTTATTTAACCCATAACTGGAAGAGTATTTACGCGTAACTGAATGCAATGAATTTAGCTGGAATTCGAACTCAGCTCCCCGATTTCTCGTTCCGAGCAGATATCAAATGCACCATAACGGACATAGAAAATATAGTTTTACTTAATAATAATGACAATAATAATATCTAAAAGATTGAAAAATTACTAAATTATTCTCATTGAAATTTTTAAAACCGTGAAAACAATTCTTGTAAAATTCATTATTCTTCGAAAATATTTTAACAAAATAATCTTCTTAATATATCTGATTTATAAAAACAATCAAAAATGCCACAGTTTTATTGCAAATTTTATTTTATGATTCCGAGAAGAATGTCTGTAAATGGTATTTCTTTTTGACAAAAACAAATTGGAGATTAAGATTTTCCAATATGTCTTGCCAACTAATATAAATATTTTTCGAAATTTCATAGAATTAAGTAAATGCGGACGTAAACAATTATATATATATTTTATCAAGATTTTTTAAAAAAGAAATTTAAAAAATAATTTCCTTCGTTCGTGGATAATTACTGAAAATTCCTTTAAATTCTGACAACTTGATTTTTGCAAGAACTTCCGAAACAATTTTTTGTCTGCAAAAAACAAAAACAAAATTTCCCATTCTAGATTTGGTCCAACTGCTGACACAATAAAAGCAAAATATTTAACCAAACTTTCAAATGTGTTAGAAAGTATTAGAAATTGATAAAATAATAAAACATAAAGTGAGGTTTCCTCTTAATAAAAGCATAAAATTTTCGATAATAAAACAGTATTTTTACTAGGTTTGGGGCTTTTACATCATAGCAGGCTTTTTTAGTGACTTTTTTAAGTAGTATATATATATATATATATATATATATATATATATATATATAGAGAGAGAGAGAGAGAGAGAGAGATAGGTGTGAGTTTGTAACCCTGGGCTTCACTCTCTTGCGATCGCCAGACAAATCGTTTGTCTGACGATCGCAGGAGCGTGAAAACCCAGGGTTACAAACTGCCACCTATCTATATGAATATGTCAGCTCTATCACTGATATTGAGAGCTTTCAAATAAGTATCACGCATATATATAAATAATATAATATATATATATATATAACAAATTGCATATATATATATATATATATATGTATTGATATTTATAATTATATACATACACTTTTCCCACACACACATATATATATATATATATATATATATATATATATATATCATAATCGTCTCACTCCAAGCTAGGCGGTACTGCCACTGGTGTGCAGTGTGTTACATAATAAGAGAGTGAATAGAAAGGAGAACAGGTAACAGTAGGTGTCGGAGAATGAGTAAGAGGAAGACGGGAACATTGATGTGAAAAACACTGCTGGAGACTTAAGTGTAACGAGAGAGGAACAAAGTACGGGGTGTCGGGGAACGGATTAGAGTCATTGAAATAAGAGTTAACAGTTGACCTTGCATTTAAACTCTTGGAGCTTGTAGCTATCAGGGAAGCAATACGGAAGGGAGTTGCACAGGCAGGAAGTGTGAGAAAACAAGCTGTTGAGTAGAAGTAGTGGTTATACTTGATTGTTTTCACTGTAAAATTTTGGGACCTTTTTGCTAGTCTAGTAGATCGAGTAAATTCGTGCAGAGAGGCGCCCAGGAGCTAAGCTCGTCATCGCAACATCAGTGAAATTATTTGTAGAAGAGACAGAGGGAAGCCACATCCCGTCGGCGAGAAAAAGACTGGAGTCGGGCTGCCATGTCGGGATCAATCACATTACAGATTCGTCTTTAGATTTCGTCGAGAACCCCAAGATGAATAGCAGGGGCGCCCTACCAGATATGACAGCAGTATTCAATACACAGGCGAAAGGTAGATTTGTATAATGGATTCAGAAGAGAAAAACACAGAGACCCGACACCGAGACCCGACGTTCCTAGCAGTAGATTTAGCTATTAATTCAATGTAGTCGTTCCACTTAAGCTTAGCTGAGAGTGTGAGGCCGAGGAGGAGCAGTGTCTTGCTTTCAGAGAGACTAGCGTGATCCATGCTGATGGCGGGCAGCAAAGATTATCTGTGGTTGTTAAAGGATAGCAGCTTCGTTTTGGAAGCATTAAAATTTACGAGTCATTTCTTGCCTTACTTCACTGGAGGTCCTTTTCGAGAGCAGCAGCAAAGATTTTTTTAGCATCGGCAGCTTTCATAAAAAGGCGTAGTAAATAATGGTGTCGTCAGCGTAGATGCCTATTTCAGATCTGGTTATATAAGATTTTTGATGAAAATCAGTACCTAGGATAGAGCTTTAAGAGACACCCGCGTTCGTACGATAGGATGTGGGAGAATACTTGTTCAACACAACATTCATTAAGCGATTCGATATAAACGATTTGATTAAGTCAAACAAGCATCCAAATATACCTTAACCCTGTAGCTTGCGTAGAAGGCCAGTGTGCCACACTGTCAAATGCTTTGAAATATCTAGATCAACAGCTCGAGCTTTATCGTTCTTAGAGAGCTTTGTATATGTACTCTCTAATAGTCATTAACATTTCAGCGGTACACCTGGAGAATCGGATGCCATATTGTCTGCGGGAGAATAGGTAGTGTGCTATGAGATGTTGAACCACATCAGCATTGATAATGGCCTCGAACACATTGCTAAAAATTGGTAGAATGCTGATTTGGCGATAATTGGAGGGGTTTGAAGGTTCCCCAGAGTTCTTAAAAACAGGAACAACAAAAGAGGACTTTCAGCAGACATAAAAGAAGAAGCAGGAAGACAGCAGTTGTAGAGTTTCAAGAAGACAAAGTAGAGTTCAGGAGTACATGTCTTGAAGACGATGACTGTGATTCACCACTTCTCGCTTTATGGAGGTCAAGATTTGAAATTATGTTCAAAACCAGCAAAAGGGTAACGTAAACTTCGTTCAGATGAGTCTCAGTTCTAGGTAGGAATTAGAGTGCGGATACTCTAGACGAATTAATTGAGGAGTTGGAGGTGAATCAGTGAGCAAAGATCTCAGCCTTGTCCGCTCTAGCTGTGAAGACCTCATATTTATTGATTAAATGAAGGGGGAAGGTTTGCTACTGTTTAACACACTTTTATAAACAACAACTTAGCGTCAATAAGGATTGTCCTTCATTCATTACGAGCAGATGCAAAAAGGAGCCTCTTATAGTCAAACGTGTGGCTCTGATAAAGTGGATATATATATATATATATATATATATGTCGGGTGCGATAGATAAATTGTTGTATGAATTACGCAAATATGAAAATAACACTGACATTTAATTTCGACAGATATATTTGCTAAAACGACACAAAAATATCTTAATATACTAAAGAATATTTTTTCAATAAAATAAATGTTTATTTCAACTAGGCCTCCAAAACCTTTGAGATCTTTTGTAACAATTCTGAACGGTCTCTTTGTTTAAGTTGGTAAACGCTGCCGTAATCCTGGCCTTCAGTTCATCATTGATGTTACAATGAATTTTGTTGGTCTCTCGCTTAACTACACTCCCCACATTCATGAGTTAGGCTCCAAATATAAGGGATGATGTGAACAGCCGTAACTGTGTTCTCCTGCTTGTGTGGGATGGTGCATAGTTCTCTTCACAGATAGGGTCTTCCAGCAACCTCCTATCGATCGACGGTAGCACTGTCTCCTCAAGACACTTGATATAGCCATACTTGTGGAGTCTGTGTAGCCGACAAAATCAAAATCAACGCGCATGCTCGAAATTAAAAATAAAATATGGCGACAATTTATCCATCGCAACCGTTATACGTATACACACACACCCTCGTCCGCGCGCCCTCACTAAGATGCATATGCATCCTAAATATGCCTCTAACGTGCGCACACACATATTTCCGAGGTCAAATTTCTTAAACCCGTTATATATCATGGGGCAATTTCTTCGAGTAACGAGTAATAAATGACGATAATTCGACATCGGGAGCACTTTGATGCAAGGCGTAAATCTGATATCAAAGCAATTGCACCTGGTGATACGATTAAGGAGTGAAATTAACCGTTATATGAAAAGTAGCTTCATGACGCATGGTAACCAAGACCCGCATTAAATAAGGTAGAGCAAGAAAAATATTTCCAGTTAAGGTCGTTATCAAACAGAGGTGCACATCAAGTTAAAGTATCTGTTTATAAATAAAATATGTTTATATAGAGTGAGAGTTGAAGAAAATAAAAAGAGAAAAAGCAACAAACAACGGAGTATGTTTAAGCGATTGAATGATGATATATCAGTTACAAAATTTCATGGGTAGACTCACTAAAAATAATAATAATATTAATAATAATTGATTATTATTATTATTTTATAAAAAAAATCAAGCAATCCAATTAAGATATATCAACTTCGAATAATTTATGGTTTTAACTCACAATTATTATTATTATTATTATTATTATTATTATTATTATTATTATTATTATGTCAATTTTCATCATATTTCGATTTCTGCTATGGTCGCACTACCAACCAAGTCTAAGGCAGGTCGTGGCGTGTTGTTATGGCTCCATTTCATGTTTTTCTATCTTCCCTATCATCTCCAGCATTACATAGATAAAGTTTTCCTTAGTGTGTGGGCTGTACTTAATAAGACAATTTTTTGTATATCTCTTAAGCTGGGGTTTCCGGGGATTCTATCGATGTGTTGTTTTGTTCCATTTTTTATCATTCTACTATCACTAGCACAACTCTTGTTTTATTATTATTATTAGTAGTAGTAGTATTAATATTATCACAAAGAAGAAATATGTTAAATTGATCGAATAAAGATATATCAGTTCTGTTCTTTTATGGTTTAAGTTCAAATTCAAGAATTATTTCAACAAAAAGAAAATATTTACATGTCAATCTAGCTCACATTATCAAATTTGAGATCAATTAAACCATTACTACAAATTCTTCATTCACTCTCACTGATTAAAAATATTTTTTAAAAAAAGGTAAATTTAATCAGCAGCAAATAAATAAATGACCTCGTTATCTTCAGTTACTTTCCGACCACCGTAATATAGATTCCTCGTGCTTTTTCTAAAAATACCTTCATGATAGTATAGTACCTAGACTTTATAACTTTAAACGCAGTATTTGATTGGCGGTTAGGTCTGATCATTTTACAGCTAAAATAAATGGCTGTAACCGTAAGTTCTATGATAACGTTTTCTTCTCTCGTACTTCTCGCTTGTGGAACTCTTGCTTCCAAGTCAAGTTTATTTTTCAAAAGTTTAAGTACAATGTCATTTGTTATCTCCTGCTTTCTTAATTTCTGTTCTTTTATTTTTCTCGCTACTAATTTTTTTTCTGATATTCTCTCATACTCAGAAACCCACCTGCGTCTTAGTCACTTTATTACTTTGATGAGAGTGAAATGAGAAAAAAATGTTACAGTAGTATTTAAGAACCGACTGAACTTGACAGGTGATTTAACGGTTCTTGGTACGTAATTATGGAATTGGAATTCTTTTATGAGCCGCGTTCGTAACTCCACAAATTCCTGAAAGTTTTAGGTCTAAGCAATGTTTGTCTCTTTAATATTCATCTTAGTCATTGTTCTGTCGCCCATTTAGAAAGGTTAGTCGAGTTTTCATGTGTTTCTTGTATGTTTTGTGAGTGTAAAATTTACCAAGCCTGCTTTCCTCATTACGTGGTGATTACAAATAATTCATTATGATTTCAAGTAGATGTATCCTTTTATTTCCGTTTTCCTTCCATGCTCACGTGTTTAGCACATGTTATTCCTAGCATCCTTCTGTAGAACCACTTCCTTGATTCCTCGAGTCATCTCTTCATCAGGAGGGAAATTATCCACCAGTCACTGCTATAAAGAAGGATCGCTATAGCAGACAGTTTAATAATATTCAAATTCCAGCTGTGACGTTTGCAATGTTGTTTGAACTTTTATTTGGCAGTGGTATGTCCTTGCTTTCAGCCATTTGGAATCTTGTTTTTCCTTTAAAATATTTGTGTATGGTGACAGAAAGGAGCAGTGAATCAAAATTGGTACACAGTTTGAATCATTACAGATGAGAACGCAATATACGATTGGTACACAGATTGAATAAAGACAGGAAAGAGCACAAAATGTCAAGGATGACTCGATTGCATTGTTATAAACAGTAGCAGCAAATGTAATTGAACTTGTGGAAATATAATCCTCTCGACTAGAAAAAAAATAAGCGTTAAATATTCATATATATATATATATATATACAGAGAGAGAGAGAGAGAGAGAGAGAGAAAGAGATATGAGGAATTAATAAACGTACATGTGAGGGTAAACACATGTATAGTATCATTATTCAGATGTCAATAAAACAGTACTCAATATAACTAATATGAACAGAGCGCTATATATAAATATATATATGTAAACATATTACGGAAATTAACGAATTTTTAACGAAACTTGGTTATAAGCAACCGACAATTTGTAATGAATTATTTTGAACATTATTTTTACCGATACTCGTATTTAAGTCGATATTCTGTTTTTAATTAAACAGTATTTTTATATCTACCGGCCTGATTATTTACGATAAATTTTTATTACGAAAATGTGTGCTATCCAGCAGGATTCGAACCTGCGACCCCTATTCCATAGGGGAAGCATACCATTTGATCTGGTACCGTCTTGACCACTCGACCATGAATATCCTCTTGATCAGACGAGGTTTTTATCATACTTATATATATATATATATATATATATATATATATATATATATATATATATATATATATATATATATATATATATATATATATACTTAAATTGTGTGTATTTTGGCAGCATTTTTTCATTGATACAGGTTTCATTGAATAATATAGACAAGTTCTGTCTATTTATTTTGTGTAAGATCCGTTTGTATGATCTGATTAGCTTGATAGTGTTGTCATGGAAAGACGACTAGAAATCGCAACAATAGTTGATTTTTTTATCAGGTCTGAGCTTTCGGCTTACATAAGCCATTATCAAAGGATGAACATTTAATGTTCAGTGAACATAGAACATTTAAATTATTATTAACAGAGTGGATTTATACAGAGAAAATTATATATAAACTTATTTATAAATGGAAATTTATATGTGTGTGTGTGTGTGTCCGTTACCTAAAGACTCCGAAACGGCTGAACCGGTTTTCTTAAAAATTTACACAGTTGTACTATAAGCCTCTACGAGTGTTCTTAGCTAGATTTTGTGTCGAGGTACCCCAGATAAATATCGAAAATCGATAATCGAAAAAACGGGTTATAAAAGGAGTGGTCCGATTTTAATCAAATTTGATACACTCATAGACAAAGACATAAGAAACGATATTCAGAAATTTCAAGGTTGCAGTTCTTACAATAGTGCAGAAAATCGATCATATATATATATATATATATATAAAAGGCAAGATGTTTGTGTGTGTGTCTGTTTATCTGTCTGTATGTCTATTTTTTTCAGCCATTTTGTTTTAGTTTTTGCTTCGGGTTTGGCTCTAAGTAGGTATAATTTTAGTTCATAGTTTCAGTCATGATACCATTTACACAGAGGACTTATTTAGCCTTCAAAATTCAGTTTACGACGAAAAAACTTATTTGATATCGATACCAGGAAATCAAAATTTGACTTACATCTATTAATTTTTCTTTCAGTCTACGGTTTCGCTTTAACTGGAAACAACTATTGCTTTTTAGTCTTTCGTGCCAACGTCCAAAGAATCTGAGCTCCGGGACCATGGATTAGTTTTAAAGCTTTCATTACACCCGAGAAACGCTGGAATATACTGCTATATATATATATTTTTTTTTCTAAACGTATAATGTTAAATATAAGAGACAATGAATGTCTATTATGTTTAATCATGAGCCCTTCTAAACGTCGTATTTTGGCTTTAATTTCAGTTGAAAATAATGACAAAAATTCTCCAACATTTGGATAGTTTTTTATTAAGTTGGTTCTAAGCTTTCGGTTTACATGAGCCATCTTCAGAGAGGTTATAAGAACGGTAAAACAAAAATATCCACCATCAGCGACGATTTTATCTTGTGTTGAGAGAAAAATCCACTAAGCAACGGCAATAGTTATCAAAAATAATAAACGCAGTTCGCAAATTTGCAATGCTGTTCTATTACGTCACACCGCGTGATAGCGCAAAATGACAACAGAACCATATATTAAAATGCAATGTAATGTGTTATTACCAGATTTAAACGTGATTTTATTAAGTGTGGGTTGTTTGTATTTAATGTAGATGGCCTCCAGTATTTGGAGGTTTTTTTTTACTTTGTGTATGAGTGAGGATTATTGCATTGTTGACTAAGGTATGTCTGATATTACCGATATGGTTATGCTTTTCTGAGAAATGTTGTTTAATTGTACTCTGATCAGAAAGGTGAGAGGTAAGTCGACGGGAGAGCGTGGTTGTAGTAAGACCAATATATGTAGTGGTTTTATTATTAGTACCAGAGATACAATCTCTGAACGGGCATGTAAATTGATACACTGCATTGTTTTTTTGTAGAGAATTTAGTTTAGTGCTTGTAGGGTTATTAGAGACTATGAGGTCAATTGTTTTGAATTTTTTATAATATATAAGTTTAATTTGGTGATTACTATCCACTGGTTTAACATTTCTACGTATTATGTTTTGGGGAGTTTTTTTTATCTTGTTTGTAATTATTATGTATTTGGTTGCAATAGTATAAGTTAATAGTGTTATGTTTATTTTGATGTACACCATTATTATTAATATTATCAATATTGTTAAAGCTATTGTTAAGTTTGTTGAGATACATTTTAATTTGTTGATCAATAATGGAGTTAGGAACTCTATTATTGACAAGTGTTTGCTTAATGTTGTGTAATTCTTTATAAAATATGAATTTGGAAGAAGATATTATTTGTGTGCGTTGAATTACGTTTTTTTATAACAGCTTATATCGTTGGGGGAATTCACTATTATTATTCACGAATTTATGCTTGTTGGTTTTCTATATAGAGAAGTAGTAAATCTATGTGTGCTAGAATCAATGAACACATCAAGGAATGGGATTTTGTTGTTAATATTAAAGTCTAATGTAAACTTGAGGACGGAGTGACTTTCAAATTTGTTTTTAAGTTGTGTAATTTGATCGATATTCTTAGCTAAAATGAAGATGTCATCCATGTATCTTACATATATAGAGGGTTTATTGTTGTCATTAATTATTTTATTTTCTAAATTTGCCATATAATAATTAGAAAAGAAGGGGACCTAAAGGTATTGAAATGGGGTCTCCTTTATCTCCAGGCAGCTCTATATTTTGCAGTGGATCTCAGGAAGAGTATGGGATGTCACAGCACTTTGGATAATTCGCCATAGAAGAGCCTCTTCGGTAATCGGCTGTCCTCCATGCGGTGTGTATGACCAGCTCACCGAAGTTGTGAGCGCAGAAGTATGGCATAAATGCTGTCACACTTAGCAAGTTCCAGCACATTTGAGTTTGGAATTTTATGGTGCCATTTAATATTGAGAAGGGTACGCAGACAGCTTATATAGAACTAGTTCAGTTGTTTTGCATGACTGCTATAGACTGTCCATGTTTTGCAAGGGATGGAAGCACTTTAGATCTATACACTTGAAGCTGTGTGTCTATACTCAGCCCAAGGCTTTGCCAGACACACACACAATCTCTCTCTCTCTCTCTCTCTCTCTCTCTCTCTCTCTCAGTTTGCCATACATAAAGATAAGATATATTTTTGGGCCTGTTAAATTATGTTGATATTTTGTTTGCTGATGGGCAGTAAAAAGTGTTTTATGACCACATGCTACTATATAAAAAATACTTACTTAAATTCTTAGAACCGGATTGAAATAGATTCCTCTATACGTTTGACCCTTTCTTTAATGCTTCCCACTTCTTTCTTTCTTTCTTTCTTTCTTTCTTTCTTTCTTTCTTTCTTTCTTTCTCCCACAATATTTTAACACTTATGAAATAAACCCCTTTAATTTTTGCTCCCTACATTGTTTTTTTAATTGTAGTTCTAAATTTTACATTTTAATTCTTAATTTTTATTTTCATTTTATTTTATTTTAAATTTTATCTTTTTATTTACATGTGATATTTGAATATTTAACTTTTTACGTTTTGTGATTTACGCCCCTTTGATTTCTTCTTCGTGCATTTTATTATTTTTATATTTTTTAGTTTATATTTTACTTTTAATTTAAGTATAAAATTAAATGAAAGATACGATTTAACAACCACGTGTAAATACAGCAAAAGTACTGCTTTATGCATTATTGAAAATTTAAAATGACAGCAAGAACCCAATTATTACCTGGAATATCGTAGCTAAATCCAAACATTACAACGGAAAAGGAGATAAATATCATCTATGTCTTTTAGAAAAAACTTATCTTAAACTACATCAGTAATCCTAGTTTGCTGAATAAAAAAGTGTTTTAATGACCACATGCCGCTACACAAAAAATACTTACTTAAATTCTTAGAACCAGATTGATATAGATTCCTCTATACGTTCCCCACTTTCTTCCTCATCCTTTCTTACTCGCTCACTTTTTCCTTTTTTTTATTCAACCGCAAATGTTACTATTAATAATTATGAATTACGTATTTTAATATCTATATTTTTTAATTTTACATTTACATTTTAATTAAGATTTTAATTTTACTTTTTTATTTACATGTAACCTTAGAATATTCAAATTCTTGCTCTTGTTGTTAAAAGACAGTAACCTAAATTTGTAAGATTTACTGAACATCGAGGGAAATTAAATTCAAATCTATTAAACTGAAAAATGCACCTGATGATTGCATAACGCATGAAACTCCATGTCATGCCATCGACATAGGAATATATATATATATTTCCCTCCTTTCACGCTCATGGATAAAGAGACAATAGCGAAGTTGCATCGGCTCAGTTTATCCTCTTTACTATCAGTTGTTCAACTTTACTGCCAGTCATGAAAGGTTTTGCAACGTGTTTTTCTTCTTTAACAGTTCCTTATTGTCTAATTTACTTTTGTAATAATTATGCAGTCGAGTAGTCCATATCCCAGAGCTAGAATCGACTGACGCCAATTCGGTCGGGTTTCGATCCTGAGTTAAAAAGCAATCGGAGTCTAATCCTACCGATGAGCTGTGATACATCGAAACAGATCTGTCTGCGGATGACTATATATATATATATATATATATATATATTGCTCTTGTTTTTGACAGCACAGGCCCACTTGTTGTTTATAAATCAAGATAGCTAATAGAATCATTCAATGATGCCGTTGCTATTTGGCTGTTGCAAGACTAGGATAGACTGATCGCAGTATACATAGTGTGTAGATGTTTTGCAAGTAACCTACTCTGTTTTGATACGATTTAAACCATAATTAGTTTTTTTCTTTTTAAGAAAATAACTTTTTAAAAATTTGGCAACGGTACAAATTTCTTGAGAGGAAGACTGAAAACCTTTTCTTTGTTTTAAACATTTTTTTTGTTTCTCAGTACTTTGCTTAGTTTTTGGAAGTCATCCTCTGCTATTCCAATACATAGTCGGATTTCTGTGTCATATTTTCCATCACCTGTTAAAAGAGTTTCCAGATACACTATCGGCCATAATTATTAGGTGATCCCAGTTTTTAAAAATCATGATGTATTTCATACTATTTTTAGTATTTATTTACAAGTGAATAATTCTAAATGAAAATAGAATGGTTCTTTTGTTATTACTTTGCAAAACTTTACAAGGCAACCAGGAATCCTTTGCTTCGGTCAGCCAATAAGAAGAAGAGACTAGCGTGGGGAAAAGAGCACAAAAACTGGATACCAGAACAGTCGGATTTTTGTGTCATATTTTTCATCACCTGTTCAAATGGTTTCCTGATACACTACACTACAATACATAATTATTAGAAGATCCCAGTATTGAAAAATACATGTTGTATTTCATACTATTTTTAGTATTTTTTTGCTAAGTAGAAAATTCTAAATGAAAATAAAATGGTTCTTTTGTTAATATTACTTTGCAAAATTTTACAAGGCAGCTAGGAAGCCTTTGCTTTAGACAGCCAATGAGAAGAAGAGCATGGGGAAGAAAGCAGAAAAACTGGACACCAGAACAGTTCATTTGATGCACATAATATTGTGCGGTATTAACAAATAAAACATTCTATTTTCGTTTAGAATTATCCTTTTGTCAATAAATACTAAAAGTAGTATGAAATACATATTTTTTTAAACTGAGGTGGCCTAATAATTATGGCCGGTAGTGTATATAATCTTCTGTATTTGTTTGATTCTGATATCTCAAAAGTAATTTATTGACCCTTATTCTATAACAGCTATGAGCAAACTGCAGCCCGCGGAGAACATGCGGCTCGGTTGACTTTCTGAATGGCGCACCTAATTTCATCAAAAAAAAACGTTTGTTAAAAGGTTGCTTGTTTCCTTTCGTTCTCACTTGTTCACTCACACATTCTCATACATAAACAACTATTAAGTACAACATTTCTTGAACGTTTTCGACTTTCAATTAAAAGTATCATTATCAGCATTTAAAATCATTGGTGATTTTCATGAAGGAAAATTATATGTGCAAACATCTTTTACTTCAAAAACAGGAAACGTCAATGACAATTATTTTTTCTAGATAGTTCTTTTACAAATATTTTTGTATTTTTAAATGAATAAATTAGAAGGAAATCACACACTTAGATGTGTATGAACCGCTCTGTCATCAGTAATAGCAGGACTTAATTTCTTTAATTATAGATGGAATCATTTCTCCAAAGTAAAAATCTACTTTTCCCTATTTCTTACACAGTCGATGATAAGCATGGTCTTTGGGTGAGAAAATGGCTGCAGTATCTGTAATAAAAACTTGTTCGGTAAAGCGACCCACTTTTTGATGCACATTACCTTATGCGGTCCACTGTTCAAAAAAGGTAGTTCACGCCTGTTCTACGCGATATATCCAAATTCTCAGTGTTATGCGAATATTGGATGTCTCATACAACTCAATTATATTTGAGCTAAGGCAACAGGAAGCGTCACACACACACACACACACACACACACACACACACACACACACACATATATATATATATATATATATATATATATATATATATATAAACTTATTTATAAATGAGACTTTGTCTCTGTGTGTATGTGTGTGTCTTTGTCTCTGTGTGTGTGTGTCCGTTACCTATCGACTGCGGAACGGCTGAACCGATAATCGAAAAAATTGGGTTATAGAAGGAGTGGATCGATTTTAATCAAATTTGATTCACTCATAGACAAAGACATAAGAAACGAAATTCAGAAGTTTCAAGGTTGCAGTTCTTACAATAGTGCAGAAAATCGAAAATATATATATATATATATATATATATATATATATATATATATATATAAAAGGCAAGAAGTTTGTGTGTATGTCTGTTTATCTGTCTGTATGTCCTTTATACAAATCCACAATCTTTATCCGATTTTCACCAAACTTCACACAAATATTCATTAGGCTGAGTCTGAGCTCCAGGACCATGAATTATTTTTAAAGCTTTCATTACACCCGAGCAACGCTGGGCTATACTGCTAGTATATATATAAGGACATTGATGTTGGTGATTTGTAAACGGTTCCGGTGCTTATATCAGCATAATGGTTTATTGAATATTTGTCGTGGAGGAAACGTAGTGGAATACAACATGACATCCGTTACTGTAGATATTTGCGTCAAAGACATTTTGAAAGATGGATTGTGTACGACAAGTAATGAATTGTATCCAGATCAAGAGAAATAACGAGTGGATATAATGATTTGTTTATCCCCAAGTAAAAGTCGAGTTAATAATGCTTCGATCATCGAGTTCTTGGTTTAGTCAAGATGGTTTTCTTCACATTTTTGATGGATAATCCCAAAGAAAAAAAAATGAAGTAATTCTTAGTGGAAAACAAACGCAAAGTCAAAGTTTCTTTTTAGGTGATTATTCTTCAGGCACTGTTTTTCGAGTCCTCTTCAGTAAAGTTTTGTTGCCATTATTTCTGTTCTTTTAAATGACATACGCGCTTGTCCGCCTGCTGTATGCGTGTAAACTTATGTCGTCTGTTTATCGCCGTCTCAGTAAAAATCGACTAAAAGAAAATTGTAATGAGCAAGTAACACCAAGAGAATCGACACCTGTTGGGGGAAAAAATAGAACTTGTCCGTGTCCCTTCAAGCCGTAGACGATTATGGTCTTCCACATTTTCCTATCCCTAGTGGCTCTAAGAATGTTTTCTTCTGTTACCCCACCCAAACACCGCTCTGCCATCAACTTGCTCAAGCCCATCAAGTATGTTGCGGGCTGTTTTCCCCTGTCTCTCTTTTCAGTTATCTATCCTATGAGTATCACCTTCTCAAAGCCTTCCTTCCTCATTGCATGTCCCAGGAATTTAGCTGTTTTTCCTGATATTATGTATTAGCTTCTTTTTCGTTTCCATCCTCTCCAAAACCTCATCGTCGTTCACATCTTCAGTCCAAGGTATCCTCAGCATCCTTCTGTAAAGCCATATTTCCGTTGCTTTAACCCGAGAACATGGGCATATAGTACCCAGCGCAAATGACGCCATTTTAATTACAATTTAATAAAATGTTCAGTATCTGATTTTCTTACCTAAATAATATGTTTTCAGTTCCTGTTAATGTTAACTCAAAGTACAAAGTTTGATGTCCTGCATATAAAATAATTGATTTAATTGATGGTTAGTGTTCCAGGGTTAAGTGTAACCTTCATCTCTGAGGAGATCGTTCAAATAAAGATTTATATTTAATATTTTTTTGATATTATAAGTCGGGTATGATATACCCATGTTTATTAGTGGTGTAACTTTAATTGATGGTTTGTGTTCCAGGGTTAAGTGTAACCTTCATCTCTGAGGAGATCGTTCAAAATTCTAGAGGAGAAAGGCCTGGTAGATGATCTGGTACTCTGGCCTACTTCTCAGTAGCGGTTGGAGAACTGGCTGGTCACATTCGATTCGATCCCGAACCGTGAACTTCAACTGGGCCCTACCCAGAGTTTAGGTGGAACACCTAAATACGGTTCATCGCTAAAGATGCTGAGAAAATGGTCGGTTCCTTATACCGCTCTTGTAAGTAGCTGACTTTTTCTACAATCCTCTACCTTTATAAGAGCTAAATCAGTGCGAATACTACTGTCATTGAATATTGCTGCTCATATACAAATCTACAAATCGACCATCCGCCCGTGCTCCTGCTATCCACTTAGGTGTCCTTGACCAAATCCAACGGAGAATTTATAATATGGCCGATCCCGACTTGGCAGCTAGGTTACAGTCGCTTTCTCACCGACGCAGTGTGGCTTCCCTGTGTCTCTTCTAGAAATACTTTCACGGATTCTGCTCCTATGAACTTAGCTCACTGATAACCCCTATATATGAATTTCCTCGATCCACAAGATTAGCAACTAGGTCCAACAATTTTACTGTGAAACCAATAAAACGTAAACGCAGATTCTACTCCATAAGCTTCTTTTCTCGCATATCCCGCCTGTGGAATTCTCTTCCGCGTACTTGCTTCCCTGATAGCTATAATCTCCAGGAATTTAAATGTAAAGTCAATAGTCATCTTCTGTTTCACTAACTTACATCCTCTCTCTCTCATGCTTTTTTCTTCGTCCACCCCATTCTAATCAGTATTCGTTATTCTTCTCATATTCTCTTCCTGACACCCCCTGCAACCTCTCACTCCTCATAACATTCCTCCTATGTAATCCCCTGCACAACAGTGGCAATAAAATGCCTTGTTTGGGGCGATACGATTATAAAATATCTGGACAGGTACTGCCCAATCTTCACTTTCCAGTTTCGATGGAATTTAAAAGCATCTCCTTGCGGGTGATTAGTTATCTTTCACCCTACAACTCATTTCTTGCAGACGAAAGGTTGTTAGCCTATCGCTACTCTAGCGCTATTTTTAAGAAAAGTGTTCAGACAAACTAGATACGTTTGTTCCGCCAGTTTTAATCTTAACGGTTAATACCTGCACATTGTATTGAACGACCATCATTCAATTTGTGTTCCATTAGTGAGATGTAAGTTCTATTCCTCCCGCGAAGCCTCGCTTTGTAGAATCGACTCCCAAGAGATAAACCAGACCGATATCAAACAGAAAACTTCTAGAAAATTCAAAATGCTAGACTTTGTACAACCGACTCCCAAGAGATAAACCAGACCGATATCAAACAGAAAACTTCTAGAAATTCAAAATGCTAGATTCGTAGATATAAGAAGGATTTCATCTGGCATTAAATAGCTAGCCTGAAAATGAACGAAGGCTGAAGACTTTTATGTGCTGAAGTCAATTATCGGTAATTCAGGATCTACTATTTTGTGAAGGCCGAATAAAAAGCTAATAATGAGTAATAAATAAACGCCTAAATACAATCTATAGCGGGGCCTATACAAATACATTGAACAAGCTAAATCATCGGTGGTTTGGCCAAAGATATCAAGTGATAGTGATGATATATTCGATGTTCTTGGGCTTTGTGCCAAAATTGTAATTTTTTACAATAAACCACGATTATATTCGATGTGCCTTCTGCAAACAACACCGACTATGGTGGGAAAATTGAATAAAATGGATAAACAAAATGATAATAAGTAATAAAAATTAATTAATTAATTTTCCCCTGAGGCATTAATTATAAAGAGACAGAAAATAGTCTTCGGTCACAAGTGTGATTTTATGACCTCACTTCTGGAAAGGAGACAATCTTTCTCTTTCCACTTTCCAACAAGATCGTTCAAACGAATTTTCAGCAATGGATAACTGCTCGGAACGAGAAATCAAAGAGCCCGGTTTGCATTCTAGTTAAATTCGTTGCATTCACTTACGCGTAAATATTCTTAGGAGTGGTATTAATCCATCTCTTCTCCTTTGAACTATGGGTCTAATAGCAGGGTCGATTGAACATGACTGACTTAGCAGAATATTTTCCTACAGTAGACTGATATTATCTTCAGCGGTAGACTGGTTGCCAACCAAGGCTATAAAAACAAATCTGTCCTACTGTTTAACCGACAACTGGAGGAAAAGGACAGATTAATACCTTCCCCAAGGGTATTTGTGCGTAAGTGAATGCAACATATTCAACTGGAATTCGAACTCAGCTCTCCGTTTTATCGAGTTCAAATTCCAGTTGAATTCGTTGAATTTGAAATCCGAACTTGTGTAATTGAAGAACCATAGACGTAGTTCGTTTTAATCCATTGACGATGTAATTGGTAAGATGAAAAATATTTTTCTAGATGGAGGATTCTGGAGGAAATAGACAGTGACAATGGAGGTCAGTACACTAGCACGAGTTTCCCTCAGATTTCATTACAATACGGGTTTACACATGAAGCAACAGAAGGTGAGGTGAAAATCGCAAAGAATTTGTTACAACAACCGGCTACTATCTTAGCCCAGTACGCCTATAATGAGCTTCAAAAATACGAATTCTGTGGCGTTAATTATGGGTAAGAAAATAAGATCAGTCACTCAAATAGACTAAATGCGATCGGAAGGATTGGGAACACGTAAGGGAGAGAGAGACTCTGTAAAACAAAATGTTAGATGCGAAATGATTATAGGAGGAAATATGGTGCTAGATCACTTAAACCACTCAAAATTAATCAGGAGAAATTATGAAATAATACAGTAATCGTCACTGCAACAGATCACCAGAACACGAGAAATAGCATACAAACAAGTTCTGGAAAATATCTGCCCCAACGGGAGACATATTACGTATTTTGGTAACAAACAAGATTTCTAAATAAGAAGAAAATCTCAAAACCAATTCCAAGATTCCTTTACAGACCCCTCTTCAAAAGTTTAAAAAATAATCTAAACTTTTTTTATAAATGGAACTTTGTCTGTGTGTGTGTGTGTCCGTTACCTATAGACTCCGAAACGGCTGAATCGATTTTCTTGAACATTTACACATTTGTACTATAAGCGTCTGCAAGTGTTCTTGGCTAGGTTTTGTGTCGAAGTACCCCCGATAAATATCGAAAATTGATAATCGAAAAAATCAGGTTATAGAAGGAGTGGTCCGATTTTAATCAAATTTGATACACTCATAGACAAAGACATAAGAAACGATATTCAGAAATTTCAAGGTTGCAGTTCTTACAATAGTGCAGAAAATCGATCATATATATATATATATATATATATATATATATAAAAGGCAAGATGCTTGTGTGTGTGTCTGTTTATCTGTCTGTATGTCCTTTATACATATCCACAATTTTTATCCGATTCTCACAAGACGTTTTCAAGAACATCATTACTTTATTTTTCAGTGTTTAAATTTTGAAAATGGCCAAAGGCACACACCAAAAGCTAAGCAGAGTTTTGAGCTTTGAGACGCACACCAAAAGTTAAGCAGAGTTTTGAGTTTTGTGACACACACCAAAAGTTAAGCAGAGTTTTGAGCTTTGAGACGCACACCAAAAGTTAAGCAGAGTTTTGAGTTTTGAGACACACACCAAAAGCTAAGCAGAGTTTTGAGTTTTGAGACGCACACCAAAAGTTAAGCAGAGTTTTGAGTTGTGAGACGCACACCAAAAGTTAAACAGAGTTTTGAGTTTTGAGACGCACACCAAAAGCTAAGGAGAGTTTTGAGTTGTGAGACGCACACCAAAAGTTAAGCAGAGTTTTGAGTTTTGAGACACACACCAAAAGCTAAGCATAGTTTTGAGTTTTGAGACGCACACCAAAAGTTAAGCAGAGTTTTGAGTTTTGAGACGCACACCAAAAGTTAAACAGAGTTTTGAGTTTTGAGACGCACACCAAAAGCTAAGCAGAGTTTTGAGTTGTGAGACGCACACCAAAAGTTAAGCAGAGTTTTGAGTTTTGAGACGCACACCAAAAGTTAAACAGAGTTTTGAGTCGCACACCAAAAGTTAAGCAGAGTTGGGAACATTTCGTTGGAAACAAAGAAAAGTGTACTAAACCGTTACGTGATATCTGTTCTCCGGCATGACAACGAATGCTGGAGAGTCTCTTCAAAGATCAAGAAGAAAGTCAAAGCAACAGAAATGTCGTTCTACAGAAGGATGATGAGAATGTCATGGACCGAACATAGGAGTAACGACGAGGTTCTGGAGAGATAAAAAATATCTGTCTGTGTCGTTATGACTGAAGTCATTATGAATCCACACAAGTTATCATAGAACACAGCGCAACTGTAAAATAACATATTTCCGTCATTTTCTGAAAATAGCTTTAACATATTTAATAAACAACGCAGATCTTTTAAGTAATATCTCTTTCTGGGTGAAAAGGTCCTTTTTATGTTAATATGCGGGGGGGGGGGGGGTGAAGACCAAGAAGAATAATAATAAATAATAAAAATAATTAATATTCCCATGATGTAAATTGAGGGCGAAGATGGTCAATCCATCAAATGGCCAAAAATGCTTTCTGAGTCAAATAAAATCAGTGAAAAAAAAAGGCCGGATATAGATTCACTCGTCTATATTTATTCTCTTCCTTACCAAGCTACCTGACACTTACACTTTCCTGCTAAATTTCTCACTTGCTTATTTTTTTTTTTTACACGTACATGTTCTTGAGAACGTTTTGGTTTTATTAACAAAATTATAATTAGAATAAGGGTCTTGAAAGTGATCGATTAGATAAACGCCTCGGGTTTAAAACTTGACGTTAATAAATCAATGCCAGGGGTCAACTGGACTTTTGGAGTCGAAAGCTGACATTTGTATAAATACTAAAATATATAAAAAATGCATTTTGTAGGCACGTATATTGCTGACCATTTAACTTAGTGCACATAGACACCTGCAGTAACATAGAGACAGTAGCAACAATTCCTTCACTTACGGCAGTAACGTCAGTTCTTTCATTTACGACAGCATTCAAACATCACAATAGATCAACTCCGCGCTCGATAAATAGCACGCGCTTGCTGACCAGAGCCGTCATCAGAAGGCCGTTGGCGCCAACTAATCTAGAGGCAGCCAGTGTATACTCAACACCTGTAGCTATCGGAGAGTTGACAGTGAACTGATAGCTGTGCATTTACTGTTTAAATTTGCCTATTTCTAGTAAACAAAAGTAAGTTAAATGGTGGCCAGTAATGCTAAGTAGAAGTGCAGACAATATTCAAAAGTCTATTTGAAATTTAGATTCGTACCTTGATTTATTAATGAAATAATGACTGTTATGTGCCTGTTGTGGTGCGTTGTGGTGCAGTGGATATCGGCTCGATATTCACTTACGCGCAAATACCGTTGGGAAAATGTATTAATCTGTCTCTTCCTCTCAGTTATGGGTTAAATAACAGAACAGATTGGGTTCTATAGCCTTGGCTGGTAACCAGTCTACCGCAGAAAGCAATGGCAACCTACTGCGGGATAATCTTCTGCCCAGTCAGTCATGTCTCTTTCGAGACATGATCGCCCAAGCGTGTTTCACGTATGGCACTTAACTGATCTGCTTGTTATGCGAAAAAATATTTCAGTAATGATGCCATAAAACCCACGAAGATCAAAGACCTCATTGAAAGTATTTATTCTGATAAGAAAAACGAAGATTTTGATTTTTTCAGATGCTGAAGAAAAAATTTTGAAATCGACGAATTTTAAATAAGTCTTAAAACATCTGCTAGTACTTATAATAATGAAGGACGACCAAAGGCATAATACAGAACCTCTTTTCTTAATATAGCAAAGAAAAGAAAATTGTATACCATTGGTAAAGTGACTATAATACAAATAATTAAAAATATGATTAGCACCATTACGAAAAAAGACACTCAACCTGTTCTAAAATGCATTCTATTAAGGGGAGATGTGCTGCAGTTATGCCGTAATTATAGTAAAATATTATACCCAAGCCTAAAGTGCATTGTTCGCTAAGAACCTTAAAAGGTAATGTGAAAGGTGAGACAATTTTTACATGTTTGGAGGATTATTTCTGGAAATACAAAGCTCCCCTTGGGAATATTCCTGCTGTGGCTACTGATCATGCACCAGCAATGGGTGGCCATTACAGAGGATTTTCCGCCTTACTCAAGGGAAACGTTTCAAATGTATTTACTGTTCACTGTGTTATACGGACGTCATCTCAGTAGTGAACTGCATGACGCCTTTCAAGTGTGTATCAGGTTAATCAATATAATTAATGCTCATCCTCTCAATTCGAGACTATTTGCAATGTAATTTAAAAAGAAATGAATGAAAATTTTTACCAATTACTTTTGCACATTGTGGTAAGGTGTTTGTCAAGAGATAATAGCTTGCAAAAACTTGTTGAATTGTATGACTCACTTGTGAAGTTTCTTATGGATGTAGACCCATCACTATGTGATGAGTTGAAAATGTGTGAGAAGCATTTGTTCCATTTGGCAGAGCTATATTCAACATTTAATGAAGTACAGAAATGTCTGCATGGTAGAGATGTTTATTTAAGCCTGAACAATCTTAATAGGCTTCCAAGTCAAAATAGGGCTATTTACATGTGAAGATTTAAATTTTTTTTTCAAACTTATGGCTATTGTAAGATGAAGACATTTCAGAGTGATTTAGAGATACACATAAAACACCCTGAAAAATTAAGGGAAGACTTTAAAGTACATTTTGAAGACCTGGAGAAAATGCATCTACGACTGAATTGTTACACCAATTTGGTTTGAAAATAAAAAATGCAGACATCGAATCTCACTTAGAAGATGAACTTGTTGATATGTGTGTGAAACTCATTGTTCAGAAGTAAGACTCAGTGATTAATTACTAAAGCAATGTAGATACCGCTACTAAATACCCCAGGCTTAGTGCAGTGGTTAAGTCATTTTTACTTGCATTCCCAAGTTCACAAATGGTTGAAGCTGTTTTTAGCAATGCAGATGCAGTTCTAACCAAGTAGAGAAACAGACTGAACCTGAAAGAGTGTGGAGACTTACAACTAGAACTTATCAAACTACAACCAAATATCAATGGCTTTTCTGATCAAACACATCCTTCCCATTAGGGATTTCAATCAATTCAATAAAAGGTTAAGTTGATTTGTTTTCTTTTATATATTTAATATTAGGCACCAAATTATAGCAAATAGATTTCCATCTCTTTTAATGCCCAATCCAATATTTCAAGTAAGATATTTATTTATCGGAATATATTTCTACGTATTTCATATTTTATGTATTTAATTTTAAGCAACAAATGACAGCAAATTGATTCGCCTCTCTTTTTAATGTCCAATCCAATATTTCAAGCGACATATTCATTTATCAGGTTATATTTCCACGTATTTCAATAAGTCTGAACACTTGTTCAATTCCAACATTATATTAAATATTTTGGTTATTTCCCATAATTTCCACAATGGCAGTGAACAGTTTTTTTTTCTTTTTGTTTTCCTGGATTTCATGAGAGATATTCACAGGGTAGGGGGGGGGATACAGAACAACAGTTTCGAAAAGCTTGGTATGCACTTTCCATGACTTATAAATAGAACAATTTCTCATCTACTTAATTATTATTATTATTATTATTATCATTTATTTACTTTCTTGTACATGCCTGGGGATTGGTGAGGGAGGGTCAGGGGTTCTATGAAAGAGCTCAAATGTTTGAGGAATTTTGCTTTATAAAGTATTCAGAAGTCAGATATTTGCGATACGCTATTAACTGAAGTGTCATTTCTTCATTACCGAGACTGACGTGATCTGGATAAAGTAAGATCTTGAGCGGACGAGAAAATAGGTCAAATAAACTCTGCGATGAGTGATTAAAAAGGCTATTTTTACTCCCTTGACGTGTACAGATATACTTTAAAAGTAATTATTTTCACTGAGAAATATTTCGGAGCTCTGGCTAATTTAAGTGCTTTTGACGTTTTCTGTTAGAACTCTATATTTGGGATTTCATTATTTTTCTTCTTCTTTTATGTGCCATGTCCTTTCAGGACGTAGGCGATCATGGCTTTCCGCATCTCCCCGTACCTAGTGGCTCTCAGCACGCTTTCTCCTGTTAAACCATGCAACCCTCGTTCCGTCATCCACCTGATAGGTCCTTTAAATATGTTATCCGCTGCTTTCCCCTGTCTTTTCCCCTCTATCTGGCCTGTTAATAACAGGTTCTCCAATCCCTCCTTCATCATTGCATGTCCCAGAAACTTTAGTTGTCTCTTCCTGATTCTCAATATTAATTTTCTTTTGGTTGCCATTCTTTCCAACATCACGTCATTGCTCACATGCTCGGTCCATGATATCCGCAGCATCCTTCTGTAGAACCACATATCAGCTGCTTCAAGTTTTTTTTTCATCTTCGAAGATATTTTCCAACATTCACTGCCATACTGAAGAACCGACACGTTATGAATTATCGCTACATTCAGAGCCAGCAAAGAGGCTGAGGCGGCAACCGGTTGTAAATTACACAATTACATATGAAACTGATAAAATATGGTCTCTATGCATATGAATCGACGGACATATTTTAGCAAGAAGATATAAAAATTTCAACTAAATATAATCTCAATTTCTTACAAACCAGTAACTTTTCCGTTTCTTTTTGGTTAGACTTTAAAATCACCCAATGGTATTAATTCTGGACGCATAATTTTTTTTAAAATAAAGTAACTGTATTGAAGGATATTCAGTTAAGTGCCATAGGATAAACATGATACCGAAATAGGTAACCATTACTATTTGCGGTTGACTGGTTGCCAACCAAGACTATATAACCCAATCTGTTATATTATTTGACCAATAACTGAAGAGAAGAGACGGATTAATACCTTTCCCAAGGGTATTTGTGCGTAAGTGAATGCAAGGAATTCCACTGGAAAGGTATAACATACATTTCAAACGATAGATACTATGGAGATAGCTAGGTGTAGAAACAAATAGCTAAACGGCGATAAGATAAGACTTGCATACGTAATGACTTTACATGGGTTATATTAACTCTTTGTTCCATATTGATTATAATTCTAACCAATATGCAACAAAGGTTATAGAAATGTTAGAAAAATAGGTTGTATTGAACGGAAATATGCAAAGTGAAACGCAGGTTAGTAATCCAAAAATACGATTGGTAAGGAATATATATATACAAGTCTTGAAGGGAAGCCGTGTTGAAATAGTATATCTGTAATATTATTCTGTCTGAGTGGAGCTCAGAGCTACTATGTCAATTGACGCGGTATTCTCTGTGTAACTTCGGTATCGTTCGGTAACTTACGGTTCAGTCCCGATGTCTCTAACTGATCTCTCTATGGCAGGAGTATATGTATACTCAAGTCGAGTCCATTATCATAGAAAAAGCGGAGATCCCACAACAAATGCAATAGACTCGTAAATGATCCGAATCTGCAGAAAATATATATGGACAGTGTGAAAACAAAATATTAAGGACAAATTGAAAACGGAAGCTCAAAATGGGACGCACTAAATGTAGCTCTAGTGACGTCAGCGAACGGCATTATCTTAAAGGAAAAAATCACGTTGGAAGAAGAATGAGTGAATCACTGAAGAGATTTTTTATCTGATGCAAAAGAGACAAAAAACGATGCCAAGATATGGAACAAATAAAAGAAACTACGCAAGGAAAAAAGGAAAAAATGCAGTCAAGCTAAATAAATAATGATTCAACGATAAATAGACCAAAGTAAAGAGACTGAGCACGACAAATAATATTGATATGCATCAAAAATAAAGGAACTAGAAGGACAAAAGACCTGCTCATCAACAGAATGCATAAAGCAAAGGATGGTACACTTATGCTAGAAAAATAAAAAAATACTTCAGTGATGGAATAAATATATTGCTGATCCCTTCAACGACAAGATAGAGCAACAACAATACACAAAAATACGGATAGACCAGAAATATTAAAAACCAAAGTGGAATCGGCAATGGCCAAATTTGAACAGAAATGAAGCAGGGGAAAACGATGGGATTGTCACAGAGATACTGGTGCCCTTAGAAGGTTTTGGCATAAACAGGCTTGCAGAAATAATAAACGAAATCTACAACAGCAGCAATATTCCGGAGAACCTAAGCAGATAAATTTTCATAGTACTACCTAAAAAGGTAGGTGCAAATGAATGTGAACCCCCATCAAACAATCAGCTTAATGAACCACATAACAAAACTCATCATCCGGATTCTAATGAACGCTGAATTGGCCCAGGGATAAGACAAGAACAGTGTGGCTTCGTTAAAGATCCCGGAACAAGAAATTCGAAATTCATGCTCAGAATGCTCTCTGAAAGAGAAATAGAAATGCAGAAGGACCTTCATCTGTGCTTCATAGACTACGTAAAGGTATTTGACAAAGTACACCACAAAGACTTGATAGAGATGCTCAACAACCTCGACATTTTCGGAAAAGACTTTAGGAAATCAAATATATTGCGTACAGATAGGAAGTGAATTCAGCCGGTATACATAAACAGTAAGGGACCTAAAACAAAGATGTGTTTTCTCATCGGATTTATTCAACTTATACAGTGAAACAATCCTGAGAAAAATAATACCATTGCCAGGACTCGTCATTAGCGGCCACATTCTCAACAATGTAAGATACGCAGATGACACAGTGCTGATAGCAGACACGGAAAAGAAAAATGTAGGACCTTCTACAGAAGGTAGCAAAAGAAAGCGAGAAGAAATGACTAAGGATAAACTTCAAGAAAACTGAATGCATGGTCATTAGCAAAAGGAAGACCCCAACATGCCAACTACAGTTCGGATAAACTAAAACAAATCAAAGAAGTTTAAATACCTGGGAAGCGTGCTGACAGAGTATGAAAAGTGCAATGTCGAAATTCAAAGACACATTTGTATGGCCAAGGACGCATTCCAAAAAGTAACTACAGTACTGAAAGACAGCAAAATCTCATTGGTAACTAAGAAAAGTACTGGATTGCTATGTGGTATCTGTCCTTCTGTATGGCAGCGAATGTTGGAAGATCTCCTCAAGGATAAAGGAGAGGCTTGAGGCAACAGAAATGTGTTTTACAGAAAGATGCTGAGGATACCATGACTGAGCACGTGACTAACGACGAGGCGTTGAAGAAGATGGAAACGAGGAGAAAACTCCTAATTAATATAATGAAGAGACAGATGAGGTTTCTGGGACATGTAATAAGGAAGGAGGGCCCGAAGAATTTAATACTCACAGGACTGATAGAGAGAAAGAGAGATGGAGAAAGCAGTACGAAACCTACTTGAAAGGCCTGAGCAAATGGGTAGTTGAGCGGGGTTTGGGAGATATACCAAGAGAAAGAATGTTGAGAGCGACATGAGACAGAGCCAAGTGGAAGTCCATGATTGCCTACGTCCTGAAGAGACACATCACACGAGGAAGAAGAATTATGAGTATTAAAGTTCATCTTGTAGGATACAAATTCTATATCGTCCAACAAAACTGAAACACAAAAAGTAGAATTTCATACCCCATAAAATCGGATCAAACTGATTGAAAACATTTTGGAAAAACTAGACCAGGGCAAAAATTCACAATCAAGTGTGAAATTTAATTTTGACGAATAGAAGAAAGATTGACTCCATATTGAAAGAAAAATTCGAAGCCAAATTTCTCACTCCGATATAAAATTAATTTTCTAATCAATGAAAAGAAACGACTTGCAAAACTGAGAGAAAAGTTAACAAGCCTACGTTAAAATGTCGTTAGCTATAAAAACAGAAAAAAGTCAAATCAATCAGCCATATAGGAGCAGAGACTCGCTAAAATGTGACAAAAGAAACTTCAAACCACTGATCCGGACACAAGGTCCCGTCACACATTCATTCTCTTTCTTTTTCTAGTGTGTTATTTTCTTTTAACTTTTCTTCATCTTCACCATACTTGCAGACAACCAAGAAGACGACAACAACAACAACAACAAGCTTTAATTGATACCTAAAAATTAACGTCACGATCAGTACAATTTTCCCTTATTGCTTTACATTCCTTTTCACTTTCTCGTCAGCCATATAAAAGGAAAGAAACACAGATTTTATTAGTATCCTGATTAATTTTTTCTGCATGCACACATTTTGCTACTTACAACTACGAACTATTGATTTATTTAAATTCGTACTACACTTTCTCTTTGAACATTTACGTAGTAATTTCACTTCTTATAAATTTTATGTTATTCTGTTCAGTTCATAAAAATCCACTCATTTTACAAATGGAACACTTTTATTTCCTTCAACCTTCTGATATTTTGAATTCGGTTGTGTTTGGCACAAGGCCAATTTGATAAACATAACCCAGGCCCCTAAACTTTGTACTTGATTCAGATGGAAAGAAATGTGATTTCTTCGCGTGTATGTGCGAGAAAAAAAAGGCAAAAAGAAAGTGTGGAGGTGTGTGCATAAATATCATGGAGCTTGGTAAAGAAGACTGCAAATGTCACGTATCTTGGTGAGAAAGACGGGTGAATGCTACGTAATCAGAGAGTAAGTGTATACATGTCTCATATCTTGGTGAGAAAGAGTGTAAATGTCTCATAGCTTGGTGAGGAATACGGGTGAATGACTCGTAGCTTAGTGAGGATGATGGGTGAATGCAACATATCTTGGTAAGTAGGTAAATAAATATCATATTTCTTGGTGAGGAAAACGGAGGAATGTCACATACGTTGGTGAGGGAAACGGTTGAATGTCTCATAGCTTAGTGAGGATGACGGGTGAATGCCACGTATCCTGGTAAGTGTATGAATGCCATATTACTTGGTGAGAAAGACAGGGGAATGTCATACATGTTGGTGAGTAAGTTTATAAATGTTATAAATAGAAACAAGGCAGCAAGACCAGACAGCCTTGTAATAGTGATACTGACAGTCTTAGACGATTTCTGCATAGACAAATAACAAAAATAATAAATGAAATATACAAGCGTTACGATATACCACAACATCTAAGCAGCTCAATTTTCATAGCACTGCCTGAGAAGCCATACACAAAGAAATATGAACTACACCAAACAATCAGATTAATGAGTCATATAACAAAGCTCATCATCCGATTTTTATGAATAGAGCACGCCAGAGAAAGCCAGAGAAAGGACAAAAACATTGCGGTTGCGTCAAGGACAGTGGCACAAGAAATGCGATATTCATGCTCAGAATGTTATAAAAAAGAGCAATACAAATGCAGAAAGACGAGTACCTGTGTTTCATAGACTACACAAAGGCATTCGAAAAATACATTAAAAAATTGAAAGAGATGCTCGGCAACCTTGACATATTCGAGAAAGACATTAGAGTAATCTCAAACCTATACTGGCTGCAAACCATCTGTATACGAACTGGGAATGAGTTCGACAGATATACAAAAATAGAAAGGCGTGTAAGACAAGGATGTGTCTTTTCACCTGATCTATTCAACCTATACAGCGAAGCAATTCGGTGAGAAGTAGTTCTGCCAGCCATTATCGTTAGCGGCCACCATCTGAGCAATATAAGCTACGCAGATAATACAGTTCTGATAGGAGACACGGAAACGAAACTAAGAGACCTCCTACTGAAGCTAGCTAAAGAACTCTGAAAGAAAGGACTAAAATTAAAGTGCAAGAAAATTGAATGCATGGACAACAGTAAAAAGAGTAATCCAAAATGCCAACTGCAGGTCAGAGATACTAAAATCAAGCAGATATAGAATTTTAAATACATGTTTTATCAGAGAACAGAAAGTTCGTCACTGAGATCCGAATGTGTATTGGCATGATTAAGAACTCATTCTATAAGCTGGGTAAAGAAAAACTAGAAGATTTAAGTGAAAAAAAAAAAGAGAGAGTACTGGTTTGTTATGTGATGTCTGTCCTTCAATATGACAGCGAAATCTGGACAATCTAAGACGTTAGAAAGCCTTGAGCCAACAGAAATGTGGTTCTACAGAAGAATGCTGAGGATACAATGAACTAAATAAACGAGGATCTGGAGAAGATGGAAAAAGAAGGAAACTGATATTTAAGATCAGGAAAAAACAGTTGATATTTCTAGGTAATGTGATGAGGAAGGTGGGATTGGAGAATCTGTTACTCACAAGACTAATAGAAGAAGTAAATAGAGAGAGAGAGATGGTTGAAGCAACGCATGACATGGCAGAACTAGTTTGGGAGGCTAACAAGAGAAAGGGTGTTAAGTGTTACAAAGTATAGGGACATGTAGAAGGCCATGATCACCTACATTCTGACGATACACCGCACATAGAAGAAGAAGAAGAAGAAGAAGAAGAAGAAGAAGAAGAAGACGCAAGGTCAAGATATTTTGCCCAATTTCTTATTTTCTTCTCTTTAACTTAGCTGTTTGCTACGATAGCGACATCAGTTACGCGAAAAATACTGTTTTCAAATGTTTCGGTGAACGTTTTTGAATTCTCTGAAATAAATTCTGGTTTGTAAATGTATCATTTCATTATTGGCACAATTCGCAGTGGTAGGCCATTTTTCTTAGCAGGTCTTATCTATTTTTTATCCCTTCTTAGCTAATCTCTCAATCCATTTATTAGACAATTATTTGCCAGTTGCGTTTCTTACTTCACAGATTAGCCACTTAAGATTTGGTGGTGTCTGGTTTAACTAGAACAATATAGTTTCCACGACTGACGGTGCTTGGAATCAGTCAGTTAAGTGCCATACGTGAAACACGCTTGGGCGATCATGTCTCGAAAGAGACATGACTGACTGGGCAGAAGATTATCCCGCAGTAGGTTGCCATTGCTTTCTGCGGTAGATTGGTTGCCAGCCAAGGCTATAGAACCCAATCTGTCCTGTTATTTAACCCATAACTGGAAGGAAGAGACGGATTAAAACCTTTCCTAAGGGTATTTGCGTGTAGGTGAATGCAATGAATTCAACTGGAATTCGAACTCAGCTCCCTGATTTTGCGTTCCGAGTCAATTAAGACCCTCACTCAATTAGAGTGAATACTTGCTGAGTGGAAATTCAACTCGACTAATGTCTCTATTTGATTCTAGTCTAAACCGGACATATGTCTACACATGTTTCTTCTAAAAACAGCGTCTACGTTTTCTTTATTCTTGTGTAAATTATACCTATGTCTACGTTTTGTTTTGTTTACTACAGATTGATATCTAAATATTTGATTCTAGTATAAACCGGATATGTCTACGCTTTTTCTCCAGTGTAAATCGAAACTACATCATTGCTTTTGACTCTAGTGTAAACCGGTGGTTCTATGTCTGCCTATTTCAAACTGAACCTACATGACTTATGTACAACATGCCGGGATGCGTTTCAGTTAAGTGCCATACGTGATAGACGCTTGGGTGATCATGTCTCGAAAGGGACATGACTGACTGGGCAGAAGATTATCCCGCATTCCGTGGTAGACCGGTTACCAGCCAAGACTATAAAACCCAATCTGTTCTATTATTTAACCCATAACTGGAGGAAAGAAACGGATTACTACCTTTCCCAAGGGTATTTGTGCGTAAGTGAATGCCATGAATTCAACTGGAATTCGAACGCGGCTCCCTCGATTTCTCGTTCCGAGTCGATATCCAGTGCTCCACAACGCACATCCGCGTTTATATATCGTTAAATTAACTGAACAATATCATTTTTCTAATAAAATTATTCTCGAAAGATAATTTAATTTTAATTTGTCACTTCAAGTGTCCTTACTTCATCTAAGTCGTCTGCTATTACTGTTGTTTCCTAAAATATTCGTACAATTGTTTTTTTGTTTTTGTTTTTCTGGTTTGCTTAAATATTTTTCCGATATCATATTTGTCTTCGATTCAGTTTTTCTACAATTTGTGATAATCAGTCTTTTATTTATCTTCCGTATGTAATCCCCAAATCTTAATATTTGAGTTAAGCCAAACAATCAACGTCAATAAAAAGGTTTTGAATGAGTGAAATCTGAGGGCCTAAAGTAGCCTTGATAGATCGAGCCATTCTTATGAATGCCAAGCATGGCGCCATACCGGTTCATAAATATTCAACCTGTTAGCTTTATAACACCGCATTCTAAGATAAATGATTAAAACAGAATCTGAACGCGTATAGCATGAGAATCTTGGTGAATATCATCTTTTTTATTATTATTATTATTATTATTATTGGGGACTGTCGCTACAGATTCACAAAGAAACAACTAAACCAAATATCAACTGAGGACTACCAAAGCAACAATAATCCAAAGGAGAATCAGTGATGTGATAGGTACCGACTTGCCAATTCCCCACCGACGGGATGTGGCTTTCCTCCGTCTGTTCTATAAATACTTTCACGGCTTCTACTAAAACGAACTTAAGTCACTGGTGCCCCTGCAACAGGTGTTTACTCGTGCAACCAGGATGGCAACTGGGTCTCACCCATTCACAGTGAGATCAACCAAATGCAGCTTCTGTTCATGCACTTCCTCCCTGTGGAACTCGCTTCCATATTCTTGCTTTTCTGATGGCTAAAACCTCCAGGAATTTAAATGAAATGTCAATACGCATCTCTTAACCACTTGACTCTAGTTCTTTCTACACTACCCTGTATATCCTTCCCTTTCTCTCCACCTTTGCAACTGTCATCAAACCTGTATTCCCATACTTCTCTTGCTCATTTCTAAATGGTCTGTCTTTCTCTTTACTCTCCTACTATCTAATCGTTTTACTCTTATGTAACCCCCTGAACACCAGTGGCGTTACCGCCTTTCTTGGGGTGATACGATTAAAAAGATTTAATGTATAGCACATATAACTCGAGAAGATAATGACATGTTCAAAATGTTAAAATTCCAAACAACTTCAAATGAAATGTTAAGAAAGACACCCTCATCAATAGTGGAAAGAGTGATAATAGCTGCTGAAAACCTAGTTTCTTGAAAAATTGTTTTAAGAGAAAAAATATATTAATTTCAACAGAATGCAAAATGGTTCGGTCAATAAATATCAAATGTTTCCTTGTAGAGAAACGGCTAATATTAACATTACCATTAAAGCTAATGAATTATCTTCCTCTTTTTTATCAATATATACGTGAGTATATGTCCATATCCTAATACATTTGATAATCTTTTGGTACGATCATCATTTTCTCCGTTCTTTGATCTAAAATGGTACTATTGTCCAGTTCAAGAAGGGTCCTGAATATCTTTTTTGATTAAAACCTTTAATCAGGCTTCTGTTGTTGCATCTTTTATTCAATAATTTCACATTTTTCTTGAGGTATTCTTTTCTTTATCTTCAGTTCCATTGAGTTTCTTAAGATTCTGCTTCCTAGAATTAGAGTTATCCGTTCAGCCTCTTTTTGCTTTTAAAGTTGGATCGTCGAATTTATTCTATTGCTTCTGGTTTCTATTTGTTTTGATTTTGTTTTGTTTGAGTTTTGTTTAACGGTATATCAACCTCTGTTGGTTATTTAAAGCCAAAAAGGTGGGGTTTAAGGTTTTTTTAAATGTTCGGTTATAGTGAGAAGATTGATTTAGTCAGATTTTAACGAAAATATTTTTTTATTCTTTTATATCTGAAAAAACTGAAACTGTCTTTTAGTTTTATATTCAAGATTGTTTTGCTGAGAATTTTTTTTCCTTCAAAAATGTGTTGTGGTACTAATTTTTTCTTCAGAAATGTATATTTTTCTATAAAAGTCTATTTATATATCTATATACTTCTATAAAGGTGTATTTTTATACTTCCATAGTGTTTTGGACCCAGGTTGGAGTTAACTATTTGCCCATAGCTGGGACCCTAAAAGGTGCTACCACTCCGGGTCAGGGTGGACCTGGAAACAACAGCAATTAAGAGGTAGTTCCATGCTCCTCACAACCTCTTAATCAGAGGCCTTGCTGCCGAATGTAGTTCACCGTCATGCCCAGGACCCGGTTTCTATTTGTGTACCAATTTTAAATATTAGTTATTATCAATATATTTGTACTGTCAACAAAATGAAAGTAAGACTAAACTTGAGTGGAAGAGCAGAACACCAGCAAACACTTATATACAAATGTATGATGTCTGATGATATCATCGTCCCCCAGTTTGATAAGTCACATACATAACAGACAAAGGTATGTGATGGGTGAAAGGCTTTAATAAAAGTAGCGCATTATTTTACAGGTGGGGTCCAGTTAAAATACATTCAGATCATGTAATCCAGTCTGCTCAGGCAGTCTTCGACTGGGGCTCATCCCTTGTTCCCTGTTTAGGATATGGTTTCCGGCTTTCTCTTTTCCAATCTTCTCATTTTGTTTTTGTTTTTTTTTTCAATTGGAGTAGATAGATCTATCTATCGCCCGGTTCACACTCCACCCATGTCTATTGAACAGGTTAAGAGGCTCATCCCTTGTTCCCTGTTTAGGATATGGTTTCCGGCTTTCTCTTTTCCAATCTTCTCACTTTGTTTTTTTTTTCAATTGGAGTAGATAGATCTATCTATCGCCCGGTTCACACTCCACCCATGTCTATTGAACAGGTTAAGAGGCTCATCCCTTGTTCCCTGTTTAGGATATGGTTTCCGGCTTTCTCTTTTCCGATCTTTTCACTATTACGTAGCCCTCTGCACATCAGTGGCGTCACCGCCTTGCTCGGGGTGATACGATTAAAAAAAAATATATATTAACAAGTGCCTAGCTGTTACTCTTAAGTCGTTGCAGCTACCTAATCTTAAAAACAACAACACTCAACGCGTGGCCATGTTGCTTCCCAATTAATCATGCTCATAAACAGAGATGAACAGACAGTGCGTCAGGTCATTAAAAGTCGTTAAATTCACTCAACTGACAAGATAACCTGTTGTAATTGCACGTGACATTTACTGTATCTCACAGTAATTAAACAAAACACTGCATGTACACATTTACACTTCCAAACAAATAACAAGTATTTCGATCGGTGCGTTTTACTACTAAACATGAAATAAGTGATAATTTATTTAACTGTTGTCATTTGGTTAAGTTGATAAAGGTTCGTATGTTAATAAGCAAACACTAAAATGTTGAACTGGTTGAGAAAATAGAGAAAAAAAAGAATGAAACAAAATTTAAATTCTATCTGAAATATTTTCTAACGGAGAACACCTCGAAATGATTCCTGCAAAAAAGTGCAAATTATTATTGTTATTATGTCATTTTTCATCATATTTCGATTTCTGCTTTGGTCACACTACCAACCAAGTCTGCGGGGAGACCTAAGGCAGGTAGAGGCGTGTTGTTATGGCTCCATTTCATGTTTTTCTATCTTCCCTATCATCCCAAGCATTACATAGATAAATTTTTCCTTAGTGTGTGGGCTGTACTTATTATTATTATTATGTTCAAAGGATGAAGAAAAAGTTGAACTTCATTTGTTGGTGAGTTAAAGAGTTAGTGATGTTTACAGGCTCAACCACGTGCAACTAATAATTAAGCACTGATTTTAGCGTTCTATCTTCACACGAATCTTTTAAAAAAGTGCTAGTGTCTTGGGATTCATATAACGTATGCTCAGAGTTTTTTTTTGTTTTTTTTTTTACGCATACCCAAAAGCTAAAAGTGTTACTGAATCTGATAGGATCATCAACGCATGCGTATCTAGCGAAAAGGTTGAACATCTATTACACATTAAAATGAGATTTTCAAAGTTACAAATTAAGTTAACATTCATGCAATTGTTAAAAATTTGGGACAAGTGTTTTTGGTACTTTTAAAACAAAATTACCATATATATTCCAATTTGATCTTATCTAATCTACACTTATTTATAAATGGAACTTTGTCTGTGTCTGTGTGTGTGTGTGTCCGTTACCTGTAGACTCCGAAATGGCTGAACCGATTTTCTTGAAAATTTACACAGTTGTACTATAAGCGTCTGTGAGTGTTGTTAGCTAGGTTTTGTGTCTAGGTATCCCCGATAAATATCGAAAATCGATAATCGAAAAAATCGGATTATAGAAAGAGTGGTCCTATTTTAATCAAATTTGATACTCATAGACAACGACATAAGCAGCGATATTTAGAAGTTTCAAAGTTGCAGTTCTTACAATAGTGCAGAAAATCGATAATATATATATATATATATATATATATATATATATATATATATATATATATATATAAGGCAAGATGTTTGTGTGTGTGTGTGTGTTTATCTGTCTGTATGTCCTTTATACAAATCCACAATTTTTATCCGATTCTCACCAAACTTCACACAGATATTCTTTAGGCTGAGGCTGAGTCTGAGCTCCAGGAACATGGATTAGTTTTAAAGCTTTCAATACCCCCGAGCAACGCCGGGCTATACTGCTAGTACATTTATACAAATAAATTCCGATTTGTACATTAACATTTTATATTGCATGAATATATGATTATTACTTAGTGTTATATTCGTAAATACTAAAAATATTCACAGGAATTAGCAAGAGTTCAATCTGAAGAAAAAACTTCTGAATTCCTATGTAACATCAACATTCCTAGAAGAGTATATGCTAGGCGATACCATTGCAACTGTAGAAAAGATTTGAAGAGACCTGATTTTGATTCTGCCGATTAATGTTGTCAATTCTGCGGACAAGCCACGTGATATCAGGAAAGGAATATATTTTATTGTTCAATTTTTCACTATTGGTATCAGCATCATAGATTCCTAACTTTACTTACCCTCGTGAAGATTTGTGATAGCAGATAGCATATTTCAAAGCTAGTTATTATTATTATTATTATTATTATTATTATTATTATTATTATTATTATTGAATCCAGTTACAAAGAACCCGTGTAAGAATCTAGGAAATTTTCGGTTCTTCCTGAGATGAAACGAACCTTGGCAAATTACTAACGGGAAAATTTCGACTAAAACGTCAGCAATTTCATCTCACACAAAAGACTTTGAATTAAGAGTCACAATGGAAAAGAACGGCAAATGAGAATTACAGAGAAGAAAAAGAAATGCTGGATGAAATTATATTAGAAACGTTATTTTCAGTCAGTTCTCCAAGGATAATAAATCTGAATGGCATGTGACTATTTCCTGTTTTCTGTTCAAAATCGAAAATTGGTATCCTAAAAGTAGGACATTGACTGTCAGAAGTGCTTTTTGCAGAAAAATAAAGCACGTTCATGATGACAGCATATATTCCTTTTAACGCCGTTGCAAGTCCATTATGGCTTCAAATTGTCAAGATTTATCTTTTCTTTTCCCTTCCAGAACACACAAGTAGATTTTTTTTTATTTGTAATCATTGCTATATCAACCATAATTTATGCGATATACACCCCTTCTCAGACCATAACGTTAATTTACTTTCGTTTTCTCGGGAATAAATATTTGAAATGAAAAATAGAAAAGTTATAACAACAGACATTTTTATTAATTGGGTCTATATTAAATGCAACTGCCACTTCTACTCTGTTTCTTTACACGCACGTCCCGCCTGTGGAACTCCTTTTTGTTTACTTCCTTCCCTAATAGCCTCAATCTCCGAAAATTTGAATGCAACGTCAATTGCTACCTTCTATCTTCTTGAGTGCCATTTATTATTTATCTTGTTTTAAGTACCTTTTGTAACCAGTTCTTCTCTTTCTCTAACTGTAACACTCCTGAGCACGATTAGCGGTTCCATCTTGCTTGGGGGGAAATGATTAAAAAAATGTTTAAATATCTTTGTATATGTGTGCATAAACATGTCTATTTTTATAAATACTGACGTCCATACACGGTACTATCAGTAAATAAGAATGGTAACGATTGTAAATTTCCCACTAAAGTACGTAGAACTTCGGCTTACGGCCATATCACGTTGAATACATCGGTTCTCGCTCGATCACCGAAGTTAAGCAATGTTGATCCTGGTCAGTACTTAGATGGGTGATCGCTTGGGAATACCAGGTGCTGTAAGCGTTTAGTGACGGATGTGCGTTGTGGTGCAGTGGATATCGGCTCTGACAGAGAAATTAGTGAGCCGAGTTCGAATTCCAGTTGAATACCCTGAATTCACTTAAGCACTGGTACGCTTGGGAAAGGTATTAATCCGTTCCTTCCCTCCAGTTATGAGTTAAATAACAGGGTAGGACTTGGAGACCCTGCCCTTAAAAACAAATCCCAATGAATTTTGAATGGATGTAAGTCAAATTTTGATTTTCTGGTATCGATATCAAATTTTCTGCACTATTGAACTGCAAATTTTCTGCACTAGAACTGCAAATTTTCTGCACTAGAACTGCAACCTTGAAACCTCTGAATATCATTTCTCATGTCTTTGTCTATGAGTGTATCAAATTTGATTAAAATCATACCACTCCTTCTATAATCCGATTTTTTCGATTATCGATTTTTGATATTTATCGGGGGGTACCTCGACACAAAACCTAGCTAAGAACACTCGTAGACGCTTATAGTACAACTGTGTAAATTTTCAAAAAAATCGGTTCAGCCGTTTCGGAGTCTATAGGTAATGGATACACACACACAAACACACACACGCTGACAAAGTTTCATTTATAAATCAGTTTAGATATGTTTTTCTGATATTTTAGACTAAAACTGATATTGCTTTCAAATCAGATTAATTCGACTTTAAATCAGTTAACCCTGGAACAATAACCATCAATTAAAGTTACACCACTACTAACCATGTGTATATCATACCCGATTTTGAAAATATCACAAAAATATTAAATATAAATCTTTATTTGAAATATTTTGATGCAGGCACTTTAAAATTTCTACTTTCAGTTAACATTAATAGGAACTGAAAAACATAGTATTTAGGTATGAAAATCAGGTACTGAAAATTGAATTAAATTGTAATTAGAATGGCTTCATTTGCGCTGTATATAACCATGGTTAGATTTTTGGGGGTAAATCTTCCTCAATGTTTCAGAAAACTGTATTTTATTTTTTAAATATTTTTATAAAGAAAAGTACGTTATGCTAAGAGAATTTTAAACAAAACCTTTCAGTGATTTTTTAAATAATTCATTTTTAATATAAATTCGCTTTTTCTTATTGGAAATATTAAATTGACTATTAGCTTAAAATTAAAACTAAAATAAAAGTTTCAAGAAAGACTTTTCATTTTTAAACATTCATTTTAAATCTTAAGCGTCGCTTTTCTTTGGCGGTACGTATATATAACCATCTTGATAAATTTAAATATATTGATATGCGTATATATGTTAATGTATATACATATTGTTACGTTAGGTCATTATTTTTCCTCACCATATATTTTACAAGTACATTTTTAGTACCCTAAAAATTCGCGACGAAATATAAGAATAATATTTGTCTTCTTTTATTATTTTTAAATACACAGATTATAGAATAATTTCTTTGTAACCGGCTAAATCCAGTTCTTGGAAAAGAACCTTCCTTTCCCCCATCTCCTGTCTGGTCCTTGATTGCAGGCCATACGAACGCTGCCTGTCTAAAGTGCAAGTGACCTTGATAATATTCAAAACACAAATGCCTACTCTTTTTTTCATGTATCCACATGTGACGTAACTTACAACGATTTTTAGTTTCTTTGTGCGTGCCAGCACATAGCGTCGGCACTTGAATATTAGTTTTTGAATAAGTCTGACGTCAACACACTGGAATTGACTGTTTTGCTGTCTTACTAAAAATTGAATGTCACTAAGTCATCTAAACTTCATGAAGAATTCTAAGTGGTATCCTTAATTCCAAGTCATCTATATTTTCTGTGATTTGTCCGCCTGAAATATTCACCATCATCGAGAAATTGAACTGTGTTATTCAAATAATTACTATAGAATATTTTTCTTTTTGAGTTCTATTTCTAGTACTTTATATAACAACTGATCGACGTCGATCCCTACGAATTTGTAAGTTTTTTTTTTATGTTTCTATATAATCTATAATCTGCTGTCTTTACTTTTTTAGATATTTCGTCGTCTCGAGATATGTTTTCCCCTCATACCTTTTTAATTAGTTTTCTTTTCTTTTCGTTAATTTAATATTTGTATAGTTTGTGAATAAAGTATTTTTATAAGATATTCTCGTGTCGTCTTATGTTATTATGTGTCTGTTTATTGCTCATTTCTCATTGTGTTTACCATGGTTTATCATTGGAGAATGCCCCTCCCATTATTCTTTTAACAACTTGAACTCTGGGATATTTTTTTTTTTTTTACTTGCGTTCTGGCTATCGTAGTCTCAACGAAACCCCGGGTGTAACAATATGCATGTGCGGATTGTTTTTTGTTTTTTTTTAATCGTATCACCCCGAGCAAGGTGGTAACGCTACTGATGTGCAGGGAGCTACATAAGAGTAAAAAAGATTAAGTAGAAGAGAAAGACGAACCAGTTAGAAAGTAAGCAAGAGAAGGATGGGAGTACAGGTGTAATGACAGTTGCAAAGTTGGAGAGAAAGGAAAGGATATACAAGGTGGTGAAGAAAGAACTAGAGTCAAGTGGTTAAGAGATGAGTATTGACATTGCATTTAAATTCCTGGAGGTTGTAGCAGTCAGGAAAGCAAGAATATGCAAGCCAGTTCCACAGGCGGGAAGTGCGAGAAAAGAAGCTGCAGGAATAGAATTGTCGTTTGCATATCTGGTTGTAAACACCTGTTGCAGAGGCACCAGTGACTTAAGTTTGTTGGAGCAGAAGCCCTGAAAGTATTTATAGAACAAAGGGAAGCCACATCTCGTCGGTAGGGAAGTATCTGGAGTCGATCCGCCAAGTCGGTACCTATCACATTACTGATTCTCCTTTGGAGCCTGTTAAGAATACTGAGATGAACAGCAGGAGCGCCTGACTATATATGGCAGCAGTATTCCATGCACAGATGAATGGTTGATTTGTGTAGATGCAGGATGGATTCAGGCGGGAAAAACATCCTGGCTCGACACAGTTACCCAACCTTCTTAGCAGTGGATTTAGCTATTGACGCAATGTGATGTTTCCACTTGAGATCAGAAGAGAGGGTAAGGCCGAGGAGACGCAGTGTATTGCTCTCAGGGAGACTCGCTCCAGCACAGCCTGAATTCTCAAGCTTTGATTAGCAGCCAGTGTAAGAGAAATTCCAGCACTGAATTAAAAACAGGTTGCTGCTAATATTTCCAGTATATAAACCCATATTTTTTTTAAATGACATATCTCTGCAAAATGTAGATAATTATTACTTTCCTTCATTATCTATGAATTGACACGATTTCTTGAGGAAAGATGGTGGACTGGTTTCCCAGTGTCTTCTATTTATTTTTTCTTATAATATACACTGTGCATGTATGAACACAGATTTGAAGAAATGAGTACTGATCTAAGCATTCTACATCACATCCCAGATGTGCATTGTGGTGCAGTGGATATCGGCTCGGAAGGAGAAATCGGAGAGCCGATTTCGAATTCCAGTTGAATTCCTTGCATTCATTTATGCGCAAATACCCTTAGGAAAGGTATTAATCAATATTTTCCCTCCAGCTATGGGTTAAATAATAGGACAGATTGGGTTCTATATCCTTGGCTGGCAACCAGTCTACCGAAGAAAGTAATGGCAACTTACTGCGGGATAATCTTCTGCCCAGTCAGTCATTTCAGGGCCACCCAAGCGTGTATCACGTATGGCACTTAACTGATATTACAGCCCAAATGAATCTAACAAAAATACAGCCTACTGTTTTGACTCTTGAAGCCAATTTACTGATGATAAAGTGAGACGAAGGTTATAGTGATGATTATAGGAATACATAACTGAGATAAGACTGATCTTGAATAAAAAAAATCAACATTATTTACCAAGTATTCCAAGAAATATGACGCAAAACCTTTTCTAAAGAGAAATTATGTTCTAGAATTGGAATGGAAGCAGCGATGTTACCTACCATGAATCCATCATAAAAATCAATGTGGAACAAGAGCAAGACTTCAATACCCCCACTAATCAATGAATTTGAAGTTCTCACCTCCCGACAAGGCTGAATGTTTTGACCGTAGATTCTCCACCAATTCGACACTGGACTCGTTAGGAATACCTACACCAGACTTCCCACCCAGAACTAAGGCTCAACTAAATAACGTCCATATTACACCCTCGCTGGTCGCCAAGATAATTGCACAACTTGACCCACACAAAGCAAGTGGCGGTGACGGAATCCCAGTCATAGTACTGAAGAAATGTGCCCCAGAACTCTCCTCTGTCCTCTCTAAACTCTATAACCTCTGCCTATCTGCTTTCTGTTTTCCTGCCTGTTGGAAGTCCTCCTGCGTAGTTCCTATAAAGAATTCTGGCGAACCCTCAGACCCCGCCAATTACCGTCCTATTAGTCTCCTTCCGATCTTTGGCAAAGTTTTCGAAGCCATTATCAACGCCGAGGTGATTCAGCATCTCAGGGCCCACAGGCTTCTCTCTTACAAACAGTACGGGTTTTGCTTCACCAGGTCTACTGCTGATATGCTAACGACCATTACCGAGTACATATACCGGGCACTTGACAAGAATGGCGAAGCCTGAACCGTTGTCTTGGATATCTCCAAAGCGTTCGACAGGGTCTGGCACGCTGGCCTCTTGTGCAAACTGCGGAGCTATGGGATAACTGGACATCTGTTTGACCTCATCCAGTCATTCCTCTCTAACCGCACATTGAAGGTGGTATTAAATGGGCATGCCTCCCAAAACTACCATACGAACGCGGGCGTCCTTCAAGGTTCTATCCTAGGTCCCACGCTCTTTCTGATGTACATTAATGATCTCCCCAACGCCATTAGATCCCCAGTTGGCATGTATGCTGATGACACAACAATTTACTCTCGCATTGATCAAAAACCAGGTGTGGGCGACAAAGCGAAACTCGCTGCCGTGCTTGAAAAGACCTCCAATCCGTAGTGGCCTGGGGTATGAAATGGCTAGTAAATTTCAATGCCTCTAAAACGAAGCTGTTATCAACTAACCACCATAGAAAATCGCATCTACCTCCCATTAGCATGGGACAGGCTAGCCTCCCAGAGAGTAAAATACTACGCCTCCTTGGCCTTACACTCTCGGCGGACCTCAAATGGAATGACTATATCGAATCCATTGCCAAATCTGCCGCTATGAAAGTTGGCTCTCTGTGCAGGGCCCGGAAGTTTTTCTAGCCTGAATCTATCCTGCACATATACAAATCTACCATCCGCCCGTGTGTTGAATATTGCTGCCATATCTGGCCGGGTGCCCCTGTTGCTCTCCTTGGGCTTCTTGACAAAATACAAAGGAGGATCTGTAACGTGGCTGATACTGACTTGGCAGACCGGCTGCAACTACTCTCTCACCGGCGTGATGTGGCTTCCCTGTGCCTCTTCTACAAGTACTTTCATGGCTTCTGCTCCGATGAACTTAGAACACTGGTGCCGCCTAAGCAGTAATTTACACGAGATACTAGATTAGCAACTAGGTCCCACCCTTTTACAGTTAAACAGAAGATGTAACCGTAAATTCTACTCCAACAGCTTCTTTTCTCGCGCTTCCCGCCTGCGGAATTCCCATCCACAAGTCTGCTTTCCCGACAGCTACAATCTCCAGGTGTTTAAATGTAGGGTCAATAGACACCTCATATCACTCTAACTCCCAATTATTCTCAGAACACTCTCATCTACCCAACCCTCATTCTCGGTATCCTTACCCGCCTGTCACCCACCCTCTGACATTTCCTATATTTAACCATTCTCGGTATTCCTACCCGCCTATCACCCACCCTCTGACATTTTCTATATTTAATCATCCTTTCTCCACTCTATGTAGCCCCCTGCGCAGTAGTGGCAGTGACATGCCTGGCTCGGGGTGAAACGCTTATAAAAAAAAATTAGTAAATAGTAAAATCCATTTAGTTCAGTTATATATTATTTATCACTGGTGATAAGGATGAATATAGATTAGGCTGTACTCGGGGTAATTTCGCTCAATACCACAAATTGCTACATAACAAAAGTATCAGCCTAAAAACTTGTGTATTTTTCTTAACCAGCCTCTTCAAATCAAGACATTAATGTTCATGACATGCATGGTGCTAACCTCTTTCGGAAATATCTAAATTGAAAACCGTGTTCAATCACTTTCATAAATCAATGATTAAAATGACTTCAGGTGAAAGAAACCTGTAGGTTTTACCAAGGATCATACTTCAAATATAATGGACTGGCGCTACAGAACTACAATCAAAGAACTGTATCAAATATTAGACACCATTTCAATTGTTGCCTGAGGACTTTTAGCAATACTTACAATTAAAATGCACCACACATGTAACTTGAAGAAAAAATCTGGACATAATCAAAATGCAGATATTCCTCATGACTTCAAAATAAAGTTTAGGAAAAATCCCCGTTAATATTGGAATGAGCGATAAAAGTTACCTATTTTTTTCGAAAAATCCTTTTAATAGAAACTGTTCTAAATTTCTTCAAAACTAGGTTCAAGTTTAAGTGCATGAATATAGTAAGTAGATACAAATCTCCATAGGTTATAAATGCAACAAAATCATTTATCAATATCATTTCCTTTGCTTTTTTGAGCTTAAACTTAATTTCTGTTAAATTTTGTAATCTATAAGAGAATAAATCAGGAATGTTCTCTTTGAGAAATATTCTGATGTCTGAGACTTGTTGGAATCACTTACGAGGTGAGAAACGTTCCAGGAAGCAAAACAAGAGATAATTTGAAGGTGAAGGTGACAAGTTTGGAAGTGTTATGTGGCCGAAACACTAAATGATATCACTGCAAGGACAGAAAAAAAATTATTCAAACATAAGTATTATTTCATTGTAGTATGGTGTAGTGACATTTTGTCTAAGTTTCTGGTGCTTATACAAACAATTTAATTTACGACCCACAAATATTTGCTCTGAAAGATTTCATTCAAAGTAAAATGTTGAAGGTTTTCATTTATCTAAATACTATATTCTTCAGATTTTGTAATAAAACTATTTGATGGCATCATTGACTATTTTCTCCCAGAAATGATTTGTCTATGATTATCGAAATGTGAAAATATATTAACAGTGACTAATGTTTATTTCAGTAAATATATGCCGAAGCCATATTCCTACGCTCAGAAGTTTTCCTCGGGCTTGCAAATTATTTTCAAATGATTTCCTACTGTTGAGATAATTGCACAATGGAAAGCATAACAAACTCCAAACCACATCTATGATTTGCTTATATTAGACGATTGGCAACACTTTATATATATATATATATATATATATATATATATGTGTGTGTGTGTGTGTGTGTGTGTGTGTGTGTGTGTGTGTGTGTGTGTATGTATTTAGGCAGCAAATTCTCATTTGGGCATGTCAGATGAAATAAATTGTAAACGTTATGCCTGCTTGTTTTTAATAAAAACCGTTCATACTCATGGATAATCATTCGTGCATTAGAATTGAAAAGTGTAAGAAATGGTTGTAACTTTTACAATTGATTTCTGTAAATGTTTGAAGCAAAAAGAAAAACATTGAAGTAATTTTTAGCAACACAGCTTTGCGGTTATTAAGAAATGGAAAATAAAATCATCTGTAAATGTTACAGTAAATTTCTTATATCTTTCAATTATAATACACGGAAGATTATCCGTGAGCACGAATGGATTTTAATAAAAATAAATCTGATATAATGGTTGCATTTTATTTAATCAGAAACATATATATATATATATATATATATTCATCCGCAGACAAGCCTGTTTCGCTGTATTATAGCTCATCACTGTAGCTAGACATCTATTTACTTCTGGCTGGGATCGAAACTCGACCGATTTGGTATTAGTCCGAGTTTCTACTCCCAAAGCCATAGGCGCATTGAATGAGAGCGAGGAAATTTTAGCGTGTTATATATAAGCGATCTATACACACGCCATTCACCGGAAAAACTAAATTCATTGATCAAGAGTAATGCATAAATCTCAGAAGTGGTAACTATTTTAAATTTTTCCTCTCCAGGGAACTTAACCGTAATGAGACAATAATATATATATATATATATTAAAATTTTAAAATTACTGTAAGTCTCTTCTTGTGTACTTAGTTAATGTGTGTAGGTGTTGTTCCTGGCCTGTTCCCGGCTTCTTCTTTTGTTATAGTCCAGGTAGAGAGTCCCAGTCTCCCGCAGTTTTTTTTAATCCGTTGATTTTTTTTTTTTTTGCTTTTCTTTTATCTCGACTGGGTCAAATTTTTTTTCCCAAGCCGTACTTAATTTTTTCTCCCCCCACCATCTCCCTTAGCAAGAGAACCTCTTGATTTTTTCATAAAGACAGAACCCATGGGCTCTTTATTTTTGTGGGTTGGACAGGTCCAACTAACATCAGTTTACTTATTTTTGTATATTATATTATTTTTTATTTGTAGTTTTTGTTTCATGTCCCCTCCTCTTTCATCGCATAATATGCAAAAAATGTTATATATTTTTTATGCATATTGTATATAAAGAAATTTTTTTAAATTGATGGGGTGATTCTTTTTTAAGCTCCCTGAAAATATGCGGTATTTGGTATGTGGTGGATTGCTTGACGATGAATGAGTTCGTACGGTGAATGGAAAATTATAAAATTATGATTAGATAGGTATAAGATAGTTATTGATGACCAACTTTAATTTTATACCCCTCAAAACACTGGCCTTGTGCCAAAATTGTATTTTATGCAATAAATCCTGTCTGATATAGTGCATTCCGGTATTTTACAAGATTCCGAGAGTATTATTGTCTAAGGATTCGTTAGTACGTTGACTTTATGTGAAGATACAAAAATATTATAGCTCGTAAATAGCGAGTCATCAAAAATTCCATTCATATTAACGTTATGAAAACACACTACCTACTCCAATTCCCTTCTAATTGGAGTAGGTAGAGTAAACTATCGCCCGGTTCACACTCTACCCACGTCTATTGAACAGGTGAAGAGGTTCATCCCTTGTTCCCTGTTTAGGATGTGGTTTCAAGTACAATCAAATCAATTATGCTTCAAATGTTGGCTCTGCAATATCAACAGCAAGAACTATAGATACAACAACAGAAAGACCAACATAAGTGGCAATTTCAGTTATAAAAACAAATATTTTTTGAAATGTTGTTTAAGATAACGACAGAGGAAAAAACGTCACACTCATATACTCCAGACGCTTATGCAAATTCCATTAGCGAGTTCGTATACAATCCGGACGATGGAAACACTTGAAACGTATTACAGAATATGTTATGGAATCTTCAATAAGGATTGTGCACAGTGGAATGGCGAAAATAAAGTCTGAATATTATTGAGAAAATTGTCGCCTGCTGAAAATGAAAAATCCACAAATTTTATTTTGCCGAAACGACCAAGTTTGGAGGGAACTGTAGGAATAGTATCAAAAATTTTCGGAGGCAAACATCATTGTTTAATTCACGGTGAAATTCTTTAAACTTAGTAAAATGTGACATTGACGAATTTGTCACCTATGCAGGAGTTGTCAAACGACAATGTGAGAAGTTTAAGTTAAATGTGTTAACTTCTGACTGATTTGAATATCTGATATTCCTTTAAGGCTCAACTTCAAATAAGGACGCAGAAATGAGACCCAGGATTCTGACTAAACTAGAAACAAATTCAAAACTAACGCTCGAAAAAATAGCTGAAGAGTACAGTGAATTTAAAAATTGACACCGCAAGAAACGAGACGAGAGATATTTTTGCAAATGCACTGCATCCGACCGTCTGAGAAAAAAATGAGACGTTTTGCAACTCGTAGTGAAACAGAAAAAAATACGGTAAATACCCCCAGAATACCTAATATTTGCCAAGATCGTAGTGGTAAACACTTTAAAAGTGATTGTTTCTTTAGAAATAATTGTTACAATGCGTAAAATTAGAACAAAATAGTAGTCGTCGTAAATCAAAATATTGAGGAGAAACAAAAAGTGTCTACAAAATAAATACATTGAGTAAAGTTAGTTAAATTTATTAGTCGAGTTCACCTTTGAAATTTATTTCACTGAAAATACTAAAAAATAGCAGTGGTGCTTGTGTTAAAAAGTACAAATTTATTCAGAACGGATAGTATCTTATTTAATCTTTTGGACCTAACAAGCAATTCGTTATGCAACAAAGTAAATATTTTCATCACAAGTACTAGTACGTCAACAGATTTATCACTAAATAAGTTCGAAGATATGACTGCAGAAATTCCTTTGGAAATATTAAGCTGCACTATTGTCACCACTCAGAACAAAGACCACATATCTTCTGAAATAAACCAGGTAACAATAATTACAGCAATAATAATTGCTCAACACCTAATATTCCTATGAGCAAGTTCGACAAAGTGAGTCATCACAGCTACAAAGTACAAATTCCAGTTCATCCAACAGCACTCTAACTGAAACTTTTTCTATATTAGAATGCTTTCAACCGACTTCCTTTCAGGATAATGGTTTGGCATACCTGATTCAATTGTGTCTGCCAACAAGACGCAGTTCATATCTAGTATATTCAAGTTATTCGGTAAGTTTTGACAAATACAACATATTACAACGTTCCTGTATCATCTAAGATCAAACGGTCAAGCAGAACAATTTGTTGACACGTTTCAAAAGTCCTCTTAAGGAATCGGAGAGTGAGAGCTCGGTTGATAAAAGTAATTAGCTAAACAGCTGACATCTTGTCTCAGTTTTGTTTCAAAAAAGTGAAAAAGAACTACGATGGAAATTTAAGTGTGGCACCAACTCTAAAAAAAGTACAATCCGAAAGGAGTTAGCTCGAAAGAGGTGTTATGTAGGAAGAAACCGTCGATACTGACACATGTGGTCAATCACGGATCTTCAAGAAATTAAGCAATCTGTTGAATGGATTTTGCTACTGGAACATGTGGCCATAAATATTAATATATATCCACTCAGACAGAAGTAAGTGTTCGAGTGCAATTTGTTAGGGTTTAACGTATTCTGTATATTCTGTGTATTCAATATTCAGTATTCTGTGTTTCGGTGTTTCTGGTGTTCTACATAACTCCAAGAGTATTATTACGTCTTATTCAAAGGATTCGTTAGTACGTTAGTTTTAAGCGAAGATGCTGAAATATTATAACTAGCAAATAGCGAGTTACCAAAAGTTTCCTTCAGGTTAACGTGGCGAAAACCAACGTTATAAAAGTGGCAACAAAAGTAATGTTCACGCTAACGTTATAAAACATTTTATAAATCTACTATTCGTCCGTGCATTGAATACTGTTGTCATGTGTTCCGCTGCTCCTGCTATTCATCTCGGGATCCTCAACAAAATTCAAAGGAGTATCATGCCATGTAATCGATCCCGACTGTGCATCTCGACTTCAGTCACTTTCTCATCCACGTGGCTTCCCTCTGACTTTTTTTTTACAAATGTTTTCACGGCTTCTGCTCTGAAAAGCTTCATCCCCTGCCGCCCGCTCTTGTGAATTTACTCGTGCAACTAGATTGGCTCTACTCTCGCTGTAAACCCCTGTGCACCAGTGGCAGTACTGCCTTGCTTTGGGTGAAATGATTAAAAGAATTTCAAGACAAGAATTTTGTCATTATTACTGCTTCTCTCATAGTTGAGAGGGAGAAGAGAATCCCACTTTTTTATGCAAAGGTGAATGTAATGAACTTGGGATGGATTTGATGTAATGAATGTGTATACACCTTGGTTCCCTCTCACTGGAATGTGATTTGATGGTGTCAGCCATAAATATTGACTAAGGCAGAACGTACAAAGATCTTTCACCAGAGATCTACTATTAGAGGTCTATTAGTCTTCCACTAGAGATCTTCCACTAGAGATCTACGACTATTGGTCTACGGATATTGACTACGCCTACCTCTCAGGATACTGCATGCGACGAGTACCGTCATTACGTTTACGTACTAGATTGTTCTACCCGGTTACATTTGCCTAAACCACTTAACGGTAAATTTTTGTTTTGTTCCCCGAAGGCCTTTACCCCGTCAAAACTTTCTAAAACATATTTAATTCCGTGCAAATGTATATGCTGAACTCAAATCGATAATTGTTTATTGAAGACACCTACCTTTTTTAATGTTATCGAGCAGAAAAATATGGAACTTCTTGTCGCTGTTTATCTCACCCCCTAATCACGGTTCAAAAATGTTATTCACTGCAGACTGAATTCACGCGTAGTTTTCCGATTTCTCGGTGTTTCTACATCCTTTTTGCAATCACTACGCTGAAAATGAGTTCCGAAACCAAACAAATCGCGGAGTAATTGCTCAAAGTGAGTAAATCGACCGAAATAAGTATCCTATGCATCATGTCATTCAGCGGTGAATCAGATATGAGAACGGTGGTAAGGGATGAGATATAGTCCGATTTATTTATGGACGATATCATTAAAAAAATGGGTAGGTTTCTTCAATGAACAATTATCGATTTGCACGGAATTAAGGATGTTTTGGAAATATTTGAAGGGATAAAGGCCTTCGGGGAACAAAACAAAAATTTACCCACTTAACTGCCGGGACATATCAGAATTTTAAACTCAGCCTTCCGATTTCTCATTTCAAATAAATAATAGATTTCCAATATTAAACAAAATAATAATAATCATAATTCTTTAATAAATTCACCCTATGAAAGGTACTAAAGCCAGTTAGTTGCTGACTTGACTCATAGTGCTATGAGTTCAATACCAGTCTACAGCAGTGGTGAACAAGTAACTTGCAGGGCTAAGGGGAGATAACTCATGACTTCTAATCGAGGCTTTACGCAAGGAATGAGGATTATATATCCCAGTGATTGTAATAAAGGGTTCGGTTCGAAATTCATAGCACCAAAAGTAGGCCGGAGCGTATAACGGCCGAAACGTCGTACAAATAGCAACAAAGTTAAGGACAATAGTCCGAATAATGTAAATACTGTAAACTGATCAAACTTATTATCGCAACAAGAGTAAATGTTTGTTTCATCAATATAGATCATAATAACAACTATTAATATACATCAAATTATATAATTCAATGTATATCAAGGTGATCATAATTTACTTCAATAAAGTGCCCTATAGTAAATAGAAGAATAATAATTGAATCAGAAGTAATATAAGTTTCTAATCATTTCATTCAGTTGTGCCATACGTGATCCACGCTTGGGTGATCATGTCCCAACATAGACTTGACTGACAGGGTAGAATCTTTTCCTACAGTTGCCATTTCTTTTTACGGTAGACTAGTTGCCAACCAAGGCTAGAGAACACAATATGTTCTGCTATTCAATCCTTTTATCCACATCAGTCAGTTGTCATACGTGATATACACTAGGGCGAATATGTCTCGAAAGAGACATTACTGAATGGATAGAGGATTTTCCCGCAGTATGTTGCCATTACTTTCTGCAGTAGACTGGTTGCCAACCAAGGCTACAGAACCTAATCTTTGCTATTTAATCCATAGCTCAAAGAAAAAAAGACAGCTTGATCCCTTTCGGTCAATTTGGTTACCTCTGCGTGGTGTAATGGTTAGCAAGCTCGTATCACTAGAATCATTATAACTGAGTAGTGAGTTCGATCCTTACTGGGTAGACGCTGTTTTCGGCCTCGTGTCACGTCTAAAATTTTTTTTTAATCATATAACCCGAGTAAGGCGGTAACGCCACTGATGTGCAGGAGGCTACGTAAGAGTGAAAAGATTTGGAAAAGAGAAAACGGGAAACCACATCCTAAACAGGGAACAAGGGATGAGCCTCTACACCTGTACAATAGACGTGAGTGGAGTTTGAACCGGGCGATAGTTTAGTCTATCTACTCCAATTGAAATAAATAAATAAATAAATAAAAGAAAAGTGAAAAGATTGGAAAATAGAAAACCCGAAACCACATGCTAAACAGGGAACAAGGGATGAGCCTCTACACCTGTACAATAGACATGAGTGGAGTTTGAACCAGGCGATAGTTTAGTCAATCTACTCCAATTGAAATAAAGAAAGAAAGAAAAGAAAAGTGAACAGATTGGAAAAGAGAAAGCCAGAAACCACATGCTAAACAAGAAACAAGGGATGAGCCTCTACACCTGTACAATAGACGTGGGTGGAGTGTGAACCGGGCGATAGTTTAGTCTATCTACTCCAATTGAAAAAATAAATAAATAGGGGTGTTGAGTTAACTAAGTTATAACTTACTTAAAGTCCAGAAAAAAAAATTTCTTTGAAAAAAATAAAGCACTCGTTCAAATAACTATGAAACTTAAAATTAGCCACAACAATAAAATTAAAATAAAATAAAATCAAAGCAAAATCAAAACTTACTTTAGAAGCTGTTCCCAACCCAAAACACGTGTGCTCTGACCAGTAGATAGAAGAATTATTTTATCTTTTTGGTTACTACGTGGTGTACATGCGGTGTGGGGAGTCAGCTAACTAGACAATAAGCGGACAAAGAAGGCGACTACGCTTAGAAAATCACCTTCTTCCAGGTTTGGGGGTTGTGCGCAGGGCTAACAACCCTGCCCCATAAAGAAAAAACAGTTTGTTACGGAAATAGCAAAAATGCTAATCTACACACCATTGGGTTTAACAGAAATGTTTTTGATCTCTTTTCCAAGGGTATTTGTGCGCAAGTGAATGCAAGAAATTCAAGCGGAACTTCGAAATCGGCTCTCCAATTTCTCATTCTGAAACGATATCCACTTCACCACAACGCACATCTTAGTTTCTAGTACTTATTTGATAATTACTTCTAATTCAGTAGTCCTGGAAATATTATTTAAAGTTGGCTACCATCTGTTTCAAAATCGCCATCTTGAGAACATATAAAGTGATCCAAGCTAGAGAACAAATTTCACCGCAAGGGGAAACATTTATCCGGTTTTCTACGCGGATCTTCTGGCTGACTCCATAGCTGATGCCAATCATCTGATAGAAATGACAGGCTGTTCAGTGAAGGAACTCAAGCATCAGTTCACTAATTTTTCATATCTTGATTAACGTCTGAACTGGTCAGCTCAAATTCATCTCAATGATTATTTGAATAAAATACTTTTGAGATGCATCTCGTTTCAAAACGAAAAATGTAAATGAGAAAAATGTCATTATTATTGAGATAACTTAAAATCTACAAAACAATTTCTACACACATTACCGTAACGGAGAATCAATTCATGAAGATAAGATAAGCAAAAAGCAACTGAATTACTTTCATATTCTCAGATAAATTATTTCCCTTACTGCATTTTTTTTTATTTTTAAACTAGCTTATTGTGTTCGATATGTTAACTACATATCGGATAAACTAAAATATAACAAACGTATTTAAATACCTGGGAAATGTTCTGACAGAGGATGTAAAATGCGATCCAAAGACGCATTGGCATGGCCAATGACGCATTTCAAATGCTTACCAGAGTAGTGAGAGACAAGAAAATAAAGAGTGATGGATTGCTATGTAAAATCTGTCCTTCTTTATGGAAGCGAATATTGGACGATCTCATTAAGAATGAAAGCGAGGCTTGAATCAGCAGAAATGTCGTTTTACAGAAGGATACTGAGGATACCATGGGCCGAACACACAAGCAGCGATAAAAGGTCTTGAAGATGATACAAACGAGAGAAAAAATCATACTTAAATCAGGAAAAGACAGCTGGGGTTCCTGGGGCACGTAATGAGGAAAGAGAGCCTGGAGAATTTAATACTTACAGGACGGATAGAAGGAAAGAGAGACTGGGGAAAGCAACGTGAGACATACTTAATAGACCTGAGCACATAGATGGCGGAGAGGTGTTTGCGATGGATACCAAGAGGAAAATATTGAGAGTGACGAGAGACAAAGCCAAGTGGAAGTCCATGATCTCCTACGTCCTGAAGGGACACGGCACATGAAGAAAAATTGTGTTCGATCACAATGTTGTATTAAATGTTGCTAGACTAAGCCTGAAGATCACCTTTATTCCAGTAAATAATATATTTCAAGTATTATCAAATTTTAACGACTATCTTTTTTCAAATAGTCTGCATAGAGACAAACAGTAACTCTCAATCACAGAACAAGATTCAAAGAAAAGAATGTTGAAGATCTTCTGGCTGACTGTTGTGCGTTGTGGTGCAGTGGATATCGACTCAGAATCGGGGTGCCGTGTTTGAATTCATTGCATTCAATTACGCACAAATACCCTTGGGAAAGGTACTAATCCGTCTCTTCCCTCCAGTTATGGGTTAAACAATAATACAGATTGAGTTCCATCGCCTTGGCTGGCAACCAGTCTACCGCAGAAAGCAATGGCAACCTACTGCGGGATAATCTTCTGCCTAGTCAGTCATGTCTCTTTCGAGACATGATCGCCCAAAGCGTGTATCACGTATGGCACTTAACTGACTGACTCATTCCAGTCATGTCAGAGAGATGATGAATTAGTCAGTTCTCATGAATGACGTCATAAATTTCTCTCTACGTTAGTACTTGGTCACACTAGAAACCTCATAATCTTGAAATAATACTTTTCAAGACATGAAATGTGCCCAGCCATTCAGTTATTTTTAAAGAATATTCTTCAAAAGACTAACAAAGCAATTTGAGGAATTTAGTAGCAGTTGTTCTAAGCTGGATGTGCGTTGTGGTGCAGTGGATAATGGCTTGGATCGACAAATCGGGGAGCCAAGTTCGAATTCCAGTTGAATTCCTTGCATTCACTTACGCGCAAATACCCTTGGGAAAGGTATTAATCCGTCCCTTCCCTCTAGTTATGGGTTAAATAATAGGACAGATTGGGTTTTATAACTTGGCTGGCAACCAGTCTACCGCATAAAGCAATGGCAACCTACTGCAGGATAATCTTTTGCCTAGTCAGTCATGTCTCTTTCAAGACATGATCGCCCAAAGCTTGTATCACGTATGGCATTTAACTGATAGTTGGAATCACGTTTAAGGCTTCTACTGGCCATAACGTGGGGGATCAGTTTTATATTGTTATGAAGTAATAAACTGATCCCCCACTAACTGCTATGTAATTATATAATACATCTCTTCTCGCTCTAGTTATGAGTCAAATAACAGGACAGATTAGTTTTTACAGCCGTGGTTGGCAACCAGTCTACTGCAGAAAGCAATGGCAACCTACTGCAGGATAATCTTCTGCCTAGTCATTCATGTCTCTTTCGAGACATGATCGCTCAAAGCGTGTATCACGTATGGCACTTAACTGACTGACTGTTATAGTCACCGATCTACATTCAGACTAGATAAGCTTAAAAATTGTACCAAACTGGTTAACAACGTGTGGAAACTACAAGATATAAAAGCGGCAATGACCCTGATATAACATGGACTATACTGAAAAAAAAACCCTCAAAACCTACAACGGTGGTGATGTCTGCAGTCTGTACCAAGATAAAAAAGTTAGCCATAGTGTTTTATTTCTAAAACAAAAAAACATTACTAAATGAAATATCCGAGGTGATGTCCAGATGTAATCACACCAAAAAATATATTTTACTATCATACAAATCTGGATTAAAGTGTTTAAAATCCTTAAAAACTGCCTCCCTAATTATGAAAATATCAGTTATTTTAAACATACAGTCGCTCGCACGTAAAAATTTCTGTTGTATTTAGTTATTATAAATCACCTCAAGATACCAAAAGGTTAAAATCGAGGTTTCGTAAATAACTGGTTTCTAAATAATAAAAAAAATATTTAAAAGCTCTATATTATATAAATACTGAGCACTTTTAAATAAAGCTGTATACTGGACTAATTTAATTACGACCGAAAACTGGTTAAAAATAATGAGATAGATAGATAGATAGATAGATAGATAGATAGATAGATATGAACAGACTAAGATAGCTAGATATGAACAGACTAAGATAGATAGATATGAACAGACTAAGATAGATAGATAGATATGAACAGAGTAGGAGAGATAGATATAAACAAACTAGGATAGATAGATAGATATAAACAGACTAGGATAGATAGATAGATAGATAGATAGATAGATAGATAGATAGATAGATAGATAGATATAAACAGACTAGGATAGATAGATAGATAGATAGATAGATAGATAGATAGATATAAACAGACTAGGATAGATAGATAGATAGATAGATAGATAGATAGATAGATAGATAGATAGATATAAACAGACTAGGATAGATAGATAGATAGATAGATAGATAGATAGATAGATAGATATGAACAGACTAGATAGATAGATAGATATGAACAGACTTAGATAGATAGATAGATAGATAGATAGATAGATAGATAGATAGATAGATAGATAGATAGATAGATAGATAGATATGAACAGACTTAGGATAGATAGATAGATAGAAATACTTAGATAGATAGATAGATAGATAGATAGATAGATAGATAGATATGAACAGATAGATAGATAGATAGATAGATATGGAACAGATTTAGATAGATAGATAGATAGATAGATAGATAGATAGATAGATATGAACAGACTAAGATAGATAGATAGATAGATAGATAGATATGAACAGACTAAGATAGATAGATAGATAGATAGATAGATAGATAGATAGATATGGAACAGACTAAGATAGATAGATAGATAGATAGATAGATAGATAGATAGATAGATAGATAGATAAGTGAACAGACAGATAGATAGATAGATAGATAGATATGAACAGACTAAGATAGATAGATAGATAGATAGATAGATAGATAGATAGATAGATAGATAGATAGATATGAACAGACTAAGATAGATAGATAGATAGATAGATAGATAGATAGATAGATAGATATGAACAGACTAAGATAGATAGATAGATAGATAGATAGATATGAACAGACTAAGATAGATAGATAGATAGATAGATAGATATGAACAGACTAAGATAGATAGATAGATAGATAGATAGATAGATATGAACAGACTAAGATAGATAGATAGATAGATAGATAGATAGATAGATAGATAGATAAGTGAACAGACTAAGATAGATAGATAGATAGATAGATATGAACAGACTAAGATAGATAGATAGATAGATAGATAGATAGAAACAGACTAAGATAGATAGATAGATAGATAGATAGATAGATATGAACAGACTAAGATAGATAGATAGATAGATAGATATGAATAGACTAAGATAGATAGATAGATAGATAGGATATGAACAGACTAAGATAGATAGATAGATAGATAGATAGATAGATAGATAGAACAGACTAAGATAGATAGATAGATAGATAGATAGATAGATAGATATGAACAGATAGATAGATAGATAGATAGATAGATAGATATGAACAGACTAAGATAGATAGATAGATAGATAGATAGATAGATAGATAGATAGATAGATAGATAGATATGAACAGACTAAGATAGATAGATAGATAGATAGATAGATAGATAGATAGATAGATAGATAGATAGATAGATATGAACAGACTAAGATAGATAGATAGATAGATAGATAGAACAGACGAAGATAGATAGATAGATAGATAGATAGATATGAACAGACTAAGATAGATAGATAGATAGATAGATAGATAGATAGATATGAACAGACTAAGATAGATAGATAGATAGATAGATAGATAGATAGATATGAACAGACTAAGATAGATAGATAGATAGATAGATAGATATGAACAGACTAAGATAGATAGATAGATAGATAGACAGATAGATATGAACAGACTAAGATAGATAGATAGATAGATATATAGATAAGGAACAGACTAAGATAGATAGATAGATAGATAGATAGATAGAACAGACTAAGATAGATAGATAGATAGATAGATAGATAGATATGAACAGACTAAGATAGATAGATAGATAGATAGATATGAACAGACTAAGATAGATAGATAGATAGATAGATAGATATGAACAGACTAAGATAGATAGATAGATAGATATGAACAGACTAAGATAGATAGATAGATAGATAGATAGATATGAACAGACTAAGATAGATAGATAGATAGATAGATAGATAGATATGAACAGACTCAGATAGATAGATAGATAGATAGATATGAACAGACTAAGATAGATAGATAGATAGATAGATAGATAGATAGAACAGACTAAGATAGATAGATAGATAGATAGATAGATATGAACAGACTAAGATAGATAGATAGATAGATAGATATGAACAGACTCGATAGATAGATAGATAGATAGATAGATATGAACAGACTAAGATAGATAGATAGATAGATAGATAGATAGATAGATATGAAATAGACTAAGATAGATAGATAGATAGATAGATAGATAGATATGAACAGACTAAGATAGATAGATAGATAGATAGATAGATAAGGAACAGACTAAGATAGATAGATAGATAGATAGATAGATAGATAGATAGATATGAACAGACTAAGATAGATAGATAGATAGATAGATAGATATGAACAGACTAAGATAGATAGATAGATAGATAGATAGATATGAACAGACTAAGATAGATAGATAGATAGATAGATAGATATGAACAGACTAAGATAGATAGATAGATAGATAGATAGATATGAACAGACTAAGATAGATAGATAGATAGATAGATAGATATGAACAGGACTAAGATAGATAGATAGATAGATAGATAGATAGATAGATAAGGGAACAGACTAAGATAGATAGATAGATAGATAGATAGATATGAACAGACTAAGATAGATAGATAGATAGATAGATAGATATGAACAGACTAAGATAGATAGATAGATAGATAGATAGATAGATATGAACAGACTAAGATAGATAGATAGATAGATAGATAGATAGATATGAACAGACTAAGATAGATAGATAGATAGATAGATAGATAGATAGATAGATAGATATGAACAGACTAAGATAGATAGATAGATAGATAGATAGATAGATAGATAGATAGATAGATAGATATGAACAGACTAAGATAGATAGATAGATAGATAGATATGAACAGACTAAGATAGATAGATAGATAGATAGATAGATAGATAGATAGATAGATAGATAGATATGAACAGACTAAGATAGATAGATAGATAGATAGATAGATAGATAGATAGATAGATATGAACAGACGAAGATAGATAGATAGATAGATAGATAGATATGAACAGACTAAGATAGATAGATAGATAGATAGATAGATATGAACAGACTAAGATAGATAGATAGACAGATAGATAGATAGATATGAACAGACTAAGATAGATAGATAGATAGATAGATAGATAGATAGATAGATATGAACAGACTAAGATAGATAGATAGATAGATAGATATGAACAGACTAAGATAGATAGATAGATAGATAGATAGATATGAACAGACTAAGATAGATAGATAGATAGATAGATAGATAGATATGAACAGACTAAGATAGATAGATAGATAGATAGATAGATATGAACAGACTAAGATAGATAGATAGATAGATAGATATGAACAGACTAAGATAGATAGATAGATAGATAGATAGATAGATAGATATGAACAGACTAAGATAGATAGATAGATAGATAGATAGATAGATATGAACAGACTAAGATAGATAGATAGATAGATAGATAGATATGGAACAGACTAAGATAGATAGATAGATAGATAGATAGATAGATAGATAGATAGATAGATAGATATGAACAGACTAAGATAGATAGATAGATAGATAGATAGATAGATAGATAGATAGATAGATAGATATGAACAGACGAAGATAGATAGATAGATAGATAGATATGAACAGACTAAGATAGATAGATAGATAGATAGATAGATATGAACAGGACTAAGATAGATAGATAGATAGATAGATAGATAGATAGATATGAACAGACTAAGATAGATAGATAGATAGATAGATAGATAGATAGATATGAACAGACTAAGATAGATAGATAGATAGATAGATAGATATGAACAGACTAAGATAGATAGATAGATAGATAGATAGATAGATATGAACAGACTAAGATAGATAGATAGATAGATATATAGATATGAACAGACTAAGATAGATAGATAGATAGATAGATAGATAAGGAACAGACTAAGATAGATAGATAGATAGATAGATAGATAGATAGATATGAACAGACTAAGATAGATAGATAGATAGATAGATATGAACAGACTAAGATAGATAGATAGATAGATAGATAGATATGAACAGACTAAGATAGATAGATAGATAGATAAGTGAACAGACTAAGATAGATAGATAGATAGATAGATAGATATGAACAGACTAAGATAGATAGATAGATAGATAGATAGATATGAACAGACTAAGATAGATAGATAGATAGATAGATATGAACAGAGACTAAGATAGATAGATAGATAGATAGATAGATAGATAGATATGAACAGACTAAGATAGATAGATAGATAGATAGATAGATATGAACAGACTAAGATAGATAGATAGATAGATAGATAGATATGAACAGACTAAGATAGATAGATAGATAGATAGATAGATATGAACAGACTAAGATAGATAGATAGATAGATAGATAGATATGAACAGACTAAGATAGATAGATAGATAGATAGATAGATAGATATGAACAGACTAAGATAGATAGATAGATAGATAGATAGATATGAACAGACTAAGATAGATAGATAGATAGATAGATAGATAGATAGATATGAACAGACTAAGATAGATAGATAGATAGATAGATAGATATGAACAGACTAAGATAGATAGATAGATAGATAGATAGATATGAATGAGACTAAGATAGATAGATAGATAGATAGATAGATATGAACAGACTAAGATAGATAGATAGATAGATAGATAGATATGAACAGACTAAGATAGATAGATAGATAGATAGATAGATATGAACAGACTAAGATAGATAGATAGATAGATAGATAGATAGATAGATATGAACAGACTAAGATAGATAGATAGATAGATAGATAGATATGAACAGACTAAGATAGATAGATAGATAGATAGATAGATATGAACAGACTAAGATAGATAGATAGATAGATAGATAGATAGATATGAACAGACTAAGATAGATAGATAGATAGATAGATAGATAGATATGAACAGACTAAGATAGATAGATAGATAGATAGATAGATAGATATGAACAGACTAAGATAGATAGATAGATAGATAGATAGATAGATAGATAGATATGAACAGACTAAGATAGATAGATAGATAGATAGATAGATAGACATGAACAGACTAAGATAGATAGATAGATAGATAGATAGATATGAACAGACTAAGATAGATAGATAGATAGATAGATAGATAGATATGAACAGACTAAGATAGATAGATAGATAGATAGATAGATAGATATGAACAGACTAAGATAGATAGATAGATAGATAGATAGATAGATAGATAGATATGAACAGACTAAGATAGATAGATAGATAGATAGATATGAACAGACTAAGATAGATAGATAGATAGATAGATAGATATGAACAGACTAAGATAGATAGATAGATAGATATGAACAGACTAAGATAGATAGATAGATAGATAGATAGATATGAACAGACTAAGATAGATAGATAGATAGATAGATATGAACAGACTAAGATAGATAGATAGATAGATAGATATGAACAGACTAAGATAGATAGATAGATAGATAGATATGAACAGACTAAGATAGATAGATAGATAGATAGATATGAACAGACTAAGATAGATAGATAGATAGATAGATATGAACAGACTAAGATAGATAGATAGATAGATAGATATGAACAGACTAAGATAGATAGATAGATAGATAGATATGAAACAGACTAAGATAGATAGATAGATAGATAGATATGAACAGACTAAGATAGATAGATAGATAGATAGATATGAACAGACTAAGATAGATAGATAGATAGATAGATATGAACAGACTAAGATAGATAGATAGATAGATAGATAGATAGATAGATATGAACAGACTAAGATAGATAGATAGATAGATAGATAGATAAATAGACTAAGATAGATAGATAGATAGATAGATAGATAGATAGAACAGACAGATAGATAGATAGATAGATAGATAGATAGATAGATATGAACAGATTAGTTAGATAGATAGATAGATAGATAGAACAGACTAAGATAGATAGATAGATAGATAGATAGAAACAGACTAAGATAGATAGATAGATAGATAGATATGAACAGACAGATAGAAGATAGATAGATAGATAGACAGACAGACTAAGATAGATAGATAGATAGATAGATAGATAGATAGATAGATAGATATGAACAGACTAAGATAGATAGATAGATAGATAGATAGATAAGTGAACAGACTAAGTAGATAGATAGATAGATAGATAGATAGATAGATAGATATGAACAGACTAAGATAGATAGATAGATAGATAGATAGATATGAACAGACTAAGATAGATGATAGATAGATAGATATGAACAGACTAAGATAGATAGATAGATAGATAGATAGATAGATAAGTGAACAGACTAAGATAGATAGATAGATAGATAGATAGATATGAACAGACTAAGATAGATAGATAGATAGATAGATAGATAGATATGAACATCTAAGATAGATAGATAGATAGATAGATAGATAGATAGATAGATATGAACAGACTAAGATAGATAGATAGATAGATAGATAGATAGATAGATATGAACAGACTAAGATAGATAGATATAGAAAGATAGATAGATATGAACAGGCTAAGATACATACATACATACATACATACATCGTAATGTTAAGGAAAAGAGATTTCTTTCCAGTAAAGATGAGACGAGAGGACGTAGGTAGTGGAATTAAATAGGAGAGTGTTGAATAAAAAAGACTCGGATATGAAATGACGGTGGGGAACAAAAGAAAGTGCATCGCCTACTTCCGACATCTGCAAATGTCAAATCTGGCATTTGAATCGAATAGATGTACGCGGGGAGTGTCGGGAAATTGAGAATTCCAAGCAAATATGCGCTGTTGGAGACAGTTTCGTTAAAACCCTACACGACGTAATGACATATGTCTTGAAGTGCGACACATGCTGAAAAGTCTTTGGCCCTATCACCAAACAGGTCCAAGGCAACAAAAAATCTAGTAAAAATTTACGTCGGTTCAACGATTTGTTTTTATTTATTCGTATAATAACACAGATTATGTTCCGACAAAATGAAATGTTGAACAGTGAATTTTGGGAGGAAAACAATTTTAAAGTTTGTTTTTTTTATTATTTTTTATTTATCGTTTCACCTCAAGGATGTGCGTTGTGGTGCAGTGGATATCGACTAGGAACAACAAATTCCAGTTGAATTGCTTGCATTCACTTACGCGCAAATACCCTTGGGAAAGGTATTAATCTGTCTCTTCCCTTCAGTTATGGGTTAAATAATGGAACGGATTGGGTTCTATACCCTTGGCTGGCAACCAGTCTACCGCAGAAAGCAATGGCAACCTACTGCAGGATAATCTTCTGCCCAGTCGGTCATACCTCTTTGATCGCCCAAAGCGTGTATCGCGTATTGCACTTAACTGACTGACCTCAAGAAAGGCGGTACCGCCCCTGATGTGCAGGGGTCTACATAAGAGAGTAAAAGGCAGGAGGAGAGTGAAGAGAAAGAACAAGTTGTAGGGGTGTCATAGAAAGGGCAAGAGAAGGATCGGAGCACAGGTGTGAAGACAGTTGCGAAGGTAGAGAGAAAGGAAAAGAACAAGATACACGGGGTGATGTAGAAAAAACGGGGAAGTGGATAAGAGATGGGAATCGACATTGCATCTAAATTCCCTGGGTTGTAGCCGTCAGGAAAGCAAATATACGGAAGAGAGTTCTACATGCGGGAAGTGCGAGAAAAGAAGTTGATGGGATCTTGCTACCAGTCTGGTTGCTCGAGTACATTCTCGTGGAGGGGGGACACCAGTGGAAATATTTGTAAAAGAGAAACATGAAAGCCACATCCCGCCAGTGAGAAAATGGCTGGAGTCAATCTGCCAGGTCTGGACCAATCATATTAGAGATTCTCCTTTGGAGCCTGTCGAGAACCCTGAGATGAATAGCAGGGGAGCCTGAGCAGGTATGACAAGAATATTCTATGCACGGTCGGATGATTGATCTTCAGTTTTTGCAATGAAACTGTTCAATATCTAAACTTATTTATAAATGGAACTTTGTGTGTCTGTGCCCGTTACCTAAAGACTCCGAAACAGCTGAACCGATTTTCTTGAAAATTTACAAAGTTGTCCACGGTTTCGCTTTAACTGGAAACAACTATTGCTTTTTAGTCTTTCGTGCCAACGTCCAACGAGTCAGAGCTCCAGGTCCATGGGTTAGCTTTAAAGCTTTCATTACACCCGAGCAACGCTGGGCTATACCGCTACTCAAGAGATAAAGAAACAAATAGAATTAATGCTCAACTAATGTTTCCTGATAAAGACTTTCGCAGATATGGTATCCATGTGTCGTAAGCCATGGTTTTGTGCGTTAATTTGGTATATGTCTTTGTATTTATTGAGAAAAGAGGGTGTAGCGATTTAACATGCATTTCAGAATAGTAAAAGGAAACAGTGACTAACCAATTAAGTTTTTGAATAAATTCTGGCTGATTTTTCGTGAAAAGTAAGGCTTTATTTACAAAAGTTAGAAAGAAAGATGTCACTAAAAATATTGTACTTCGCTAGCGACTACTTTTGCACTGCTTTCTGACAGATTTTGAATTCCACGTCGGAAGAACGACACGTTTTTGAGGCTAACCATAAGTCGACCCATTTTTTGAAATCTACATGAAAGTGAAAGTAGTGCTCAGCCAGTGAATATGACGAGTGGAGTAGGACTTTCTATTTAAGTCTTTGCAAGTACGGTTTCACCCATTTTGTAACATGTGGCGTAGCGTTGTTATATTCCAACATCACTCTGTCATTACTTTACTCGTATAGAGGCCGTTTTTTCTTTAATGCTAGGCTCATACGCATCAGTTGTAGTCAACAGTGATCTCCCGTGATGGTTTCACTCATAATAAACTAGCAGTATAGGCCGGCATTAATCGGGTATAATGAAAACATTAAAACTAATCCATGGTCCTGGGGCTCAGACACTTTGGAGGTTGGCACGAAAGACTAAAAAGCAACAGCTGTTTCCAGTTAAAGCGAAACCGTAGACTGAAAGAAAAATGAATGGATGTAAGTCAAATTTTGATTTCCTGGTATCGATATCAAATAAGTTTTTTTTGTCGTAAACTGAATTTTGAAGGCTAAATAAGTCCTCTAAGTAAATGGTTTCATGGCTGAGACTAAGAACTAAAATTATACCTACTTAGAGCCAAACCCGAAGCAAAAACTAAAATAAAAGGGCTAAAAAAAATACAGACATACAGGCAGATAAACAGACACGCGCTCAAACATCTTGCTTTTATATATATATATATATATATATATATATATATATATATATATATATATAATCGATTTCCTGCACTCAATATCGTTTCTTATGTCTTTGTCTATGGGTGTATCAAATTTGTTTAAAATCGGACCACTCCTTCTATAACCCGATTTTTCGATTATCGATTTTCGATATTTATCGGGGATACCTCGACACAAAACCTAGCTAAGAACACTCGCAGATGCTTATAGTACAACTGTGTAAATTTTCAAGAAAATCAGTTCAGCCATTTCGGAGTCTATAGGTAACGGGGACACACACACACACACACACACACACACACACGCACACAAAGTTCCATTTATAAATAAGTTTAGATTACACCCAGCTAATCCCACCAAATGCAGAGCAGAAGCTTCGAAACGTGGATATACGGCTTTGTCGCCGATTTTTGATGCATGGCCGGTCTTACCCAAGACCGTCTAAAAGAAGGCCGGCTGCATGTGACGTCAAGAACACGTGACGTCATCATCTTAAGTCCTAACTTTCAACAAGACGTTTGTGTATTTAGATTTTTCACAGTCTTTTTACATTGTCTGTTTTTTTTCTTTTAAATATTGCATTAACTTATAAACAAAAACAATGCCTTACAGATGTGTTGTACCAAATTGCAAAAGAAATTATAAAAATGTCCCAAAAGTTCATGTATTTTCTTTGCCGAAAGATAAAGGAATTATCTGATCTCTGGATTCGTACTATCGAAAGAGACAATTTTTTACCTACTAAATTCAGCAGAGTGAGTATATTTTTTGTATTAAAAAATAAGCAAATATAATTGAAACTTTTATGATTAAATCAATTTCATATCTTTGTAATTCACAACACAAAGTTATAACATAAATCTAGCGAGAAATTTAATTCAGCATGACTTGACTTTATGACTCACGTTGCTTTTAAAAGCTAAAAAAACTCATTTTTAAAAAATAAACTTTAAAGAAATTTTCAATATAAATTCAAAAAGGAATATTTTATAGACATAAAATATAATTCTAATAATTCCAACATTTCTTAATATTTTTATTCTTAAAAAAGAAACTTTAAGGATTGAATTGATTTCATTTTTGTAATTCACAATACATTAAAAAAAAATTGCGTATGTTTTTAAAAAAGAATTTAAAGAAATTTTCGATATAAATTTATAAAGGAATATTTTTATAGGCATATAATTCTAATAGTCTAACAATTTTTTAAAATTGTTTTATTCATAAAAAATGTTTTGATTTAAAAATGTATAAATGTTAAAATTCTCTCTATATTTGTACTTAGCTTAATCACTGATAATCATTTTGTTGAATTAATAAATTAAATCATATTCTTTAAAAATATCAGAGAATTTCACTTTTCCTAGAATTGTAAGAAAAATGCTTGCGTATTTATATGTTTGCTGAATTAATTTTTTTCTTAGATTTTCACAAGAATTTAAAATAGGTTTGGTTTTTAAATTTTCTTTTAGGTATGTGAACTACATTTTCAACTGGCGGACATAAGGAGAGCATCTTCAGCATTTGACAAAAAAAAAAAAAAAAAAAAAAAACAGGTTTCAAAATTGCAGTTAGACTTCAAAAAACATATTTTCGGGATGGTGCTATCCCTAAAATTTTCCCAAACTGTCCCTCATATTTATCTTCATTCAGCACATCTAGAGATCACCAGATTCTAGGAGAATTCAACTGGAGAATTCTGCCCGTAAAGGTGCTTTAAATAAAAGTATTACTGATGACTTAGCATATAAAAAGCAGAAAAAATTCATAATATTGATGATGTAGAAGGGAAATTGAATTTTCTTGGTAGAAATTACTGGAATGCTGTTAGGCAGCAAGGAACACTTATTATATGCAGCAGCATCAAATCTCCAAATCCAAAAATCAATCTGTCTCTTGTAATTGAATCTGATTTTACTGTACATGTGTTTTGTAGAGATGTGGAAATTAAGACAATAAGGGACTATAAGGTTCCTAAAAATGTAACCAACCAAAATACTCTTGAAATTCTGATTGAAAACATGAAGAAAATTGACACAGAACAACAGCACACCAAACCTCGAAATATGATTTTTATATTAAAATTGGTAATGTCATTTCTAGTATTGGTGCAAGAAGAATCAAACAAATATTTTAGTTCCATCAAAGTTATATATGAGCAGCTAAACTTAATGACACTGAATAAGAATCAACAGAAATGATTATATTTTCTTCAATGTTACATAACTGCTCATCTAAAGGGTACAAATTATTAAGAGACTACAAAAACATAATTTTGCCAAGCTATTCAACCATTAAAAAACTTACCTTAACAACATATATGAATCCTTTGATTGAGCAACATGATAACAATTTTCGTATGTATATTAAAAATAAATGTAAGTTACTAGAGCAGAAGGACACCACAGTATCGTTACTTGTGAATAAAATTCATCTAAAGCCTTATTTTGATTATAAGGGTGGTAATATTGTTGGCTTATCTGACAACAGCAATGAAGCTGCAACAAGTGCATTTGCCTTTATGATTAGCAGTGTATTCCCACAATATAAGGATGCTGTACATGTTATGCCAACTAAATGTATTAAAGCTGAGAATTTATTTGATATAGTTAAATGAATAATAATTGGTTGAGAGGAGATATGTTTGATAATACTTGAAAGCCTAACAGATCATAATGCAATAAATAAAAAAAGCTATATCTTTTTTTTTGCAGTCCCCCAAAACTTTCCATTTTATATCCCCACCCAGTTATGAAGTCTCAACCTCTTTTTTCCTTTTCAACTCAGTCCATATATTAAAATGCATCAGAAACAATTGGCTTGGTCAAAAAATGCAAGTAAATGCATGCTGTTCCCAAACGTTTGTCACAATGGAAATCAGGAATCAGATACTATTCAAATGGCCCCATTTTGTACCTTACAGAAGGTTCCTGCCCTTGAATTTCAGTCAATTTTGAAATATTGTTATAAATTGACCTCAAAGGCACTTTTTCCTACTAGCCTTAAATGTAATTTAGTTTTTCAAATTTTTAATGAGTACACTATTCAGGGATTACTGACCTTAGGAAAACAAATGTTTGCCTAATTTTTCAGAACTTGTAAAATATATAAACTTATTTTATATTTGGTGGACAATAATGAATGTAAAAACACCATATAAAGGTTGTCGACTAAGAAATAAGTATTGTAATCCACTTAGAGTAAATGAAGAAAATTTTAAATTTCTCTCTTAATTCTGTGACTGGTTAGAATCTTGGAATAGCATTTTTGGAAGAAATGGCAAATTAACAAAAGAAACTTTCACTGCTTTGCATTATACAGCCTATGCATTTCTAGAACTGAGCAAGTTTTGCAAAGAAGAATTGAAAATGCTATACATACTACCTGGCAAATTTCAAACTGACTACCTTGAGGCAAGGTTTGGTCAGTACCGGCGACTTAGCCGGGATCAGTATAATATCTCGATGCAGCAAGTGTTTGAGTGTGAAAAAAATTAGAATGCTATCAGTTTTAAAACTGAGCCTACCATTTAATCAGCAATGCATTAAAATTGATTTAAAGAATTTACAAGAACCAAAATGGGATGAAGTGACAGAGGAGCAAAAGTTAGATGTGTATAAATTTAAAATTGATGTTAAAGAGGATGATGTTAATAAATGTAGAGAAGTTCTTCCTGTAAAACTATACTTAGCAGGTTATTGCTTTCATGTAGTTTTTAAGAAAATTAAATGCAATAGTTACAAAGATTTAATATCTGGAAGAGATAATGTGGAAAAAATACTTGAAATAAACTGCTATTTTCAGGGGATTAACAGGTGGTCTCTTATCTTCTAATGATAAAGCTACAAATTTTGTTTTATATAATTATGCAATCATTTTCCCAAACTGTCCCTCATATTTATCTTCATTCAGCACCTCTAGAGAGTCACCAGATTCTAGGAGAATTCGACTTCACTTCATTCGGTAAATCAAAGGAAATTAGCCATGCATATAACATTGAATGTTTTGGCAGATAATGAGCTTCTTTTTAATGTTGACACTTGTGATGAGGGTCACAATGTAGAAGAAATCGAATGCTTGTCTGGAGCTCTACAAATGCTCTTTTAAATAATTTTTGTTCCAGGGAAAATAATAATATTATAAGTAACAAGTTAAGTAAAAAAAGAAAATTTCAAACATTCAGCTAAATTTTACATCTGTAATGTATTTTCTATAAGTATTATTTGATTTTTAGATCTATTTATTGTTTGCATCTAATTTATCGGTCTCTTATATTCAATAGTTTTATTCATCATTTACTTGTAATGTTTGTTTATTTAGTGGTTGTTGGTTCCCTTATTCATAATTCAGTTGTTGTTGTATTTAAGTAACAATCATTTAATAATTACAATATTGTAAACATTACAGAATAATTCTTAAAATTAAAATAAATAAAAACATGCAAATTAAAACAATGTTGATTTTATAATTAATAAAAAATTGTTTTCTAATTTGAAACAAATTTTAATTATGAATGAATTTAATTTCAGTCTATTAAATTTTGTATCTGTAACCTATTTTTCCATAAAGTATTATTTGTTTTTTGAATCTATTTTGTTTGTATCTAATTTGCTTCTTATTTATATTCAGTTGTTTTATTTTTTAATCATTTACTTGTAATTTGTTTGTGTGTTTATTCAATTATTGTTTGTTCCTCAATTCATAATTCAGTTGTTGCTGTAAGTGTATAAGAAGACTAAGAGTAATAATCACTTACGATATTGTAACTTTACAGAATAATTGTTAAAATCGAAATAAAAACATGCAAATTAAAACAATGCTGTTTAAAATTCTAAAATATATATATATATATTTTTAAATTTGAAACAATTAGAATAGTGAACGAATTTAGTTTTTAAATTTTAATGAAATGTAACGTGATATTTTCTTTTGTTTATTTACTTTAAAACCGCTTTCAGCAACAATTTATTACTATCATTAATCATTTAGAAAAGAATAAATATTATTAAATAAAGTTGAATAGTATACAATCTTACTCTGTTTCTTTTTTCATCGTAATTTAAAAAATGTTTTCTAAGACTTTTTCTTTAGTTTATATTGTACAATCATTCATTACTGCTGGTCTTATTAACCGAAGACCTACGTAGGACTACTTTTGTAACGTCAAGTCACGATTGAGCTGTCCTTCTTCTTTTTAGACGGTCTTAGCTTACCTCACGATCTTCTACGCTTAAGGTTATCATAGTGTATTCACTTTTAATCGCCGCTTACGATACGATACAAAAATGATTTACTCTAATGCCAGGGAACAGCTGTTTATACGTGATAAGACACTGTTCGACATTTCTCAGTTTCAACTCGTATGGCACCGAATGTCCTTGCCTTTGAATCATTCCTAATGCTTTCAAACGTTTTGAAACTGTTTTGTGATCAACTTCTAATGATTCTGCAAGTTCAGATTGCGCCTCACATGAGTCTTCATGAAGTCATGCCTCCAATTCTTCGTCTTCTAACTTTTTCGGTGAGCCAGAGCGTCCTGCTTCATCAACAACAAAATCCTTATTTTTGAAGCGTTTAAACTAATCTTTGCATGTTGTTTCCGACAGAGCATGGTGGTCGTAAGCCCCCAACAAGAATTCTGTGTGCTTCAGCTGTAGGTTTCTTTTGAATAAAGTAGTGCAGTACAATTCCCGCATATTTCACGCTAAGAAAAATAAAGTTGTTTACACTTCTGTGAAATGACATAAACTTTATTTCAAGTTTGCTTATAGTACTTCGTTACAGATGCCTTACCATCTGAAACTACACGCACGCAGTTCTAGGATCGCTATCTTTTGGAAAACAGCAAGAACTTATTCACGCTCTTATTACTTAACTAGTGAGTAAATGACTGACAGGCCAAAGAGAAAATATAAAGAGTTAAATGCTTCATAGTCCAACGCAAGATAGTAAATTGAGGAGAGCCGTAATCGGCTGTACCATAAAGGGACTTTTTATATAAAGGTGGTCCGTTGGGTTATATTTGCGTATTAATCTTTGCATGCGTGCGTCTTCTCAGTTGTGAATGAGTATATGACAAGTACCAGGCATGTGTACCTTTTATTTATCAATTAGTTTCATACCATTTACGCCATTGTTAATTTTCTCGGGTGAGTCTGCAGTGTTAAAGGTTAAATGATAGACCGAAATATAGAAATCGCAGTAAGTGATTTGTAGAGTCGTTTGGGGTTATTTACGAACTGTTATTCTCCGTCCAAAATAAATAGAAATGTTGAACTTTCCAAATGTTGAGGTCAGAGAAGTAGATTCCTGAGTTAAACTTAAAAGAAGGAATGTCGGTCTTCTTTAGTAATTCCAAGCCTCTATGCCTTTCAAGACAATAATTTGCAAAGAAATGGAAATATTCATGCAGACAATTACCTACAAATATTCCCTTCTTCAATAATCCTAAAGCAAATAATAGAATTTATTTATGTCTCTTCTGGATTAAATACAGTATTCATTGTATTCCTGTCAAGGTTGATGATGGAGGTAACAGATGTAATGCGGCTTCACCTGGAGAGGTTAATTAATTACGAAAACTTGGTATACATAATTACTCAATTAGTCTTGTCCGTCAATGATTGTTGGGCGGCAATGATAAATATTTTTCAATATAGCAGCTGGCAGGACAGAGCGCTATTGAAAAGAAATGAAGGCCTTTATAAGACATAATAAGCCGCTTTTTTTTCTTTTTAAAGAGCTTATATTTTCAGTATTCGATTAAATGTGAAGTGGTAGAAAGGCTATTAACATAAGAAAGGGAAACAACTAACCGACTTTACCCAGTTATCAATCAACTGCATCCAGAGGTCTCGTCACTTGTACGCCCTGTATAAGCTACCTTTTTGCCACAGTCAAAACAAAAATAGAAACCTGTTAAACTCATTGTAAACCTTGATAGACTAGTCATTTTCGGATTCCTTAATGAGGGTATTCGGATGTGCGTTGTGGTGCAGTGGATATCGGCTCGGAACACGCAAATACTCTTGGGAAAGGTATTAATATGTCTCTTCCTTCCAGTTATGGTTTAAATAACAGGACAGATTGGACTCTATAGCCTTGGATGGCAACCAGTCTACCGCAGAAAGCAATGGCAACCGACTGCGGGATAATCTTCTGTCCTGTTATTTAACCCATAACTAGAGAGAAGAGTCGGATTAATACCTTTCTCAAGGGTATTTGTGTCTAAGTGAATGCAAAGAGTTTAACTGGAATTCGAACTCGGCTCCCCGATTTCTCGTTCTGAGTCGATATCCACAACGCACATTCATTATAGGTAGACAAAATTGCGTAGTACATTATAGAATTGTTGGGTCTAGATAGAACGTGATAGAGTATAGAGATTTGCTTAGAATAGATAGGTTTACCTAATATATTATAAAATAGACAAGGTTGCTTTGTACATTATAAGATAGACATGTTTGCTTAACATATTACAGGCTAGATAGATTTGTTTAGTACATTATAGGATAGATAAATTTACCTAGTATATTATAAGGTAGAAACATTTGCTTAGTACAATATAGGATAGATAGGTTTACCTAGTATACTATAGGGTAAACAAACTTCATTAGTAAGTTTTTAACATATAAGTTTAACTAGTACATTATCAGGTAGAGGACGTTGGTTATTATATTATATGATAGACACGTTTAACAAAACATTATTATAAGGTAGACATACTTGATTAGGACATTATAGGGTAAACAAATTTGCTTAATACATCAAGGGGAATATTGATTTGTCAGTACATTTATAGAGTAAACATTTGTCTAGTACATTATATAGTTGACTGAATAGCTTAGGATATTATAAGTTAGTCAGACTTGATTAGTACATTATGGAGTAGACAGATTTTCTTAGTTCGTTATAAGGTAGAAAGACATCATTACTATAGTATAGAGGCAAAGAATTTGCCCTCTGCATTATAGGGTCGACTGACTTGCTTTGTACATTATAGACTGATATGCTTAGTATATTATAGGGTAAGAGTATCCACCTATGACATTATAGAGTAGACATATTTACTCAGTACATTAGAGAGTGTATAGTTTTGCTTTGTATATTTTTGCCAAATTGGAATATAATATCAGTGAGAATGGTATGGTGTTCACAATGTATGGATGAAAAGTGAGTATTAATAATCTCAGCTAGAATTCGAACCCGCTTCGTTGATTGTATTTTTATGGCTGTAAAACGTGACTTCATTTAATACTTCTTTCAGTGTTATCGCATTGTTTGTCATTACTTTTTGACTGGTTATTTTAAGAAGAAAAATAACATCATTTTTTTTTTCGGGAAAATATTTTTTGCCATATCGAACTAAACATCCCATTTGTAGAATCTCAATGAAATAAAAAAATAACAGCAACATGAATGTTTTTTAAAGCGAGAGGAATAAAAAACAGTTTTCTTTGCCGAAAGTGAGAATATAGAAAAATAACTAGACGAGGAAGGAAAACAGATATACAGCAGGCGATTATTACCGGTGAGAAGTATGCATGTCTTTACCTTAGTCTGGTACAAGGTCACGTTATTTAGGTAACTAATTAGAAACATCATACAAGTGGGTTTGTGAAACAAGCTTTGCTCCTCACGCTATGACAGGCATTATTTGCGACGTTTAGTTTCGTCTGGCACAATCGTTTTTTTTGAACACCCACTCTAAAAAATCGGGAGAAAATACGAGAAAATTTAAAAATTAAGATATAAATTTCCTAAGCCTGGTACAAGGATATCAGTGCACCCAATGTGGACATAACACAAGCAAACTGGTCTACGAGACGAGCTAAAAATCCGACAAGATGCATCAGTATTCTTGTAAACTTAGATTAGTTTAGCACAGAAACATAATAATGAGTGTCTACACATTAATGAATTAATCAGTTTGCAATACGAGTTTCTTAAATATCCCAGTAGGTGTCGTAGATACTTTCTAAATTATGGCTTGACAAAAGGCTATGACGTTTGCACAAACAATAATAATCAATTTATTTTTGTGAAAAATAAATTTTTAGCATATAATGATTATTACACAAATAAAATTTTGAAAATCTGTCACAAGCACCAAGAGAAAAAGAGAGACAAAAAAGAAAGAGAATGAAAGAAAGAAAGAGAATAATAAAGAACTAAAGAAAAGGTAAAAGAAACAAACAATGAAAGAATCAACGATATGTAGAAAAAAGAAAGAATGAAAAACGAAATGAAGTTTGTGTAAAAAAACAACTGAAAAATAAACAAAAAAGAACGAGGATGAAAATTAAAATGCAAAAAAATAAAATTAAAAATAAAGAAAAAATAGAGAATGAGAAATAAAGAAAATTATTTTTACAGTAATTTTTATCCTGTATAAGGCTCAAGAGCCATTCGAGCTGGGGTTACAATATAAGAGAAACAGTGTATAATTATGTGTGGAAAATTGAGAAAGCATGAAAGAAAATTGATGTAAGGAAAAAATAAATAAAAAAGATAAACAAAGAGAATGAGAAAGATTGAAATAAAGAACGAGAATGAGAAAGAAGAAAGAAAGAAAAAGAAAGAAAAAAGACAAAATATCGATTAAAAATATATAAAATGTTGTTCTATTTAAAGAGATTGAGAAAGACATGATATCAGTGAAAGATAATGCAAATTAAGTTGCAGAAAGAGAAAAGAAAGAAAAAGGGAACAAGTAAGGAGGAGAAAGTGACAGAAAAATAGGAGAGATTAAAAAAAGTAACAAATATTAGTGGGTAGGGAATTAGCTGTGAAAGACTGAAGAGAGACAAAATAAGACGTTTGGATTCTGATTGCAAGAAAGATGCAAAGAAAAAAGCTAGAAAAAGAAAGAGCGGGAAAAATAGATTAGACTGGGGCAATTCTAATCAAATTTCCTTTCTAAGTCTGATAATAACCAACGTTTTCCTGTTGCTGTGCCATTGTTACGTAAAGAAAGGTGTCATTCCCTGAATTGCTGCGCTATAATCCTTTATTTATAAGGACCTTAAGAAAAATGTCTTCATCGTTCGTGTTCATTACGATTACAGCCTGACAATTGTTTAACTTTCCCGGCCTTTACCACGCAATATACTGCTTTGTTAGTCACATGATGTTTGCTCTGTTTTCAGTTGAAGGACTGAGAAGCAAAAAAAAAAAAAAATTTTCTCAAGTAAATATGGAATCAAATATTGACCCCAATCTTACAATCGAATTTTAATCAGACCTTAGGATTTGTTTGGAACTTGTGAAGATCATGCATCTTTAAGGATCTTTCTTTCTCCTTGGATTTAGTTTTAATTATATTTTTCTTTGATTTTATTTTGTTTTGTTTTGGTATTATATATATATATATATATATATATATATATATATATATATATATATGTGAGTTAAATATATTGATCAGAATCCGACAAGATGAGAGAATAAAGTAAAAGAATAAAATAGGAAACTTAACTCAATCTAACATGTTTCAATCTTATTAAAGTTACTTCAGGGACCGATAAATTAATAAAAAGTAACGAAGAGACAATATACTTGTATGTTGTGATATGGGGTAAAATTATATTGATCAGATAAGCGTCATGTGTATTAAATCAATAGACATTTTTTAAATGAATGTGCGTGGAATAGTATGCGTATAATATTAGATGTATATTTAAGTATAGAACCGCTTGCCTGTTTAGGTGTATGTTGGACGGTAGCGCTACTTAATATACATGTACATGTGCTGTGCGCATTAATATGTGTCACGTCTATTAAAGCAAAAGAAAAATTTAAATCTATGTGTGGGAAATATTTTGTTATATGTATTATTTTTTTCTATCGGTCTATGAAGAAGCTTTAATAAAAATTAAACATGATAGATTGAGATACGTTTTTCATTTTTTATTTTATTCTGTCATATATATGCATATATATATATATATAGAAGTATATGTGTGTGTTAACTATAGCATGTATATATAAATACACATACACAAACATATATATAAGTCATCCACATACAAGCCCGTTTCGCTATATCACAGCTCATCGCTGTGGCTAGACGCATCCATTTGCTTCTGGCCGGGTTCGAAACTCGACCGATTTGGTGTCCGTCGGAGTCGCTACTCCCTAAGCCATCGATCCATGAAATCAGAGAAGGGGAACTTTAACGTGTTGCATATAAGCAGTGTATGCACACGCCAGTCACCGAAAGAACATTTCAGAAGAGTCACGCATATAGCAGAAGTGGAAACTGTTTTTAATTTTTTCTTCTCCAGAGAGCTCGATCGCAATGAGAACATATATATATATATATATATATATATATATTGATTTTTTTAATACTTAATTTTTGGTCATAATAGGGATAGACCAGCGCACGTTTGTATTAAAATGTGTTCAATACAAATATATTGCAGAAGTTTTTAATATTTTCTATTTGTAAACGAGTTATTACGTCACCTAGGTTTCTACTATCAGTGGTGTCTTCAGGCGTTTTTGAATTACTGATTTGTACCGTTTACCGTTTTTCTTTTTAAAAACGCTCACGTGGCAGGAGATCTTTGAACGCACAATTTTTAAAATTAAAACGAATTATGGCGTTTACATCCACGGCTGTATGAACCTAAGAGGTATTTCTTAGTATGGTTACACTTAGTCATAATTTCCGTTCTTTTATTCAATGGCTTATTTTTGTTTGGGAATAGCATAACCTCTAACTTTTCTTCTTGGAACAGTCTACATATTATGCCACCGTTGTAAGGCTTGGCTGTTTTTACAATGCTCCACGTTATATATATATATATATATATATATATATATATATATATATATATATATATATTAATGCAGGTTTCATTGAATAATATAGACAAGTTTTGTCTATTAATTTTGTGTAGGATGTTCTTATGTGAGCCGAAAGCTTAGACCTGATAAAAAATTCAACAAATACTGTGATTTTTTGTTGTCTTTTAACGACATCACCACCAAGTATATCAGACGGTATGAACGGATCCTACACAAAATTAATAGACAAAACTTGTCTATATTATTCAATGAAACCTGCATTAATGAAAAAATGCTGCCAAAATACACACACAATATATATATATATATATATATATATATATATATATATATATATATATATATATATATATATATATATATATATATATATATATATATATATATATATATATATATATATATATATATATATATATATATATATAATTTTTGGATATTCTACAATTTCAAGGGTAATACGTATTTAAACATTTTTTTCTAAATTATATTATGCTGTTAATTAAATTAAATAAATTCAACATTGAGTTCTTTGGAGTTTGTCTCTATTGGAATTTAGCTGACTAGTATACCAAGTATTCTACGTTATATATATATATATATATATATATATATATATATATATATATATATATATATATATATATATATATAGTGCGCGCCAAAAAATGTATGCCCAATTCAGGAAAGAAACAACTTTTATAGACATTGTCATACTAAATTTATTCACACATCACTAGATTAATACAAATTATCGTTGTAATCTGCTATCACAAGAGATTCTCAAGCTGGTGGCCTTTACATTACAGACATTTATTAGTACAGCGATCTACTGCTTGAAAAACAAAATGTCCAGTGAGATTACTGCACATGCATATTCAATTTATTGTCTAATGGCCGCCGATGTAATGCCATCTGTCGAGAAAATATCGTACTTAAGTAAATAGTGTTATCGCAATTTGATAAGACTACGAAAGAAAAGTTTTCTTTTTATGAAGTGTGTATACATATTTTGGAGTCTATCTTTCTATCTTTCTCTCTGTCTGTCTGTCTGTCTGTCTGTCTCTCTCTCTCTCTCTCTCTCTCTCTCTCTCTCTCTCTGCACTGGTGCCTCTTCAACAGGTGTTTACTCGTGCAACCAGACTGGCAACTGGGTCTCACCCTTTCACAGTTAAATCAACCAAATGCAGACGACAATTCTACTCCACAGCTTTTTTCGCACTTCCTGCCTGTGTAACTAGCTTCCTTGTTCTTGCTTTCCTGACGGCTACAACCTCCAGGAATTTAAATGCAAAGTCAATACTCATCTCTTAACCACTTGACACTAGTTCTTTCTTCACCACCTTGACCCTAGTTTTTCTTCACCACCCTGTACATCCTTTGCTTTCTCTCCACCTCTGCAATTGTCATCACACCTGTATTCCCTCCCTTCTCCCAGCACATCAGTAGCGTTACCTCCTTGCTCGGGTTGATATGATTAAATACATACATATATACATATATATATATATATATATATATATGTGTGTGTGTGTGTGTGTGTGTGTGTGTGTGTGTGTGTGTGTGTGTGTGTTTAAAATTTCAAATGAAACTAAAATATATCTGTTAAAAAACAATATGAATAAAGACAAAAGGTAAAATTTTCTTAGCCGAGTGATGGATTTTATCGAGGCAAATATTAGGATATTTTAACAAAAAAAAAAAAACTTCAGTAACAAGATTATTTATTTACTTTTGTTTATTAGACATTACATTCCGTCGCTTGGTATCATCTATAATATTCCGAGGCATTTCATTTAGCCTGAATGAATATATATATATGAGCGTTACTTAAATTAGAAATTTTGACATAATAAATTTTTTAGTTTTGTTTATGAATACCTGTTGCAAAAACAGCCTTGTAGTTGCCTTGTTAAAGTCTATCACAGTACGAACAGAGAATATATATATAAACTTATTTATAAATGGCATTTTGTCTGTGCGTGTGTGTGTGTCTGTGTGTGTCCGTTACCTATAGACTCCGAAACGGCTGAACCGATTTTCTTGAAAATTTGCACAGTTGTACTATAAACGTCTGCGAGTGTTCTTAGCTAGGTTTTGTGTCGAGGTACCACCGATAAATATCGAAAATCGAGAATCTAAAAACTCGTGTTATAGAAGGAGTGATCCGATTTTAATCAAATTTGATACACTCATAGACAAATACATAAGAAACGATATTCAGAAGTTTCAAGGTTGCAGTTCTTACAATGGTGCAAAAAAGAAAATCGATAATATATATGCATGAAAGGCAATATGATTGTGTGTGTGTGTGTGTGTGTGTGTGTGTGTGTGTGTGTGTGTGTGTGTGTGTGTGTGTGTGTGTGTGTTTATCTGCCTGTATGTCTGTATTTTTTAGCCCTTTTATTTTAGTTTTTGCTTCGGGTTTGGCTCTAAGTAGGTATAATTGTAGTTCTTAATCTCAGCCATGATACCATTTACTCAGAGGACTTATTTAGCCTTCAAAATTCAGTTTACGACGAAAAAAACTTATTTGATATCGATACCAGGAAATCCAAATTTGACTTACATCCATTCATTTTTCTTTCAGTCTACGGTTTCGCTTTAACTGGAAACAACTATTGCTTTCTTTCGTGCCAACGTCCAAAAGGTCTGAGCTCCAGGACCATGGATTAGTTTTAAAGATTTCATTACACCCGAGCGACGCCGGGCTATACTGCTAGTATATATATATATGGAAAAAGGAAATTTATTTTAACCGATTCTGTTCGTACTGTGATAGACTTTAACGAGGCAACTACTAGACTGTTTTTTGCAACAGGTATTCATAAAGAAAACTAAAAATTTTACTATGTCAAAATTTTTAATTTAAGTAACGCTCATATATATATATTGTCATCCGCAGACAGATCTGTTTCGCCGAATCACAGCTCATCAGTACGCTTAGACATCCGATCGCTTTTTACCCAGGATTGAAATACGACCAAATTAACGTCAGTCGGCGATTCTACCTGTTTTCACCAACGCCAAAGAAAAAAGTCACATTATGTTTAATTAGACAAAAACAAAATGTAAAGGGGTGCCATCTTGCATAAAACAAATACAGCAAAAGTATTCCTTTTTTCACACATTATTGGAAATTAAAAATAAAACAACTAACCAATAATTACCTGGAATATAGTAGCTAAATCTAAACATTACAATGAAAAACGATAAATGTAAGAAAATATTACTTTTAACTATTTTAGAAAATGTTACTTTTAATAATTATTTTTTTTTGCTCCCTACATTTTTAATATTAATTCTAAATTTTCCTTCTTACAATTAATTTTTATTTTTATTTTTATATTATCTTATTTTACTTATAATTTAAAAAATTTAATGTTTTATCTACATGTAAGATTTATATAAATATTTAAATTATATTTATATGAATATTTAAATTTTACTTATATGAATATTTAAATTTTTACATTCTGTGAATTACGCTCTTTTGATTTGTTTTCCCTGGATTTTTTATTTTTAATATTTTGTATTTATTATTTCAATTTTAAGTTTTAAATTTAAACTTTAAATTTTTAATATTTTTTTAAAAAAAATAGTAAATTAAATTTATAAGATTTAATTCCCATGAACATCGAGCAAATTTAAAGTAAAATCTAATAAACTGTCAGTTTGATATATGCACCTGATGATTGCATAACGCGTGAAAATCCGAGTCGTGCCATAGATTGAGGATAATATGCATATTTATTAGTGTATATATATATATATATATATATATATATATATACACACACACATATATATATATATATAGTTAAAATACAGCCACCAAATTTACTATCCTGCATTTGAAAATGTTCAACTTCAAGTTCAGTCCAAGGTTCTCTTATAGTCTGAGACAGAAATGCAAAATTCTGAATATGACATCCGCGTTTAAAAATTATCATGGTACATCTGACTCCCTTTTTCATCGATAAAAAGTTTTCTTTCTTCTCCTTTCCCTCCCTATTCTTTTTGTCTGGATAAAACTAACCCATTCATTTTTGTAAAAATAAAAGATATTACGGTCTGAGGACATCAATATATTTTTAAAAAATATTCATTATATAAATTATTATCAATTAATTTTTAAATTCGTCCAATTTATTTTCATTATTTCTATTATAATACACGCACACACACAGAGATTTATACATATATATATATATGTATATATATATATATATATATACATATATATATATAATACGTACAAATATATACGAGTATATATATATATATATATATATATATATATATATATATATATATATATATATATATATATGTTATAAATTATATTTTAGAACATGTACATAATTATTCTATATATATCCGCTACGAAGGTACACTCGTTTCGAAATTGAAACTTCAATGTCTCATCAGGTGGTGTGTAAAGTACTGGAAATCCTTTTCCTTTATATTTCTTTAGTTTTGTTCGAGGTGGTGGTGGGGGTTAGCGATAGGGGAATAAGTCTGTAACCGTTGGAATCTTTGGAGAGGGTGTTTCCGAAGTGGTTGATTAATGAGAGTCTTTGATTTCTAGATAGTTGTAAGTTTTTATTATCTAGTGACTGGAATATATCTTTATGGATTTCTTAGAAGAGCCGATAGTAGTTTGGTGCGGATATTTTTATTTAAGCAGAGTCTTTATAATTAATGTAAGTTTGCATATTTAGTCTTAACTTTGGATTTAGGGAATATATTTTTTCTATTGAATTTTTCATTTTTCATTTTTCATTAGATCGTAGCTTGTAAACCGTTTTTTCTATTAAATTTTTAATTTTAAATTTCTGTTCTTATGTCTAGTCAATATATGATTCATTTAATTATGGTTATGCTTATTAACCTTACTCTAATTATGGTTATGCTTATTAACCTTACTCTAATTATGGTTATTAACCTTACTTTATAATTTAGCAGATCGATTACTTCTATAAAATTCTCAATTTTTGGGGGGGGAAAGATTTCTAATTTAATGATGAATATTAAACCTTACTTAAAACCTTATTTAGTAATTCGATATTATTATATAATTTTTACATATATATATATATATATATATATATATATATGTGTGTGTGTGTGTGTGTGTATATATATATATATATATATATATATATATATACACAAAAATCTAAAGTGAGCCAAAACCTACCGCGGTTTCACACTACGGATCGTCAGGGCAAAGGCTGAAACACTAAAGATAAAACCAAATAAATAGATATACACTAAGATAGGTGGGAACCATACCAACACAAAAAGTGGGGTTAGAACAAAAAAAGGAAAACACACTAAATTAGGAAAATTTTTTATAAAACACATAGATAAAAAAAATAAAAATAAAAAAAAAATTTAACACTACGCTCTCACACTAAGCAATGAATTTATATTTATGAAACTTACACTTGTTTAAAATTTCAGTCTTAGCATTAAGCAGATTATGGGCGGGTTCGAATAAGGCTATCGCTAGTTTTTCCTCGCCACATAAATTACAGAATTTACTGCCTTTATTGTAATCAGTACATTTTTTTATTATTTCCCATTTCAAAATGGGGTCTTTTTTAATTTTAGATCTTATGTCCCAGATATAATTCGATAAGGTCGTGCTATGTCTATATTTTTCATTTTTAAATGAGGTTTTGTGATTATAAAATCTAACTTTAAACGAATCGTGCGTAGCACCTATATACGTTTTAGGGTACTTATCTTGCTCATTTTTATAGACTTTAACACTGTAGACTACATTAGATTGGTTGCAATTGCCTCTAATAGGACATTCAGCTTTTACTTTACAATTACATTTATTATTAGTGTTTTTATTGGTAGTACTAGTTTTCAGTTTTCTTTTGTTACTGTTATTAATAATTTTGCCAATATTTGGAAGGCAAGAATAACTAAGTTTAATGGTATTTCTGTTAAATACTTTTTTAAGGGGGCTATCGTGACTAAAATGTCTATCTATAAGATTGAAGAACATCTTACCAATTTTAGATTTAACCTCTTTGTTAAAGGGGGGGGGTTAAACCATATTATGTTTCTGCATCTAGTATTATTATTGTTTTTATCGGTATTCTGGTTTAAAAATTTGAGGGTTTGAGAATATCCACTTTTTATAAGCGCAGATTGGTAAATTTCCTTATACTTATCAAAAATTTCAACATTAGATGAATTAGTGGATAATCTATACGCTATACCATTAGGAATACTATTAAGTATATGGGCGGGATGGTTAGAACTCTTGTTTACATATTTAAGGATATAATTATTTTTAATATATGGTGTAATATATCCTGTATTTAAATTAAGCGTAATATCCAAATAGTTAACAATCTTGATATTATGCTCGATTTCAATAGCGAAACCGTAAGTTTTAAAAAATCTTTGTAAATCTTTTCTAATTTTATCACCTATTTTCGGTGTACAATAATCTACTATAATTAAGCCATCATCACGGTACAACCCATGATTATGGAAGTCTATAATAGTATTTAGTCTATGAAGTAGTAAGCAACCGATCAGCTCCGCCACCTCCGCACCATCATATGCCCCCATAGGATTGTCAAATCCTTGGGCATCAGTTTTTTTATCCATATTTCATCATTATAATATAGGAGGGTTTTACGGCAATGCCAAATTATCTCTAATTCTGCTTCGGTAATGTCGTTATATTCCTTAGCTAATGTTAAAGCCTCAGTAAGCAGTTTAGTAGTTATAGATGGGTAGAAGTCTTTTATATCATATTTAATAAAGGCAGATTTTTTATAAATTTTTAGACTTTTAAACCACTTAATACAATCGCCTGTGGACTTCCACTGGTTAATGTTTAGAAACATTCTTAAATTATTACAGATTTTTTGGATAATAACCATACTGATCTTTCCTAGTTCGGTTTTAGTGGGGTTAAGTAGTCTGAACTCAGGGTGATTGGGGAATGAATCTTTATGACCTTTAATAGTTAAAAAAGAATTTTTTAGGGTTAATTTTTCAACCCTATTGAGTAGTTTAAATTTAGCTACTAATATAGTAGCCTCTTTATTTAAATTAGATACAATGTCAGGTGCTATTTTCTTATAATGTTTGGCTACGGAATTCTTTAATTCACTATTATTCAGACTACTTAACCCTACTAAAACCGAACTAGGAAAGATCAGTAAGGTTATTATCCAAAAAATCTGTAATAATTTAAGAGCGTAGTGTTAATTTTTTTTTTTTATCTATGTGTTTAATAAAAAATTTTCCTAATTTAGTGTGTTTTCCTTTTTTGGTTCTAACCCCCCTTTTCATGGTGGTATGGTTCCCACCTATCTTTGTGTATATCTATTTATTTGGTTTTATCTTTAGTGTTTCAGCCTTTGCCCTGACGATCCGTAGTGTGAAACCGCGGTAGGTTTTGGCTCACTTTAGATTTTTGTGTGTCTTTGCTCTACTTTTGTATATCTTCTTTTGTACTTTGTATCGAGCACTTTTTCTTGTGGTTGGTTCCGTTTGGGTTTTTTTTTTTTTTTGCTGCGGAGTATTGAATGTTTTGTTCTTGTTCCGCAGATTTCTTTTTTTCTCCCCATTTATCCGACGCCTTAGTGCACCGGATTGTAACGGAATTAGGTTCTGTTTGTTAGGGGTTTTTTTGAGTTTTATTTTAGTATAAATTTACGGCCTACATACTTACAGAGTCTATTTAGTTATTATTTATATATATATATATATATATATATATATATATATATATATATATATATATATAGGGTCCTAGCTCTGGCTCTTGTAGTATTTTTTAGCATGATTGTAATGTTAGCTAACATTATTTGATAAATAAGTGCCATACGTAATACACGCTTGGGCGATCATGTCTAGAAAGGAACATGACTGACTAGTGCATCCCATGTTGAGCTTCCGTTTTCAATTTGTCGTTCGTATTTCCTTTTCTTAATCTATGTATATTTATCAAGGGATGTGCGTTGTGGTGCATTGGATATCGGATCGGAACGAGAAATCGGGGAGCCGAGTTCGAATTCCAGCTGAATTCATTGCATTCACTTACGCGCAAATATCCTTGGGAAAGGTTTTAATCCGCCTATTCCTTCCAGTTATGGGTTAAATAACAGGACAGATTGGGTTCTATAGCCTTGGTCGGCAACCAGTCTACCGCAGAAAGCAATGGCAACCTTCTGCGGGTTAATCTTCTGCCCAGTCAGTCATGTCTCTTTCGAGACATGATCGCCCAAGCGTATATCACTTATGGCACTTAACTGACTGACTGAAGATAAGTGGATGATAGCAGACACGGAAAGAAGAACGCAACCTCCTACAGAAGGTAGCAAGGAAAACTTCAAGAGAACTGAATGTATAGTCATCAGCAAAGCGAGGATTCCAAAATGCCAACTACAGTTCGGAAAAAATTAAAATAAAACAAGTAAAAAATTTAAATACCTGGGATGTGTGACATTCAGATGCAAAGACACATTACCATAGCGAAGGATGCATTTGAAAAGCTAATCGGAGTACTGAGAGACAGGAAAATCTCATTGGAAACTGTTGGGACGCCCGCACCTATTCGGCTATAATGGACTGTTCCATTACTATGTAAAGTAACGGTGGCATCTACGTGAGAGAGTTTACCGAGCAGCCGATCGACAAGTCAGTCGTAGACTTCCGGTGACGACCCGGAAGTACCCATTGCTCATACTACGTCTTACGACGGTTGAGACGATTAACCTCTATTATTGTATTGTATACTAATAACCTTTGTAAATACTATTTTCACGGAATACAACAATTAACCTATTCCTGTTGTTGCGTTATTTATTCTTACTCACGACATAACAGAAACAAAGAAGAGAGTAGTGGATTGCTGCACGATAACTGTCTTTCTGTACGGAAGTGAATGTTGGACGATCTCATCAAGGAGAAAGGACAGGTTTGAGGTAGTAAAAATGAGGTTTTACAGAAAAATGCTGAGGGTACCACGAACAGAGCACTGGTGAGGTGTTGGAAATGATGCAAACGAAAAGAAAAATCATACTTAACCTCGTGAAGAGACAGATGAGGTTCCTGGGACACTTAATGGGGAAAGAGAGCCCGGAGAATTTAACACTCACAGGACAGATAGAAGGATAGAGAGACAAGGGAAAGCAGCGCGAAACATACTTGATAGGCCTAAGCAAATGGATGGCGAATCAGTTTGGGAGAAATGCCAAGAAGAAATAAACTGAAAGCGACAAAAGACAGAGCCAACTAGAATTCCATGATCGCTAATGTCCTGAAGTGACATGGCACATGAAGAAGACTCTGAATTGATTGCAGTATTATATTTTCCAAGCACACTCAGAACATTTTGGCAGTATTCATAGTTGATATAAAATATTTGGACAATCTCCATATAAAATACGTTCAGAAAGGAAGGAATTTATAAGAACGCATGAAATATTTAAAAGTTAACTGCAGTAACTTGTTAGTCATTTTAAATGAAAATTTATATATATATAAATATATATTTATATTTATATATATATATTACTATTGTTTATTTATATATATATATTACTATTGTAATAACAAAATTTCAATATATATATATATATATATATATATATATATTGAAATTTTGTTATTACAATAGTTTATAAAAGCATAATATCACTACACAAAAATTTTCAGATTTCAGAACAAAACTGTTCCTCTGTAGATGATAAGTTAAAATAAATGGTGAAAACGATTTATTTTTTAAAAGATGAATTTCTGGTTGTTTAGGAAAAGCATTTAGGTGTGTCAAAAATATTCAATCGAGATTTAGAATTATGTAACCATGTATTATGATGCAATTATGTTATGTAATTATGTAACTATTATGTAATTATGCAACTATGTATTATGTAATTGTGTAACCACTCTGTATCGAGCACGTTTCATAAAAGCAAATACTTGGACAGTGGGTTTTAATCTACGTGTTCTTTCACTTTTCTGTAATATATATATATATATATATATATATATATATATATATATATATATGAGATGAGGTAGTGTTTACAGTATTTACATTATTCAGACTATTGTCCGAACTAACCAACGTCTATATCCACTGGGCCATGTGTCCTTAAAGATATAAACGTTGGTTTGTTTCTATGGCTCGACCTAAAGTGTTGTGTGTTCAATACCAGGCTACAGCAGCGGTAAATAAGTAACTTACAAGGTTAGAGGAAAACTACCAGAAGAGGCTCCACTCAAGGGATGGAGATTATATATATATATATATATATATATATATATATATATATATATATATATATATTGAAATAATGGATTCTGTGAAAAATTCGAAATTCCTAGCACCTGAAGAAGGCCAGAGCGTACAACGGCCGAAACGTAGTACAAATGGCACCAAATATTAGGACAATAGTCTAAATAATGTAATATTTTATATATATATATATATATATATATATATATTATAGCCAATGCTTAGAAATATATGAAATAGCAGTATTAACGACGTAAATATAAATAGAGCACATTAAAATTCCTCCTCCCAAAGAATATTTTTGACCAAACTAAAACATAAAACAAATATTACTCAATAATAATTTTCTAAAGTACATCATTAATAAACAAATAAAATTATTTTTACTAAAAATACATGACACTAACATTAATAATAACACACAAAAAAATATCAACACACTTTATCGCCTCCAAATGCCCTTTAATTATAAGCAAGACGCATTTTCTATACGAAAAGTTATTAAACACCATTTTTCCACCGTAATTCATCACAAACATGTAAAATTTTTGTGGCGCAGTGGATATCGGCTCGGAATAAGAAATCGGAGGAACCGAGTTCGAATTCCAGTTGAATTCCTTGCATTCACTTACGCGCAAATACCCTTGGGAAAGGTATTAATCCGTCTCTTCCCTCCAGTTATGGGTTAAATAATAGGACAGATTGGGTTCTATAGCCTTGGTCGGCAACCAGTCTACCGCAGAAAGCAATGGCAACCTACTGCGGGATAATCTTCTGCCCAGTCAGTCATGTCTCTTTCGAGACATGATCGCCCAAAGCGTGTATTGCGCATGGCACTTAACTGACTGATTATAGAATATGGAAGACAGCAAATCTTGTTATTTCTCATAATAATAACCTTATCAAATCTAAACGAGCGATCTCTAATATATTGTATGAATTTCAGTGCCTTGTACAAAGATTGTGTTTCTTATCATAAATTAATTACCTATATTTGCCATACTCCTACTTCCCTGCGTGGACTCCTTTTATGCCACCTGTCTAGCAATAATAGTGAATAAAAATCACATTTATTAACTCATAACTTACAAAAAACCCTTAAGAAAATTTTGTTTGAAAATACAAAAATACAATTTATATCAAACTATCAAACTATCGTTTAGATTTGATAAGGCTATAAGAGAGGCATTATATATCAAACACTTTTCTCCTACCATCAACTTTACATTATTTACAAGTGAGAATGGAGTTTTGAATGTTTTTTTAAAAAAATAGACAGATGCTCACATGAGACTGGTGCGCGCATCACGTGAGAGCTTTAAAAACATCTCCTCAAAAACCCAAAACAAACCCTCAAAAATGAAAGTTTACATTACAGTCAAACCTGAGAACATAACAACACCGGAAAAAAAATAAAATAACATCCTTGAAAATGGCCTGTGAAGATGCTGAAAGTGCTTGGAAAGTAAAAAATTATGGAACCTTTTTACATTCCTTATATCCAGCCAAAAGGAAACCAGTCAGAATACTAGAAAAATTGAAACAAAATTTAATAAAATCTTTCTTGTCGGTCATTTTTAAAAAATCATGTTTATTTATATATATATATATATATATATATATATATATATATATATACAAAATCCAAATAAAGAAGAACGAGGAATAAAATTGCAACGTTCAAAATATTCATTTAAATCAGTGCTCAATATAAAAATATACCAATGTAAAGAACTACTACAAAATTGTTTATTGTCTTTCGACATTGAAAGAACAATGTCTTATCAAGTAGTTAACTATGGTGGTAATAAACGCTTTATTTGATTTTCTTTCTTTTTCATTTTTTTTTTTTAAATATTTGGAGAAATAAATCAAAAATTAATAAAATCTTCCTTGTCGGTGGTAGTTAACGAAACATTTTTAAATGAAATATTGCTGTTCAAATATATATATATATATATATATATATATATATAGCAGCATGCAGTGTGGATATAGAAGAATCCAAAGGAGTATCCTGTACATAAAGTGGTAGGATAACTCTCTAAGAGAGCTCTTAATATATATATATATAGAGAGAGAGAGAGTTATATCCTTCCGATGTACCATGAAATAACGTGTCTGCCATAATTTGTCTTATATATATATATATATATATATATATATATCGAAGGAGACAGATTGTGAGAGGATGCCAGTTCAGCTCCTTTCATCATCATTTAATATAACGTCTCTTCGCTGTCAGACATCAAAATTGTCTGTGCCAAGTTTGCTTGCTGTTCAATTTTATATTGTCTACCCATTTATCTTGTTTAAATGTGTAATTAACTTAGCATGCAGAACCAGTTTAAAGACGAAAGATGCCATCAACAAGTATCACATAATTCATTTATATATTTGACCAGAAAAGCCTATAAAAAATTGACGATTATAAGTGTAAAATACCTTTGTCTATTCATACTCAAAGACCCACACATACGCATTTATTTTTTTCTGCATTCTGAAACTAATTTTTTAATCAACGTTTCTTTTAAATAAAAAAAAATTATCAAATTAGAGTCAAGGTGCGTGTAACCAATTCACAGCAGATAGCATAATTGAGCTGCCACCAATTACTTTTTGGCTAAGATAGTTGATCATCCCACAAACAAAGCCATCTCTTCTCTACACAACTGCTTTTTCAAGTCTAGAATTAGTTTGAGGGAATGAATCATGTAGGTCTTAGCTTTCTTCGAACCTAGTGGACAGAATCATAAAATAGGAACTTTACCAAATAACAAAAGCTGTAGTATATTACAGACAACGAGGAACATATATATAAAATATAATTTTATATATATATAAATATAATTGTTGACGCTTCTGTGAAGCAGTAGAGCAGTCTGAGAGAGTTCGCACACACGAAGGGGCTATCGGGAATCGGTAGTCAGCGGAGATCTCTTTTCTTCAGCCAAAATTCTAGTGGTTATATATTCTTATAACTTCCACGCGACGCACGTGGGCACACCTTTTCATCCACGCGTTCTTGCATTATCGGTTGTCACTTGTTGATTTCATCTACGACCGGATGTTTCTTTCAGTCTCATCACCTTGTCCATCCCTTTCAATCCGGTTGTCACTTTTGTTAACCTTATCTATGGCCGGATGTATATTTCAATTACATCCGTCGTTGGAGGGAATATATCACAAAGCCATTTCCTATGAGGACATTCAACAGTAGCAATAACTAAAATGTAAAGCAAATCGAAGAGAAAACAATGATATAATCAAGATGTTGATTCACCACACTACTTCAAACAAATGATTAGAAAGGTAATCTCTATCAACACTGTAAATAATTGTTTTCATAGAACAATATTATAATTTCACCCTACATTAGAACTAACTGCTCGGTGAATTCCAGATCTCCATCCTCGGGGTCATGTCGAGGATTTCTTTGATAATCATGTATAAAGCTAGTTAGTATTACACTAATCAACACGAATTTTGGTGTAGTGAAATTGCCTTTTTTTTTTTTTTTTAAATATGATCAATTTACAATCTTGGCTGATCCAAAAATTTGTGAAGCCCTAGGCCGGGCTGGCCGTCTAATGTGACGCTTGTCCTCACCGACGGTCGTGACGATCCCAGTTGTGACACTGCCACACGGCTGGCCGGTTGGTACGGTCGCTGTTGCTGGTCGTGATGTTCTCGTCCGATGATGTCGCCACAAAAGCTGGTTTACAAGACGTCTTTTGCAGCAACGCGCCACTGTCCCACGTTGTGATTTGATCCCAGAGGTGGCGTCGTGCAAATTTAGTAGTCGCCTTTTTGAGCCAGTCCGGACACTGGTGTACACTTGTGGTTTGAAAAAAATTAAACACTGCACCAAAATAAATTAATAAAATAAATGAAGTCGAACACGCCTGGAGAGCTACAAAGAATGTCTTTATAAAAAACAAAAAAACAACGTTTTTCTTTTTTTTCACAGAAGCAGATAATACAGTTTTCGAAAATGATAATACAGTTGTCGAAAATGCCGGTTACAACGGAGAAAGTTCGCTAAAAATATCAGAGCTTCCAATCCTTAAATAAAAATACTACGCCTCCTTGGCCTTACACTCTCGGCGGACCTCAAATGGAATGACTATATTGAATCCATTGCCAAATCTGCTGCTATGAAAGTCGGCTCTCTGTGCAGGGCCCGGAAATTTTTCCCACCTGAAACTATTCTGCACATATACAAATCTACCATCCGCCCGTGTATTGAATATTGCTGCCATATCTGGTCGGGTGCCCCTGCTGCTCTCCTTGGGCTTCTTGACAAAATACAAAGGAGGATCTGTAACGTGGTTGATACTGACTTGGCAGACCGGCTGCAGCCGCTCTCACACCGGCGTGATGTAGCTTCCCTGTGCCTCTTCTACAAGTACTTTCATGGCTTCTGCTCCGATGAGCTTAGATCACTGGTGCCGCCTAAGCACGAATTTACACGAGATACTAGATTAGCAACTGGGTCCCACCCTTTTACAGCTAAACAAATAAGATGTAACCGTAAATTCTACTCCAACAGCTTCTTTTCTCGCGCTTCCCGCCTGTGGAACTCCCTTCCACAAGTCTGCTTTCCCGACAGTTACAATGTCCAGGTGTTTAAATGTAGGGTCAATAGACACCTCCTATCACACTAATTCCCAACTATTCTCACAACACTCTCATCTACCCAACCCTCATTCTCGGTATCCTCACCCGCCTATCACCCACCCTCTGTTATTTCCTATATTTAACCAGCCTTTCTCCACTCTACGTAGCCCCCTGCACAGTAGTGGCAGTGACATGCCTTGCTCGGGGTGAAACGCTTATAAAAAAAAAATAAAAAAAATAAAAAAAAAGGTCTTGTCTAAGTTTCGTTAAAGTAAACAAAGCTCTTCAAATTTTGACTAAAGTCTTTTCACATATTCATTAAATGTTCATTAAAGTCTTTTTCATATTCTCTATAATGAGGGCTGTCAATTTTCTATGTAGCTTCTAAAATAGTAAAGTGCTTACGGGCCTTTTACCGAAGTAGAGCGAACGAAGAATCAGAATTTTGATTTTCCCGTGATTAAAAAAACATTAAGTTCTTTCGGAATTCATATCGAAGGCGCATTATTCTAAATTAACTCCTTAAGTCAATTTGCGGCAGGCTTCATTCGAAATTAACTCTTTAGCCATAAGTTTTATGGTGGGCGACCAGCCGTGGGTCATGGCTCCCCGTTTGGGAATCTTTTTCCACAGTTGTTACATTTCGATTAAAAAAAAACCCCGAAAAACTGAGAAAACTCTACTTTTCTCGTCAAGTCCGAACTTTTATAACCATTTTCAATCCTCTCAATGAAATCATTTTCCGCCCACTCGACAAATGAGATCCCGCAAGCTCACATTGTATTTCGATTTTTCCAATTTCGCACAGATTCTCTTGTTTACCAGAAAATCTGTCGAGGGACTTTAACCCCGCCTGACCCTATCAAATAATTCTGACACCAGTCTTGGCTAAAATGTTTTAGCGTTCTGAAAAATATCCGCTTCAAACACGAAAGAAAAAAAATTATATTTTTCTTTTTTTTCCTTCCCAGAAATAGTTAGATTTTACATTCCCTGGATTTTAGAAGTACATGATAGTAAAAAATAGTTGATTTTTCTATTCCCTATATTTTACAATCATTTAATAGTATTAAAATTATTCTTTTTTACATAAACTCACATCGCGTATTAAAATAAAGCGTAACTAATAATATTGTTAATATCAATTTCTCTTTCTCTCTCCGCTGTATTAAACCAAACAAGGGAAAGTATCCCCGCGGGAGAGAGGAAGGTATTCCCACAGGAAATAGTCAATAAAGATCAGAGAAACCCATCAATTTTCAGGTACGCCGAGCAGTTTATGCCAACCACCTGAAATAAACTATTTTATATATAAAAAAAGTACTTTTGAGTCTAACATTTTTCAGTAAAACAATTTTAGAATAGAAATGCCACATTTTGCTAATTTCTCGCCAAAATTCAAATTAACCGATAAACCTTATTAGTAATACGTTAATATGTGTGTTTCGGTTCATTTTTTTATATTGCTACATAGATAAATTTCCGGATAATTGCAGTGATGTGAGGGATAAGCAAGGAGAAGAATTCAATCAGGATATCAAAACAATGGAAGGGTGATACCAGTGACGGTGGGACAAACGAATGATGGCTGGCTACTGATAGTGTATCAAAATGAATTTAAATAACATTGAAAATGACTGACAATCAAGAAAGAAAAAATATTTACCATAGCTTTCATACTCTGTTGTTATATATACCTACAGCAATCTTTTCTCAGTATCTTAATAATCTGAGTTCATCCTTTACTTAATCCCTAATTCAGCTCGTCTCGAGTCTAAAGTTTTGTTGGTTTATTTTTTTATTACAGGGTTAGAAATATACATGAAGCATACATTTAAACGTCAATCTCCCGGACAAAGAGATGGTATTTTTCCAATTTTTCATTTTCTTTCGTCTTCAACCTTTAGTCCACTGACACAGTTAGGTCTACAATAGCATTAGAGATAGCATTCTTTTCACTATTAGCTCATGCCTTCTCGCTTTTAATAGAGCAGTCGGTCTTGGATTGAAAGTACCAATCTATATTACTATCGTATTTATTTTCTAGGACACGTTACTGATTTATGCATCATTTGTTTGTATTATTGAATCCACTCCATTTGAACAATTCTAAATCTATATTGTGCCTGCCCCGTGGATAAGCTATATTTCTCTTATCATATAGAGTAAAGCTTCGGCTTTTGTCTCTTTACAAGGGAAACATTGGTTGCTTTCGTTTACTTTTGATTCGAGATGATTGATCGTGAAACATTCCTATTCTTGGAAGCAACGATACAAGATTGCTTTGCTCTTTACTCAGTCTGACGATATCTGCGATTTTTTTATTTATATTCTCTGTTTTTTGAAGTTATACAAGAAATAATTACCCACTTTCCTGTGCTGAATTTGCCGCTGTCCTTAGCAATGCTGTCCTTCCTTTAATCACATTATTATTATTATTATTATTATTATTATTATTATTATTATTATTATTATTATTATTATTATTATTATTATTATTATGTCATTTTTCATCATATTTCGATGGTCGCACTACCAACCAAGTCTGCGGGAAGACCTAAGGCAGGTCGTGGCGTGTTATTTTGGCTTCATTTCATTTTTTTTCTATATCCCCTGTCATCCCTAGCGTTACATAGACAAAGATCTCCTTAGTGTGTGGGCTGTACTTAAAAAGACAATTTTTTGTATATCTCTTAAGCTGGGGTTTCCAGGGATTCTTTCAATGTGTTGTTTTGTTCCATTTTTTATCATTCCAAGTACACCTACTATCACTGGCACGACTCTTATTTTCAATTTCCACATTTTTTCTATTTCAATTTCCAGGTCTTTATATTTTGAGAGTTTTTTGAATTCTTTGGTTGCTATGTTACAATCCGCTGGACAAGCCATATCAATTAATAGACAAGTTTTCTCCATCTGGTTTTTAACAATAATGTCCGGCCTGTTTGCTTCAATTTTTCTGTCTGTGTAGATGGTGTAATCCCATAGAATGGCGATATCTTCTATTTCTGTAACCGGTGCTGAGTGATGTTCATACCAGTGTTTGTTTATTATTATTATTATTATTATTATTATTATTATTATTATTATTACTATTATTATTATTATTAAGAGTGGGTTCGTACCGTCAAAAATGACAACAAAATATTTATATCGATATGCCGTCTAAAATCACAGCAGAATATATACTAATGTACCTACTATTGAGACGTTTGCGTTGTGGTGTTGTAGATATTGGCTCGGAACAAGAAATTGGGGAGCTGAGTTCGAATTCCAGTTGAATTCCTTGCATTCACTGGCGCGCAAATACCCCTGGGAAAGGTATTAATCTATCTTCTCCCTCTAGTTATGGGTTAAATAAAAGGAAATTGGGTTCTATAGGCTTAGCTGGCAACCAATCTACCACAAAAATTAATGGTAAACTACTACGGGATAATCTTCTGCTAAGTCAGTCATGACTCTTTGGACAGATGATCGCACGAACGTTTATCACGTATGCCACTTGATTAACTGACTATTGAGTATCTTACATTAAGACATAAAAAAATAAGACAAAATAATTAAACACTTGAGCGTGAGAGGAGGGATATATATATATATATATATATATATATATATATATATATATATATAAGGAACAAAGAAGGTATCTGCACCGTTCAAAACATTAATTTAAAACAGTGCTCAATATAAAATTAGAGAAATGAATATTTACTATTATAAATTATACTTTAGAACATGTACAAATTTACAATCTACAACAAAATTGTAAATTTTGTTTAAGACATTGAACGAGCAATGTCTCATCAGGTAGATAATAATGATGGCAAGCATCATTATAAATAATATATTTTGAGATAGAAGTATTCTTGAAACATCAGTCAGTTAAATGCCATACGTGATACACGCTTTGGGCGATCATGTCTCGAAAGAGTAATGACTGACTGGGCAAAAGATTATCCCGCAGTAGGTTGCCCTTGCATTCTGCGGTAGACTGGCTGCCAGCCAAGACTACAGAACCTAATCTGTCCTATCATTTAACCCATAACTGAATGGAATAGACGGATTAATACCTTTCCCTAAGGTATTTATGCGTAAGTGAATGCAAGGAATTCAACTAAAATTCGAACTCGGCACTCCGATTTCTCGTTCCGAGTCGATATCCACTACACAACAACGCACATCTTGAAACGCAGAACTCCTTAATTGTAAACATGATAAAACATGATCTTCGTTTATTTTTCCTGCATGAGTTGAAAGTTGGGCACAGTGCTTCCCAAACTTCTGCCAATATCAAAAGCGCGTGAGAAGATGGGTCTACAAGTGATCGGACAGTAGGAAGGTGGTTCCAGAAAACTGATGCTGGTGTCTAGCTTGTATTTTACCATGGGGATTCCAATACTCCCACAAATGTTTAGTGCGTAAATTTGTTAATCCATCAATTTCAAATGTGAACTAGACTGAAGGGACAAACAACGGATCGGCAGTTTGTACAATAAACGATCAGCAAAGGTTCTTCCATGATGAGTGATCAGAGAACAAAAGACCCTGGACACGTTGCCAATGATACGGACGCAGGAGCCGCTCTGGAATTGCTTTCCATGCAATACTATATGTACGACATGCTAGAACCACTTGACTTATAATGATACCTGGATTGTCTCCTACTGCTTGTAGAATATGTTTTTTCGTGTTCAGGAGTACGAGCAGATCTCGTACTTACTCGATCCATAATTTGTGTTGCCATAGATCCTGTCTCGGCAATACGACGATAAGCAGCAGAAAATGCTGGATAAGTCTGCTGCATTCATTCATATGAAATACAATCTGATACAGCCGGAAAGACACACCTACATTACTATTCGCGCGGTCATATATAAAAATAACTTATTCCTGCTTACGATACATCTTGACATTGTTAAATGGAACACTTCTCAGTTAACCCCCTACTACAAGGTCCCTGGGTCTGACGGTAAACTGCATCAAGCAGCAAGGCCTCTGATTGGGAGGTTGTGAGGAGCATGGAATCACCTGTTAATTGTTGTTGTTCGCAGGTCCATCCTGACACGAAGTAGTAGCACCTGTTAGGGTCCCAGCTATGGGTAAATAGTCAACCCCCAAACTGTGGTCAAAACACTATGGAAGCATAAAAAATAGACTTTTATAGAGAAATATACAACTTTGAAGGAAAAATATTGCCAAGAATACATTTTTGAAGAAAAAAATATTGCCATAATACATTTTCAAGAAAAAAAATTATTATCAACAATACATTTTTAATACAAAGCTAGAAGACATCTTCAGTTTTCTAAAATAAAAAATAAAAACTTTCAACAAAATCTGACTAAATCAAACCGAAGATTAAAAAAATATCATAAGGCCCCACCTTTTTTGGGCATTTAATAACCCACAGAGTTTCATATACCGTTAAACAAAACTCACACTGAAACTCACTACTAAAAGTGTTAAAATGTTAAAGACAAATGTAACCTAGTTGAGAATGCAACATAGCGCCATCTTAAGTTTCACTAAAGACGGCTGAGATGATGATAAAATTAAGCTTTTTATTCAGTTTTTCCTTGTGTTCATCGACGTGCATGTGTGCGAATAAGTGACAGTTTTTTTCACAAAAAGAAATAAAAATTAATCGAAATAACTTGCCAACATATTCAAGAAACCATTCTGCACACATACAAATCTACCATCCACCCGTGCATTGAATACTGCTGCCATATCTGGTCGGGTACTTTCCACCTAGGTGTTCTTGACAAAATCCAACGGTGAATCAGTAATGTGATCGATCCCAACTTGGCAGCTCAACTACAGTCAAATTCTCACCGGCAAATTGTGGCTTCCCTGTGTCTCTTTTACAAATACTTTCACGGCTTCTGCCCCGATAAACTTAGCTCACTAGTGCCCCCTATATATGAATTTTCTCGAGCCACAAGATTAGCAACTAGGTCCTACCCATTTACTGTAAAACCAATAAAATGTAAACGCAAATTCTACTCTAGTAGTTTCTTTTCTCGCACTTCCCGAATAGCTACAATATTCAAGAATTTAAATGTAAAGTCAATAGTCATCTCCTATCTCACTAATTTGCATCCTCTCTCTCATGCTCCTTTCTCCATCCACTCCATCCTCGTCAGTATTCTCATCATTCACTCATCCACTTTCTGACACCCTCTATAACCTGTCACTCTTTCTCATAGCTTTTCTCCTATGTAATCCTCTGCACATCAGTGGCAGTTAACTGCCTTGCTTGGCGCGATATGATTATAAAAAAGCGGGATTGCTACTCAAATTCACAAGTATATACGGGGCGATTAAAAAGTAACGGCTTATTTTATGTATGAGTGGTCATTAATAATGCCAGACTTACACTGTGACTTTTTGCTCTGGGGTTAATTAAAGGAGCACGTTTCCCACACCAAATCAAGATTTTGAAAGAACTTGAAGAGTGAATACAAGAAGGTATGTCTTTCATACCACAAGAGTTACTGGTGAAATCAGTTGACGTGATTCCTGGGCGGCTCGAGAAGCTAATAGTTAATTCTTGTGCCTGTATCGAATTTTAAATAAAACCTAATGCTAAAAGCTTTCCTCTCATACAAATTCTTGTAAGCATTATAGTTAATAAATAACTTATATATATATATATATATATATATATATATATATATATATATATATATATATAATGAATGTTCGAGTGACTCACTTCGCAATTATGGCTTCACTGGATTAAATTTATGTAACTATACAATCACACAAAGATGGAATTTAAAATTTTAGAGTGTTAGGCTCCGTCAGACTATCTTGCACATGATACATTATTTCTGTGGTGTCTCTACGACTCTGGAGAGTGACAGAACTCAAGATGAGGGTGATGATGATGATATATTCACGAAACTTCGAAGTCAGTATGACTATGCTCAATTAAGTGACAAACTTCTTCCCATTAATTATATATATATATATATATATATAAATTCCCTTCGTATTTTCGATCTATTTATATTTTGTTTTGTCTTTTTTTGTTGTTGTTTTTTTATGTTCTAAAATATATTTTTATAAAATATTCGGTCCAATGTAGCTATTGTATTGCTCACTAATTAAATTAAAAAATATTGTATTGCTCACCAGTTTTAAAATAGCTTCTTAGTCGATTATAGAAAAGAAAACACGAGGGGGAGTTTCAGGACGCATTATGCTGATAGATTGTCTTTTCGCTTTCTTCTGTTGCTTCATACGTATTCATACGCGTATTTTAAGAACAGAATTTCGATGGGTGGAAATAATTTTTCCCCTTTTAATACTATGGCTGCTCATATTGCAAATATCTTTCTACGCCGCCTTAGAAACGTCTTAGCCAACTTCCTCACCAGCTGAAAATGTCCTAAAGGGAAATTATCTGATTATTTTGTAACAGGGCCTCCATCCATGCTAAATTCGGATCATCTTGTTACGAAAAAAAATCTACAAAAGTTAAAGCGAGTGATTATAATTGATGAAATTGAAAACTTCCCTGATATAATAGAAACTCTAAGTGGAAGTTTTTTTTCAAGTAATTCAGCATTATCGCAGAAGCCGTTTTATTTAATAATAATGGATGGCTATAAGCGAAATGGAAGATGGGCGTGCTTATTTTATTACCAGAACTTCGATTAAATTGTTGACAATATATGAACGAATATTAGTGAAAATATTGTTTTTATGCTTAATAATTCTAGAATTTACAAATCAAATCAAAACTCCAAAGTAAATCTACATTCTACATCGTTTGGGTACGTCGACGTGGTGTTATGGTTAACAAGCTTGAATCGCTGGAACCTATTATGACAGATTAATAAGTTCGATCTTCAGTGAATAAACTATACTTTTAGTTTTATGCCACATGTAAGTGGCGCGTAGAAATTATTATTTTAAGTTTTACTTATGTAGGGCATCATTTCAACAATATAGTTTGTGGTTTTAAATTCGAAAGATAACTATATTGATTTTAATTCTCCAATCAGTTATTGGTAAAAAATATAAAAATAGTCTATTTCTGATTAAGACATACCGTATTTTACAGTTTACAGGATGCCTTTTTTTCTCTAAAATATACCCTGGAAAATACGTGTACGTCTTTCAAGAATTATGTATCCGTTATCACTCAGATGGATGGTAGCGAGTATGATTTATTGTACATGACTGACAGATGATAGTTTAGAGCTTTGAAATGAATCCAGCAGTGATGAGATTTGGAATCTGAAAATGAATAAAATTTATTTCATTAGTTTATATTTTTACATGCATATTTTTTTAATTGTTTTTCCTTATGAAAATAAAACCACCCTTGGTCAATGAAAGATATATACAATATTTACTAATCACTGCCATACAAACAAAATTGGACTCATGCAGTGAATGCTGGACAATATCATCGAAGATGAAGGAAAAACTTGAAGCAACTTAAATGTGGTCCTACAGAAGAATGCTGCGAATATCATGGATCGAGCATGTGAGCAATGATGAGGTTTTGGAAAGGATGAAAACGTAAAGGAAATTAATACCCAGCATCAGGAAGAGACAGCTGAAGTTCTTAGGACATGCAATGAGGAAGGGGGGTTTGGAGAACCTGATACTAACAGGCCAGATAGAGGGGAAAAAGGGACAGGGGAAAGCAGCGGATAAAATATTTCAAGGACCTGATCAGTTAGATGACAGAACGAGGGTTGCGTATTGTAACAGGAGAAAGCGTATTAAGAGCCACCCGGGATAGGGAGATGTGGAAGGCTATGATCGTCTACATCCTGAAAGGACAGGGCCCATGAAAGGAGAGAGAAGAAGATTCATATAAACAATACGTGGCGCCAGTATGTGAGGGACGCATGGTAGAGTGCGTCTTCCATGCCGCAGCGTCTTGTAAGTCGGCAAATATGGTATTTAATGAGATTCCGTAAATGGGGACGTGTTTGTACGGAAACAGTTATTAAATAGGATTCCTTCCTACTCTATCAGTCCAACCCTAGTCGTTCATCTCGTTATAACGCTGGCGTGATTTTTCAGAGCGCCCACGTCGCTACCAAATGTGTAAAAATTATTTTTCTGTATTTCAACCGAATGGTAATAATTTTTTTAATATTTTATTGTAAAATAATTTTTGGGTTGAAATTTGTTCAATTATGTTTTAGGATTTATTCTAAAAATTCCTTATTTTTAACATGAGCGTGTTTTTGGTATTATTGCAAAAATTCCTTATTTGGAAAATTCCTTATATGGGAAAATGGGCGTTTCTTTGGTACGTCTTTGGTAATGAACGCTAGCATGGACATCTGCACTGTTCGCATCGGGAAATTGTCGTCTGCAAGAGCTTTCGTGTTGAGTAAGCTTGTCAAATTAAACCAGAATTTTCTGAACGGTTCCAGTTGGTGGACGTATCAGAATTTCTTCGGTTTCATTCCAAATAAAATCGTAATTTTTCTAAGTTGCAATAATTAGCAACTTAGATGATTAGAAGTAAAAATATTGGTATCTAATTTTGAATATTTCAAAGCCTCTTCTTCTTCTTTTATATATTGACTATGGGAATTTTCTGAGCGATTCTAACTAACAGACGTAATCAGAATTTCTCCGGTTTCACAAATTTTAAATGAAACCGTAATTTCTAAGTCGTGAAATAATTTGCTACTTATATGAATTGAGGTAGAACTGTTGGAACTTTTGCGTTTTCTCAAAGCTTCATTCATATTCTACATATTAACTGCACTAATATGTAGTTTATTCAAGTTAAAATTATAGTTTTAATAACTTGAATGTAAATGGCTTTTAGACTTTTAGCCTAAATAAAGTCTCTTAAATATTTAAATAATAGGGTGAATACAACCTTTTTTCTTGTTTACATTTCGCGTATTTAATTTTATGTAAATATATTAATTTAGAAAGAACATCAGTAGTGTTTTTTCTATAAACACTCGATTGGCAGTATCTCATAAAGCAATTATGCCATAATATTTAATATAGTTCAATAATGAATGCGTATGATGGACTGTTGCTCGAAGTAGCAAAAACTAGTCTTGTGATTATGACCAAAGTACAACATGGCAAAAATACAGGTTACATCAGTTAAAAAGAAACAAGTAATTTAGTGTATTTTATTTAACTGTTGGAATTTTCGTTGCAGTTATTTGAAACAAAAGCAAAGGATAGTAATTTAGTACCTTGCAAAATGGTTATGTTGAAACTAAAGAACATTGGCAAAAGTTTCTTGGCATTTTTTCAGTCCTCAAGTTAATTTTTTTTCTTAACGAGAACAATCGCCTTGCTTTGCAAATTTGCTAACTGCGTAATCCTGAAATAACAAATGGTTAAAAAAATTTTAATGTCAGTTACTTTTTTGTTCATTCATATAGTAAAATATACAGCTATTTTTATACGATATATATTCTTTTCATCATATAATAAATCTAAGATTTCTTGTATTTTTTTTAAATTTTTGGTGGGAGGAGGGCCTCTGAAATTCAAAACTTAATAAAATCATGTGATATTTTTCAAAGAAATTACTGAATTACTTCTTTTTTTATAAAGAAAATAAGAACAAGCTCAAGATACGAGATTGGCATATGACCTCTCAGCCGATCTTAACATCTGAGGGGGGGGGAACTAGAGGGTTATGTTCATTGCCTTGAAAGCCAAACTAGTCGCATTCCAGTCGTGGAAAGTGCTCGGGTGAACTGCATTCCTTGGTTCGCTAATTCTAACCTTCGTGGCTAGGATGCAACTTGCCATTTCTATTGTAGGAAACCACTCGCATTCTCTTCATGTTCATTAGTGGGAAGTAAGTTCCACTCCAGCAGATTCTTTGTGCGAACCACTGCTCTGTGGAACCGACTGCAAAAAAGATGTTTCCCCGATCCTTACAATCTTAACCTGTTCAAGTCTAGGATTAACCGCTATCTAGAATCTGCCTTTTGCTTTTAGCACTTCTACCTCAAGTGGCTCCCGGGCCTTGTACTGGGGGAAGCTCATGGCAAAAAAAGAAACCTTGAGAGCATTCAACAATAGCAACAATTTAAATGAGCATCATTTGTAAATAGAAATGAAAATACTGGCATTATCAAAGTGTTCAATTTCCACCCTATCTCAAAGAAAATGTTAGTAAGGAAAACCCCATCACTACGTAAAAGAGAAACAACATTTGCTGAATTGAAGAAACCTATTTTCCTGAGAAATTTAACGCTCTAGGGCCATTCGTATCATATTTGATACAGTATGAAAACAAGCCTTGAAAGAAATATTTTCCTGAAAAATTTTTTAAGAGAAATATTTTATAAATTTCAAATGAAAGCAGTACTGACTGCTCAGTCAATGAATACCAAATGTTTCCTTATAGGGAAATACCAAATGTTTCCTTGTAGGGAAATACTGTATCAAATATGATACGAATGGCCCTAGAGGATTAAGTAGTAATTAGTGGGGGATCTGTTTATTACTTCATAACAATATAGAACTGATCCCCCACTTTATGCCCAGTAGAAGCCTTAACCCTCTAGGGCCATTCGTATCATATTTGATACAGTATGAAAACAAGCCTTGAAAGAAATATTTTCTTGAAAAATTTTTTAAGAGAAATATTTTATAAATTTCAAATGAAAGCAGTACTGACTGCTCAGTCAATGAATACCAAATGTTTCCTTATAGGGAAATACCAAATGTTTCCTTATAGGGAAATACTGTATCAAATATGATACGAATGGCCCTAGAGGGTTAAGTAGTAATTAGTGGGGGATCTGTTTATTATTTCATAACAATATAGAACTGATCCCCCACTTTATGTCCAGTAGAAGCCTTAACCCTCTAGGGCCATTCGTATCATATTTGATACAGTATGAAAACAAGCCTTGAAAGAAATATTTTCCTGAAAAATACTGTATCAAATATGATATGAATGGCTCTAGAGGGTTAATAAAGATTTCAGAAATTTTAAGACTGCTCGACCAATGAATGGCTAATATTACGATTGCCATTACATATGGGGTGAACATATACTACACTTTGGTCCCAGCACGATACCCAGGCAGTGGAGACAAATGTAATTCGAATGGCGCGGGCTACTCGTCCAATAAACACCAAATTTTATTTACAAGGAAATGGTTAATACTTCTTCTTTTTTCTTGTTCTTGTTCTTCTTCTTCTTCTTCCATGTGCCTTGTACTTTCAGGACGTAGGCGATCATGGCTTTCCCCGTCTCCCTATCCCTGGTGGCTCTTAGCATGCTTTCTGCTGTTACACCACGTAAGGCCCGTTCTGCCATCCACCTGCTCAGGTCAGTCAAGTATGTGACATGCTGTTTTCCCTTGTTTCTTCTTCTCTCTATCTGGCCTGTTAGTATGAGATTCTCCAAGCCCTCCTTCCTCATTGCATGTCTCAGGAACTTCAGCTGTCTCTTCCTGATGCCCAGTTTTAATTTTCTTTTCTTTTCGATCCTTTCCAAAACCTCATCATTGTTCACATGCTCGGTCCATGATATCCGCAGCATCCTTCTGTAGAACCACATTTCAGTTGTTTCAAGTTTGTCTTTCATCTTTGATGATATTGTCCAGCATTCGCTGCCATATTGAAGAACAGGCATCACATAGCAATACAGTACTCTCTTTGTTTCTAGCGAAACTTTCCTGTCTCTTAATACTCTACTCAGTTTCTGGAATGCTTCCTTCGCCATGTCAATTCGCCTTCGGATCTCTGTGTCGCACTTTCCGTCTTCTGTTAGAACACTTACCAGGAATATCATTTTTGTGGCATCTAATAATTTTATTGACGCTGTGTTAGAAACTGAGATATCCCTCTGAATTTAGAATTCTGGATTTTAACTACGCAACTTAACAGGCGAGTGGATGTGTTTCTTTGTTGATTATTCCTATCACGTTACAAGCAAGTATAGTTGGCATTATCGACATGTGCATGATACTGTAATTTCATGAGGTGGTATGTAATGAGATTCGGTGTGAAGACGAAGAACCCAGCGTGGGTGAATAAGACAAAATGGCCTTTCGTATGTCGACAAATGGACAGATGCTTTTTAAATGAGTACCTTGGATGGAAACGAAACAAACATTTTTTCTTTTTCTTTTTTGGTTTTCATTCCTGAAAGTCGATATTACTGTCAGATATTTATGAGAAATTAATATTTCCATCCAAATATTTTCATTCACATACAATTGCAATACTTTCGTCTCTCTCCTTCTCCCCCTCTCTCTCTCTCTCTGTCTCATATATATATATATATTCAAAATTTATAACTTAAGTATGTTATAACATCACGAGAAAGTAGCCATTTCGTTTCAACACTTTTTCTGTCTTGACAAGTGATCTTCTCTCTCTCTCTCTCTCTCTCTCTCTCGACTCCGACTGACACCAAATCAGTCGAGTTTCGATCCCGGACAGAAGCAAGTGGATATGTCTAGCCACATCGATGAGCTGTGATACAGTGAAACGGGCTTGTATGTGGATGACTAATATATATATATATATACATATATATATATATATATATATATATATATATATATATATATATATGTAAATTCAGATAACATTTAGAGAGGAAATAGCCATTTTTAATATGTCATTCTAAGACATGCATTGTCAACCTCATTTAAAGAAAGAATGAGGAAAAATTCTAATTCCAGAGGAAAGGGCTGTGGGATATTGGCTTTATATATATATTCGCCTACCGTCTCGAATGTTCGACAAATATTATTAAAAAAAAATTGACGCTCTCTGAGACAAGAAAAATAATTAAATATAATGTATGATAAATAAAGGGAACGTCTACCCAAATACGACTATCCACTAAAAATAATGCTTAAAGTGATAGAAATAGTGTCTGATTAATAAAGGTCTATAACTAAGAAAATTCGTTTTGATACGAAACTGTACAGGTATGACAAATGTCGAGGGATCTATGACGAGAGAAGTTTCCGTTAAAGATACAATTTCGTCCTTGCCTGGACTGATTGGTTATTTGGAGCTCAATTGCTCAGAGCGTCCCGGATTTTCTGTTGCCAAATATAGGGTCTTCCACTCGAACCAAAGATGCCTTAAGAATGTAATCAAGGCTGTGGCCCTCTTAACTACCTCCTCAAGGCACCTTCGGCTGGAGAGAATCATTGAGTTTGTTTAAAAGCTTCATAGCTTTTCCACTTGCCCTTCGTGAATTTGGATAAAATTGACCATTTCTCATCTGTAAACATATTGAGATCATTATTCTCCTTTTAAACATCAACATCTAAATATGCATATTTGCACACATATATATTAATAATATAAATAAAATACACGGTAGAATAACGGATAGCGTTTCAGATTGAAGAATTATAGAGCCGAGGTCGAATTCCAGTCGAGTTCATTACATTCCCTTCCGTGATAATACCCTTGGAAATCGTATGAACACATATCTTCTCCCCGACACCAGTTATGGAAAAATAGCAGGACAGACTGGGTTATATAGTCTTGGATGGCAACCAGTCTACGAGAAAGAAAGTTAAATTCGGTACCAGCTTAGAGAGGGTTAATAGCAGGACAGGCTGGATTATATAGCTTTGATTTGTAACCAGTCTACCGCAGAAAGAACTGGCAATCGACTGCGAGAAAATCTCTAAGCGCTCTCTTCCAACATGCCTTGAGTCAGCTTCGGAGATTAGGCTCAAAAAATGATGCGCAACAGCATCGGGTAAGCAACAGATATATATATACATATATATATATATATAATAGTATGAAATACATCATTTTTTTAAAACACTGGGGTCGCCTAATAATTAAAGACGGTAATATATATATATATATATATATATATACTACCGTCTTTAATTATTAGGCGACTCCAGTGTTTTAAAAAGTATAATATATTTCATACTATTTTTTAGTACTTATTGCCAAGTGGATAATTATAAATGAAAATAGAATGGTTCTTTTGTTAATATCGCACTATAACATGTGCATCAAATGAATTTATAAATATTTAATAATTACCTACATTGCAGTTTTATTAATGAAAGAATGAAGAAAATTTAAGGTGATTCGGACGAGTTCATCTTTGTTTCTATGCCTTGTAAAATCTTTCAAAGTAGTAATAACAAAAGAACCATTCTATTTTCATTTGGCAATAAAGACTAAAAATAGTATGAAATACATTATTTCTTTTAAAAGAAATGGGGTGGCCTAATAATTGTGGCCGCTAGTGAATATATATGTGCGTGTTTGTGTGTGGATGGGTATGTGCGTATGTGCTTCATGTAGCTTATATTCGGCCGAAAGCAGTATTATTAAAAGCTCTGTTTTCCATTTGGAATTTCCAAGAAATAAAGCCAAACTCTCACCATTTGAAAGTTTGCCACAGTGTAATCATCGTATTACTCACTTAACGCATTAGAATAGGTTAACCATAGTAAATATCTACCAATGTATTCGTGTCTGTTTATTGATTTTTATATATAACTGTAGGATGTTTGTTGTGTTGCAGTGGATATCGTCTCGGAACGAAGACTCGGAGAACCGAGTTCGAATTCTAATTAAATTCGTTGAATTCAATTTCGCGCAAATACCCTTTGGAAAATTTATGAATCCGTCGTTTCTCCCTGCAGTTAGATTGGGTTTGGCAGTTTGGGTTTTATAGCTTTGGCTGGCAACCAGTCTACTCCACAAATTAATGGCAACCTACAGTGGGAAAATTTCCTGCTTCGTCTTTCGAGATATGATCACCGAAGCATGGCACTTAACTGATTGGCTGATATATAACTGTTTTTATATGTATCAACAGCGAATATATATAATGATTCTGAATGTTTTCATAGAAAAATTGTGATCAACCAATCAAGGTTGGTGAAGGTGTACAGAATAAAAATTATATTTATTTACAGATTGACTATTTTCCTTATCCTTTCTGCTGTTATCCCTACGTTTCAACACTTGTAACTCGGCCTTTATCAGTTACATGTTTGTTCTGTTAATCTACACGGAATTCTGAACAGAACTTTTTATTTAATCTACAGGGTTAGACATTTCTCTTTCCAGTGCCCATGTCTAGCGATACCTCATCTGCTTCTTATTTTTAGTACTGCTGTTATTGTTCGCCATGTTTCCATTAAGTCTAAGAAATTTAAACACCTGGGAAACGTCTTGACAGAGGATAGAAAGTGTAACATTGAGATCTGAAAACGCATTGACATGGTCAAGGACGCATTTCAAAAGCTAACCAGATTACTGAGAGATAAGAAAATCTCATTGTAAACAGTTCTAGACTGCTCTGTATGGCAGTAAAGGTTGGACGTTCTCCTCAAGGATACGGGAGAGGCTCGAAAGAGTAGAAATGTGTTTCTACAGAAAGATGCTGAGGATAAAAAACCTACTATGCTGACCTGATCACATCAATTGAGTCATCATCTTCTTAGCTATTAGGAAGCAACTTTCAAGCTCCGAATCCACTGAATGTCTAGTTTCAGGAACTATAATGAAACAAGTAAATAAATTTAAACACATGAGAAACGTCCTGACAGAAGATAGAAAGTGTAACATTGAGATCTGAAAACGCATTGTCATGAACAAGGACGCATTTCAAAAGCTAACCAGATTACTGAGAGATAAGAAAATCTCTGATGTGGATTCCGGGTGAGGAATTCCACAAAATAATGAACAACAAAAACAGATATTGAGATAGAAAAGTAGGTTTTATTGAACGCAAGATACAAACTTGAACGCAGATTAATAAATCCAGGAATACTATTAGTAAGAAATAAGTATATACAAGTCTTGAAGTGAAGTCGTTGGAAATAGTATATCCGTGTATATTATTCTAGCTGAGTGAAGCTCAGAGCTAGTCTAACTTCTGATGCGGTAATCTCTGGGTAACTTCGTATCTTCCAATACCTCACACGGATTTCTACGATTATTCTCTCTCTCTCTCTCTCTCTCTCTCTCTCTCTCTCTCTCTCTCTCTCTCTCTCTCTCTCAATTCTATGGCAGCAACTGCTGGTCTCTCTATGGCAAGTGTATATGGATACTCTGTCGAGTTCATTATCATATAAAAAGGGGAGATCCCACAACAATCTCACTGAAAGCAGAAAAGAGTTCTTGACTGCTCTGTATGGCAGTGAATTTTGGACGTTCTCCTCAAGGATGAGGGAGATGTCCGTGGCAGCAGAAATGTAGTTTTAGAGAAGAATGCTCATGATACCATAGACTGAGCACGTGAGCAACGATGAGGTGTTGGAGATGATGCAAACGAGAAGAAACCTCCTACTTAACATCAGGAGAAGACAGATGAGATTCCTGGGACACGTAATGAGGAAAGTGTGTCTGAAAAATTTAATACTCACAGGAAGATTAGAACAAAAGAGAGACATGGGAAAGCAGCGAGGGACATATTTGATAGGCCTGAGCAAATCGATGGCAGATCGGTGTTTGGGAGAGGAAAAATACCGAGTGAAAAGTTATAGGGCCAAGTGGAAGTCTATGATCGCCTACGTCATGAAGGGACACAGAACAAGAAGAAGAAAAAGATCGTTTTTTTTTTCATTTTCTTTCACGAATTCATGGCTGTTCAGGTGTTCAGTCTATGGAATTCTAAGCATGCGTTTTCAGCACACAAAGGTGCATTAACTAGCATGAATATACTTATTAACTTATTAAAGTGTGAAATGAATTGTTTGAACATTATTTTTTTTCGATACTCGTATTTAAGTAGATATTCTGTTTTTAATTAAACAGTATTATATATTTATATCTACTGGCCTGATTATTTACAATAAATTGTTATTACGAAAATGTGTGTCATTCGGCAGGATTCAAACCTGCGACCCCTATCTACATAGGAGAAACTACCATTTGATCTAGTATCGTCTTAGACCGCTCGACCACGAATGGCCTCCAGTCTAAACGAGGTTTTAATCAAGCCTATATAACACAATTTTCGATTCATCGCAACAACCATATCTGCTCTGAAATGTATCGTATTGTCAACAAATGTAAACATGTTACGGAAATTAACGAATTTTAAAGAAACTTGGTTATAAATAACCGACAATTTGAAATGAATGAAATGAATAAATTGTCTTAGTTGTTTTCTGTGCCATCTATAAAATGTCTGATAATAATTCTCTGTGTTTAGTTTGCACCTAATCATTATGTTCAATGAAAACCCATTACTTTACTGCACACAGTTCCTACCGGCATCTTCCCTTTTTTGTTTCATGTTCCATGAAGGACACATTTAATCTAATCAATCGGTTAATGAGGCCATATCACTTAACGAATAATAACGCACGTTATTTTCAAATCATGATCAATGCGAAGATGAACACTTCGAAAAAGAGCGCTCCTATAAGTATCAGTCATCACCACCAAATATTACACCGACTTTATGGTAACACACACACACACACACACACACACACACACACACACACACAAGTTCTAGAGTTTAATTGCATTAGTCACTTTTGAAGACAGCTGTGTACTGTTCTAATTTAATTATGACCAAAACTAATAAATATATATATATATATATATATATATATATATATATATATATATATATATATATATATCCGAGTGAATATAGAATGAGGAGAGAAAAAAGAAAAATTTCTTTCCTTCCAAAACATTAATTTAAAACACTGCTCGATATATGACGTATAGAGCTGTGAATATTTATTATAAATTGTTTTAGAACATGTACATAATTTCTTCTATATATGTCCTCTTCTCTACAATCATATGGCTGTTCAGTGTTTCGACTTCAAACACATCATCGGGAGAAGTAAAGGTTTGGAATCATTCTCTGTTTATATTTGGTTCGTCGTTGTTGTGGGGGCTGGTTGGGGTTGTTGGTAATTAAGTGAATGTATTTCTCGTTTTGACCGTTATAGACTTTTGAAGAATCTGGTGCGTAAGTGTGAAACTGTTGATTAATTGTATTATCTGTTGGAATATACGTTTTGTCGGTCGGTCGGGTATATCTTTTGGTTAGTTTCTAAGAGGGCAGCGTGTTGGGTTGTCATTTTTATGGTTCTCTATCGTCTAATTGATTGATGTCTGCTGTTAGTGGACCTAATTCATGTATTCACTTTGATCCTGTGTCTCGGTTTTCACTTTGGGGTTTCTTAGATAGACTTGATAGGGGTGGGGTGTTGGAAATTAAAAAACGAAAATAAACACCTAAGGACAAATGGAAGATTCTCAAAAAAGCAAGAACTGCAAAATCTATAAAAGAACCATGCTTTCTTTGCCTTCAAGAAAAAATAGAGATCCTTAAGTATATAAATAGTAACATGCTCTTAAATCAGAGACACGAAACCACAGTAAACTGCAAGCACATTAGGGACCTAACCCTACAATCATGCTAAGAAATACTAAGAGTTTGATTAGATATTATCATTATAAAAGATAAAAAATGCTATAAAAACAATCGATCCAATATATTCCGTACTAAACAATCAGCCACTTTCTCATCGGCGGGATGTGGCTTCTCCCTGTCTCTTCTGTAAATATTTTGCATGGTTTCTGCTCTGACGAACTTAGGTCACCGGTGCCCCCTTCACAAGAATTTACTCGGGCAACCACACTGGCAACAAGGTCCCACCTTTTTACAGTTAGACCAATTCTACTCCGGCAGCTTCTTTTCTCGCGCTTCCCCCCCCTCGTGGAACTCCCTTTCATATATTTGCTTTCCTGACGGCTGCGACCCCCAAGAATTTAAATGCAAAATCAATTCCCATCATTTATCCACTAAACTCCACCCCTTTCCATATCACCCCCGTGTATTTTGTTCTTTTCCTCTCTCTTTCTACCTTCGTAACTGTCTTTACTCCTATGTTCACATCTATCTCTCGCCCTTTCTCTTTCATCCTTCCCCTCTAGTTGACTCGTCTTTTTCTTCACTCTCCCTCTGTCTAAAGCTTTAACTCGCTTAAACTTACATCAGTGGCGGTACCACCGTGCTTGGGGTGAAATGATAAAAAAAATTATCCATGCACATATAAACTCTTCTAACTATAAATAAGCAGCAGTTTCTGCTTTGTGGCGGAATTCTATTCTAGCAGATAGCTCTGACAGCCGGACCAAACTGTCACGCTGGTGTTCTTCTCTTTTTGTATCTGTTTTGTACTACTGTTCTTTGTTTAAATATTTGTTTCACTCTATTCCTTATTTGTGTCTTTATTTATGGCCCCTAACAAGGCCACAACAGTAACAGAATCCTTTATTTAATCTACGAAGGACCGTTCTCATTTCAATCGATATCGTCCAGTTCTTATCTTCAGTATTGCTCAGTTTTTGCTCGCCTGTTTCTACGGAATTCAATTAAACACTGCCTGACCCAAGGATTGAACTCACAACCATTATATCACAAAATTCACGAGCACTTTAATTCCCTAATACATTGTTCAATACGAAAATCGACTGTAATGATTTTAAAGCATTAAACCTAATCTTCCAGCTGATTAGTGTTGTAATCCGTACTACTACCTGACGTGTTTCGTGGGGCTACTGCCTGTCATGTTTTGATTGTAACTGCTGCTGTTAAAATCTTGATGTCAGTTGTTTTTCTTCATTAACGGCTCGTATATCGTATTTCTTTCTATGCTAGACCTCCTAAGGAGGTCCCATCTTTGAGTATACGTGCTGGTTCTCTCAGACGTCTAATTATTCAGTGTCATTCCTTGTCCAATATTTCACTTCATTCCACCGGGGCTGGCGATTACCACTTTCTCTCTATACATGATCAGCCATTGTGTAAATAACAGAAAATCTCTTTGGAATCCTCAAATTCGAACCAAGGAACAGCAATAATCTCCTGCGAGTAACCAAATAGAGCTTATTTTTAGAATGATTAGTACCAGTGGATGGCATTAAATATGACGTATTACAAAGTTTGATCATTTTGTTTCATATTTATGCATTTTCATCAGGATCACATGAAAGAAGAAATAAAAACAGCTATGTGCGTTGTGGTGCAGTGGATATCGACTCGGAACAAGAAATCGGAGCGCCGAGTTCGAATTCCAGTTGAAATCATTGCATTGACTTACGCGCAAATACCCTTGGGAAAGGTATTAATCTGTCTCTTCCTTCCAGTTATGGGTTAAATAACAGGACAGATTGGGTTCTATAGCCTTGGTCGGCAACCAGTCTACCGCAGAAAGCAATGGCAACCTACTGCGGGATAATCTTCTGCCCAGTCAGTCATGTCTCTTTCGAGACATGATCGCCCAAGCGTGTTTCACGTATGGCATTTACCTGACTGAATGGCTAACATTACAGTTAATCATATGATATCTTCTGTTTTTATACTCTTTTTGTTTTCCACACACTGTTGACCCCTTTTCCTCGCCCTGTTGCTGTCATTTGTCTTTCGTTATTTTTCTTCTTCTATGTGCCCTGTCTCTTCAGGACGTAGGTGATCGTGGTTCTCCACGTCTCCCTATCCCTTGTGGCTCTTAGTATGTTTGCTCCTGTTACTCCTGGCAACCCCCGTTCTGTCATCCACCTGATCAGGCCCTGAAAATATGTTATCCGCTGCTTTCCTCTGTCTCTTTTTTCCTTCTATCTGGCCTGTTAGTATCAGGTTCTCCAAGCTCTTCTTCCTCATTGCATGTCCCAGGAACTTCCGTTGTCTCTTCCTGATGCTCAGTATTAATTTCCTTTTTGTTGCCATTCTTTCCAACACCTCATTGTTGCTTGCATGCTCAGTCCACGATATCCGTAGCATCCTTCTGTAGAACCACTTTTCCGCTGCTTCAAGTTTTGTCCTCATTTTCGATGATATTGTCCTGCATTCACTGCCATATAGAAGAACTGACATCACATAGCCATCCAGCACTTTTTTCTTTGTGTCTAGTGAAATTTTCCTGTGTGTTACTCAGCTTCTGGAAGGCGTCCTTTCGTTATTACTGACTCCGATATTGTATTTCTTTCTATGCTTGGTCTACTATGGAGGTCCTCATCGCTTAACATATGCGCTGATTCTTTCACATGTCTAATTCTCCGACGTTCTTCCCTGTCCAGTATTTTCACTTCATTCCATATAGTCTGATAACTACACTTTTCCCTCTGTCAGTTAAGTGCCATACGTGAAAGGCGCTAGGGCGATCATGTCTCGAAACAGATATGACTGACTGGGCAGAAGATTATCCCGCAGTAGGTTGCCATTGCTTTCTCCGGTAGACTGGTAGCCGACCAAGACTATAGAACCCAATCTGTTCTGTTATTTAACACAGAACTGAAGGGAAGAGATGGATTAATACTTTTCCCAAGGGTATTGCGCGTAAGTGAATGCATTGAATTCAACTGAAATTCGAACTCGGCTCCCCGATTTCTCGTTCCGAGCCGAAATCCAATGCACCACAACGCACATCCCTATGGAGATTACCTAAATAGAGATGATTTTGAGAAGTTCGAAAGGAACAACGAAAAAAAACGTAGTGATAACAACAACAAAGATGAGGAGAACAGACCGAATGTAAATAGTTTTCATTCAGGCAGAAATTAAATTTTAGTTTAAATCATTTTTAAAAAATAGATGTCACAAACATTGATAAAGAAACCTTGTATAATGCTCGTTCTGTATTTACCAATGTATAATGCTCGTTCTGTATTTAGCAATGTATAATGCTCGTTCTGTATTTACCAATGTATAATGCTCGTTCTGTATTTACCAATGTATAATGCTCGTTCTGTATTTACCAATGTATAATGCTCGTTCTGTATTTACCAACGAATTAAGTGCATTGAGAATATAAGCCATAATTTGCTCAGATTTCAGAGAACAAATGAGAATTCAGCTGAATAGGTTCCTTATCAAACGTTGGATTTTTCGGTTATAATATGGCGATGCATGAACGGGGTCATTTTCTATTTAAAGCAATGCGTAAGTAATATCTTTTCCAAAAACTCATACCGGTTCTACAGGATAAACTTCATCAAATATTAATTGAGACATTCAAAAAAACTTTTTAGGAGAGTAATAGTCAGCTATAAATAGGCTGGGGCTGTTCGCTCTTCTCCTTCAAAATTGTTTACACGATCTTGTTGGATTAGCTGATTGATTTTGTTTAGTGGCAGATCAACGCCATATTTTGTTTAATGCCAAAATCTAAACATTCTGAATATAACTTTATGGCTTCAACTAAATATATTTTGAACGTAATTGTCTTGAACTACAGATAAAAATGTATTGCTGGTTGCTTTGCTATAAAAGAAATCGTTGATAATATAATCTCGAATCTCCTGGTCGGAGGCCTTGCAGACGGATGTAGCTTATCGTCATACACCGGATCTGTCTAGTTTGGCAAGAATTAATCTTCACTCAGTAGTCTGTTTTTAACAGATGCAAAGTTGCAAGCTGATCTTTAGTGTCGCTATTTTAATGGCAAATATTCGGATGAGCTCCATTCTTTATTTCCACAAGTTTAGAATTTTACGGCACGGATGCCTCTTTCACAAAGTCGAATCACTCTCATTTTCCCCGTGCTCAAAAGGTAAAAATAAAATGTTCCATTCAAACATCTTTTTCTAGAATTGCTACTTTGGGAACAAATTCCCGTGCGGATGCTTTCCTAAATACTACTATCTTAAATTCTTCAAATCAAAAAGCAATAGTTATTTATCTTACTTATAAGCATAACCTCTACTAACTGCTAATTCTCTTTCTTTTTTATTTAAGATTTTCATACTAGAATTCACCAAATACCAAGCCTCAGAGGCGTTCAAGTTATCAGGGCGCACTTGTATCGTAGGGAGCTGATTAATGGGTCTTTGATTTGGCCTTGTGTCAGACATAACCGACCCCACTACAGCTTACAGGTTTTATGCAGAATTATCATCAGAATTATAATCAGAAGGATTTTTCATCATCAAAAAGTTTGTTTGTCCGTTGGAATGTGTGGATTTGTGTAAAAGTGTCGAATAATTTTGAATGTTAAAATAGGAATTTATTAGAAGAAGGAATAACAAGAATTCGTAGAAATTAATGTTCAATGAGAGATTTAAGTGTATCAAGAGTTCGTAGAAAATGGTCATAACAGTAATTGTTAAAAGGGATAAAGGAGAAAGAGAAAGAGGACAATGTCGGAGTTGAAGTTGAAGTTACATTTTAGTCGTTCGTCTCGCGGCTCCCATCTGACACTCTTTCTGACTGACGTTGATGAAGTCCTTTTATTGTAATCTAGATATTTTGCACTTACTCGCGAAGTCCTTTTTGATCTTGGAAAGCACTCCAATTCGTCAACAATCATTTTAACACCCACTTGCGAAATCTGGTTTTGACTTTTTCATTAAGCACATGGTCAATCGTTTTACTATTTGGGAAATCCAGGATTTCACACGTCATTGCGAATTTTTTGTAAAAGTGAAGAAGAAGGTTGATTTTAATTAATTTCTTATCTGCTACACACTTTTATTCATATTGTACAACTCATTACTTGTTGCTATTTCGACTCTAACCCTATAAACTCAATGGCTCTTGCGTATGGTATCTAGGGAATTCTAGTATAAAAATCCTTCATGGAAGAAAGAATAGAATGTTAACAGAAGATGGGGTTCTATATCATACAACAGTCAAAAAATGTCATGGCCTAAAAAGCAAAAACAAAAAATACTAACAGAGTTATGGGCAAGTTAAACTTCTCAAATCTGATTAAAAATATACATCAGTTCTAAAAGAAATACCTTAAGAATTTGAGCAAATTACAGATTCTTCTTCTAGAGAATAAAGCACCGAAGAAAATATGCGCAGGCAGTGATTAAGCACTTTTCTGGGCAAATAGGCGCCTGACATGAATCTGAGGTAAGATCTTGGCGCCATTTTTATTCGTGGAATAAGGAAATTGGCCAGAAAACATGCAGTAGAATAAATTCTTTGTCTTCTTAATTCAATTTGCTTGATAACAAGAAGTAAAAAAAAAGATTTACTGAATCATATAATGGAAGGACTAAAACTGCTTATTGACCAAATTCTTATTTACACGATGAATAATCTCGAGCTCATTAGGTCGCCGAATAGAAAATAAAAGACATCTATTCACCTTTACACGTCACAATTGTTCTCAATCTCGCCATCTCTCCCTCCCCCTCTCTCTCTCTTTCTCTCATTTCCTCTCACTCTGTCGCGCTGCCACTTTCTTTCTCTCGCACTCATCCTCTGTCGATAGTTCGCTTGCTCTCTCTCTCTAATCCTGACTCTTTAGCTCTCTGTCACACATACTCTCTCTCTCTCTCTCTTATTTTCTTGCATGCACACCTTTTCTCTCTCTTTCTCTCATTGCCACTCTCTTTCTCTCGCACTCAACCTCTGTCGATAGTTCTCTTGCTCTCTCTCTAATCCTGACTCTTTAGCTCTCTGTCACACATACTCTCTCTCTCTCTCTCTCTCTCTCTCTCTCTATTTTCTTGCATGCTCACCTTTTCTCTCTCTTTCTCTCATTGCCACTCTCTTTCTCTCGCACTCAATCTCTGTAGATAGTTCTTTGGCTCTCTCTCTCTAATCCTGACTCTTTAGCTCTCTGTCACACATACTCTCTCTCTCTCGCGCGCGCACTCTTGTTCAGTTGCTCATTCGCTCGCTCTTTCTTTCTCTGTCTCCTCCTAAATATATATAACTTACGCCTGTTTAATGCCAACAGGTTGCCCTGTAGAATGTGCAGTCACAACCTTATCATGCTTGGCGTGATTGCTGTGGTTTCCGTAGCATGTAAATATTTTTACGGGGTGTAATTACTATTCCTGTGCCCAACATGTTTCTAATTCAGCGTTATCTTCCTCCTAGACTGGTTTAAAAGCAAGGCTAGAATGTCTAGTCTACCCTACTACTCAATCTATATCGGAAGTTTGAAAGCAGAAGAAGTGGATTCGTAATACTTCCTATAAATTGTTACACATCCGGATCAAAATTCGGTTAAACTCTCCAGAGTTCATAAGTGGTCGTTTGTTGTTGTTGTCCAGTCATTAGCAATAACTAATCATAAACAAGAATTTGTTGACCCCATCCTGGGAGTTTTTACATTATATCTGAAATTCAAATATACGTGTATCACCATTATTCCGTTATAAATGAGACTATTTAACAGAGCTTGATGGCATCTGTCACGATAAGTATTTTATATTTATTGTAATCATTTGACTTACATTTTTAGATATTCTCTACAGTGGCGATAAATAATGCGTTTTTTACTTTGTATAATATCCCGAAGTATTTTTAGTCTTTCTTTACTAAGATTGTTGCATAATATTAACATATTGTAACAAGTTAATCTACAAGAAAGTGTGGTGCGTGTGTGTTGAATGTAAGAATTTAATATTGTTTTACTATTAGTAATGGAGATTAAGTCTCTTGATGATCAAGAGAATTTATAAGCATTGTCTTTTAACGTTCATCAATTTTTAAGTGAATATTTTTATTTTCCAACAGTTATATTAAAATTATATATATATATAGTTATCCGCAGATAGTTCTGTTTCGCTGTATCACAGATCATCACTATGGTTAGACATTCGATTGCTTCTAGGCAGGATTGAAACCAGAACGAATTAACATCAATTTTGTAATCAAAACACACCAGTAGCCAAGGGTGTACAGATTCATTTCTGAATGAACGATGTGTAAATGCGTGAGTAACTACTGTTATTTGTTTATTTTTTTAGTTCACCATTTCTCCATAGTGTTCAATCGGAGTGCAAGAGCGTATATATATATATATATATATATATAATGTTCAAAATAATATATATATTATTTTGAACATTATTTTTACCGATATTCGTATTTAAGTAGAGATTCTGTTTTTAATTAAACAGTATTTTTATATTTATATCTACCGGCCTGATTATTTACGATAAATTTTTATTACGAAAATGTGTGCTATTCAGCAGGATTCGAACCTGCGACCCCTATTACATAGGGGAAGCATACCATTTGATCTGGTACCGTCTTAACCACTCGGCCATGAATAGCCTCTTGATCAGACGAGGTTTTTATCATGCTTATATAACACAATTTTCGATTTACCGTAAACAAACATATCTGCTCTGAAATCAAGAGGCTACTACTTATAGTACAACTTTGTAAATTTTCAAGAAAATCAGTTTAGCTGTTTCAACGGACACACACACACAGACGCACACACACACAGAGACAAAGTTCCATTTATAAATAAGTTTAGATACAAGATGTGTACGTAATATTGTTGGTAAAATATTAGGAGAATTGCGTGAGAAATGCTTGTGTAAGATTTCTATTACTATATCGATTTTTTCTTTTACAGATAAATTGGGGCTTAGAATTGTTTCTGTTACTGAAAATATTTAATTCTTAATGACCGAGGCGGTTGAAAAACAAACGAAAAACATGCATTTCGGACATTTTGTGCTCAATTCTGCTCCGAATGCGCAACAAAAGTTTGGAAAAGTTTTATTTTGAAATGAACTGGCATCATAAGTATCGTGGACCCGGTTAAGAAGTCCAGGAAGAAATAATGCAACAACAAACAAAATAGAAAATAACAATATATATACATTAAACACAGCAAAATACAAATACTTGGAACTCTGTTAGTAGAACGATAAATACGGGTTAGGTAGTAATATAATTGGGACTCGCAATGGTACTACGCTAGCAGTGTTGGCTATCTCTCCCTATTGCTTTGCCTTATGCTGATCTGCTCTGCGTATCTGCCCCACCTCTTGTGAGGGGACGTATATGTAGTTGTAGGAAGTGTCCAGTCCGTTGTAATGGGAGATGCCACCATGACAATAAGAAAAATGTCAACGACAAAAATTCCTAATTGTCTTAAATACTTCGCATTTCGTCGAATTCTGATCAGACATTATTCATAGATAGGTCTATGAATTGACAGAGATAGATAGATAGATAGATAGATAGATAGATAGATAGATAGATAGATAGATGGATGCATTGTGGATATGGGAATCGGTACAACATCTTAACTCTCAGGTCCACGCCTCAAGTGATGATTAGATTATAGTCTGAAGATCGTTTGAGATGAGAAATGAACATTGCTCATGCGGTGTTGATTTTTATTTACACGCTCCCTATGACAACAAAATAATCTCAGATGTTGAGCATCCTTCTGTATAAATATAACAGATTTTGTACAGTCTCATCTCTTTAATCAGGTATTACATGGATATGGAAAATCCGATTGTCCGGTATTTTTTAAACCAGCTGTTATTTATTCGTTAAGCAGCTAACTAAGGCATCGGCACACGTTGTTTATAACTTTCTGTAGTACCAGTGTTTATGAAACTAATCCTTCGCCGCATCCAAGCAAGGCGAAGCCGCCACTAGTATGTAGATGTGCTCTATTTAAGAAGTTTGTTATTATTGCTATTTTATATTTTTCTGGACATTGACTATTATCTATCTAAATTATTTATAAATGGAACTTTGTCTCCGTGTGTGTGTCCGTTACCAATAGTCTCCGAAACGGCTGAACCGATTTTCTTGAAAATTTACGCAGTTGTACTATAAGCGTCTGCAAGTGTTCTTAGCTAGTTTTTGTGTCGAGACACCACCTCCATAAATACCGAAAATCGATAATCGAAAAAGTCGGGTAATAGAAGGAGTGGTCCGATTTTAATCAAATTTGATACACTCATAGACAAAGACATAAGAAACGATATTCAGAAGTTTCAAGGTTACAGTACTTACAATAGTTCAGAAAATCGATAATATATATATATATATAAAAAGCAAGATGTTTGTTTGTGTGTCTGTTTATCTGTCTGTATGTCCTTTATACAAATCCACAATTTTTATCCGATTCTCACCAAACTTCACACAAATATTCTTTAGGCTGAGTCTGAGCTCCCGGACCATGGATTAGTTTTAATACTTTCATTACACCCGAGCAACGCCGGGCTATACTGCTAGTAATTAATAAGACAAGAGTTCTTACTGGTGGGTTTTTATACAGATAAGTGATACATTTGTTGGTTTTTAGCTCTATTTTATCGTCAAGAATCAGGATTTTGTTATTGTCCATGAGTACATAAGTGAATTCCAACAAATCGCGTAAATAATTTTCAGTTATGGGCGCTCGGTAGAAGGAGGCAGACTTTTAGTATGTGATGTACCATGTAAACATGCGCCAGTAGCTAAGAGTGTTCTAATTCATTACTGAATGAACGATGCGCATATGCTAGATTGGCTACTGTTTTTTCAGTTATTACTTACACATCGGAAAACCCTATCTACATTTGAAATGTGGTAGAATCATTTAAATTTCGTTTACACATGTGAGATCCTCATTCTGTTAGTAACGTTGACCTTACTTCCTAATCACTGTCAGTCATTAGTTTTATGTCTCAATGTCGGAGATGCGTGTTGAAGGTTTGATTTTACATAAAAAAACAAATGTTAACTAAAACTCAAATGCAGACTTCAGCAGTGAAAGCACGAAAGTTTACCTTTCAAACAGACTGCTTTTGTAAAGATTCCTCGGTATTCATAGCTCTGTAAATTACATGCATAGCCTGTTTTTGTCTATATTTCTGAGATAGGGTAGTACTTACAGTATTTACATTAGTCGGATGATTGTTCTCATCTTTGATGCTATTTGTACGACGTTTCGGCCGTTGTACGCTCCGACCTTCTTCAAGTGCTAGGAATTTCGAACCAAACTTTTATTACAATCAATGGAGTAAATGAACTCCAATCCTTGCGTAATCGTGCTTTTTTGGTCATCATGAGTTATCTCCCTTTAACTCTGTAAGTTACTTGTATACCACTGCTGTTGCCTGGTATTGAACTCACAATACATTGAAGTTCATATACCCCAGTGATTGTCATAAAAGGTGCGATTCGAAATTCCTAGAACTTGAAGAAGGCCGGAGCGTACAACGGCCGAAACGTCGTACAAATGGCAAGAAAGATGAGGACAATAGTCTAAATAATGTAGATACTATAGCTTGTTTTGTTTGCATTATATTATAATTTCGACATCAGATTATTCTCTTTTTTATACTGATTTAATAAGTCATATCTAAAAAAACACTTTTTAATAGTTTAAAATATATTGTGTAGCCTTAAAAAACTGAAACGGGTTCATAAGCCGTAAAAAAATTAATCTGTCTGTAGTTGAAGGCTGTGTGAAAAATATTTAGATTGCGATATTAAATAACCCATAGAGATTGATATTTCGCAAAGTATAAACAACTAAATTTGGACAGAAATTCCGATGTCGGGAATTAAAATTCCTATTCTCTGTAACTCAAATTCTGCGTAATAATAGTAATCGCTTGCTAGTTTATTTGTTTAACGGTATATCAACAATTTATGTGTTATTTAAAGGTGAAATTTAATTTCCTTGGGCCTCTGAAGTTAATAAAATATTGGATGATACTTAGCTTTCAAGCATATACATGTTTGTGTGGTTATAATTATAAGAGACGGTAACATGTGCGTTTTATGTTGTATTTAGTTATATTTTTAATACAGTTTGATTTAAGAAGGATGTGCGTCGTGGTGCAGTGGATATCGGCTCGGAACGAGAAATCGGGAATCCGAGTTCGAATTCCAGTCGAATTCCTTGCATTCACTTACGCGCAAATACCCTTGGGAAAGGTATTAATCAGTCTCTTCCCTACAGTTATGGGTTAAATAATAGGACAGATTGGGTTCTGTAGCCTTGGTCGGCAACCAGTCTACCGCAGAAAGCAATGGCAACCTACTGCGGGATAATCTTCTGCCCAGTCAGTCATGTCTCTTTCGAGACATGATCGCCCAAGCGTGTATCACGTATGGCACTTAACTGACTGCAAGAAAGTGTAAGGTATGATATGAATTAATGTCATTATTGTTGGATGTTTAGTTGGCTGATAATATCAAGCACTATCTGATAATATCAAACACTATCTGTTATTCAATGCCGAAATATAAATTTGAACACAATTTTATGGTTTAAACTAAATACATTTTGAACGCAACTGTATTCCGTCACCTGCAGATAAAATGTATTGCTGGTCATGCATCATCGGTCTTTTTCTATAAAGATGTATTTCTGTTATTTTTACTGTTAAAATTTATTTTTATACTTTCATGGTGTTTTTGATTGAGGTCTCACTATTTGCCCATATGTTAGGCCCGAACATGTGCTACCTCTCGGCTCAGGGTGGATCTGACAACAGCAGTTAAGTTCCTCAAAACCTCTAATCTTCAAATCCTCAAAACCTCTAATCTTTAAATCTGAGGAATTGCTACCGGATGCCGTTTATCGTCCTACTGAGGACAATAATAGTCGTCAGTCTCAGAGACTATATAGTACACGATAGCCGCTACCTAATACCTTTTTTTATAAGTGGTCAGGTCTATTTGTGTTTGTTTATCAAACACTGACGTAGCCAATGTGTGAATCGTACCGCAACTATACCAAGTGAACATTAGTTACAGTTTCTCAGAGCACTGAATCTGGCACGACCAATTGTTGAACAAAACAACTATTCATGACTCATCAGTCATAATGACTTGTGCTAAAAAATTGATCAACCCTTTCCGAATATTTTTGCCTGCTCAATATTACTAACAAGATTTGAGTCAAACAGTGGCGTTGTTTCCGAGAACAAGACTGCACGCTGAGGTTGTCTCCGCTTGTTAATATTATCATGAATTCACCTCTTTGACAAATCAACTATGGTCAGACAGTTGAGGTTTATATGGAACATAATGAGAGAAAAGGGCTTGGAAACAAATCTGATAATCAACTCTGATAATTAAATCTAATAATCATCATAGACATTGAAGGCAGAGAAAGGAAAAGATAGACGCCTAAAATACTTAGTGAGCGTGTGTAAATGGTTGGCAGAATAAAGTTCAGGAGAAATAAAAGCGAGATAAGATTTATTCAGAGCTGCAAGTGACAAGAAGTTGGGGAGAGCCTTAAAGTCTACTTTCTAAGGAGACACGGCAAATGAAAAGTCATAGTGTAACGTTTTAAATATTCGAAATTGAACGAACTCTCTTGATGGTGTCGAAATCATATTATAATCCCTTTGTTTAACTTTCACCTAGATAAAGTATAAGGGGCTATCATCTGTGCATCAGAAATAAAGTGTCAACTAATGTCGAAGACTTGCTGAAATCGTTCGAAGTTAAAATTTTGATGAGCGGGGCGCGGATAAGCTTTGATGTGTGTGCATTTAGAAAAAGTATATTGATGCCAAAGAAATACAAGGGTGGACAAAATAACGGAAACACCTAGAACCATAATAGAATAATTTAGAACATTTAATCAAACTGTCAAAATCTAGTCTATTTTCATGTTTGCTGGTTTAATATTATGAGTACTTCATTTTTTCTTTTCTTTTTTTTTCTTTTTTTTTTTTGCTAATATTGTTATTTTGTTACAGATCACTTATTTATAAATTTAACTTTGTCTCTGTGTGTGTGTCTGTGTGTGTGTATCCGTTACCTATAAACTCCGAAACGACTTTCTTGAAAATTTACACAGTTGTACTATAAGTTGTGTTCTCAGCTAGGTTTTTGTGTCGATAAATATCGAAAATCGATAATCGAAAAAATCGGGTAATAGATGGAGTGGTCCGATTTTAATCAAATTTGGTGCACTCATAGACAAAGACATCAGAAACAATAGGTTGCAGTTCTTGCAATAGTGCGTAAAATCGATAATATATATATATAAGGCAAGATGTTTGTGTGTGTGTCTGTTTATCTGCCTGTATGTCTGTATTTTTTCAGCCCTTTTATTTTAGTTTTTGCTTCGGGTTTGGCTCTAAGTATGTATAATTGTGTTCTTAGTCTCAGCCATGATACCATTTACTCAGAGGACTTATTTAGCATTCAAAATTCAGTTTACGACGAAAAAGAATTATTTGATATCGATACCAGGAAATCAAAATTTGACTTAGATCCATTCATTTTTCTTTCAGTCTACGTTTTCGCTTTAACTGGAAACAACTATTGCTTTTTAGCCTTTCATGCCAACGTCTGAGCCCCAGGACCATGGATTAGTTTTAAAGGTTTCATTACACCCGAGCAACGCCGGGCATTACTGCTAATATTAGATACATAAGTTTAAAAAATCAAAAAATCAGTAGTCAGAACTATTTTAAAAATCTATGTAATCAAATTCCTCTTATGGTTCAGGAACTGTTTCTGGATTGAAATGCCTTCTTTCAGTATGATATGACACCCATTCATAGTGCTAAAGTTGTAGATGAATGGCACGTGGAACATTCTAGTGAAGTAGAACATCTTATTCATAGTGCCTAGTTCTCAACATCATTGAACATTTATGGTTCAGTTTAGAAAAACAAGTGAAGAGTCGATATTCTTCATCATCATTGAAAGAATTGCGGACTTTTTTAATTGAAGAAGGGATAAAAATTTCTCTAGAAACAATTCAAACATTGTACGAGTCGGTCACAAGCAGATTTCAAGCTGTAATTTTTTTTAAATCATATCGCCCCAAGAAAGAAGGTGACTGTATCTGAGCTGCCAAGTCGGGATCGATCACGTTACAGATTCTCCGTTGGATTTTGTCAAGGACACCTAGGTGGATAGCAGGAGCACCCGACCAGATATGGCAGCAGTATTCAATGCACGGGCTGATGGTAGGCATATATGTGCAGGATGGTTTCAGACGGGAGAAGCGTCCTCGCCCTACACAGAGAACCGACCTTTACCAAATGTGGTCCTAGCGCTTATTGGAATAAATTTGTTTGAAATTTCAAGATGTTTCTGTTATTTTGCCCAAACACCTGTAAAATCCCATTTTAGAACGTACAAAATATTGAATAGATTTTCGAAAGCGTTGTCATGTCCTTCACAGCGTTTCATTCTGCTTGTCGTTTCTGCTGTACATAGAAACGCCATTTTTAAATGGAGACCGTTTAGTAATCAGTTTATGAGAGAACAATCAGTGCTTTAGTGTTTGCTATGTCCAGATTTACTAGCAACCTCTAAAGGCAAATTTATATTATTGAATTAATTGATTTCCGCTAATTTGTTGATTTTTATACGTAATGTCCCTTTGGTAATTATGGATCTCCACAACTTCACGACCTTCGTTATTTTAAACAACATTTCTTACATGTCTCTCTGTTGTAGTCATTGTTCTGCTTTCTATACACTCAAACTTGCAAACATGTTACTCGCATCTGTCCTCTGTTTCTTGAGAAGACGGCCGTTTCACGTCTAAATACCAGTTCCCATACGATCACTTACATTAACCATCGTAGCATCTGGCTGTAGCTAAAGTCATCAAAGAGTCAATAGGAAAAGCAAAAATGCGTTGGTGTAAGCCATGACCAATGAAAAATAAACATTTGCATGTTGGTCGCGTGGGAGTTTTAAGATGATATAAAGTCTAGAATTTTGGCAGAATGACCCCCGATTTTATCGATTTTCTGTACTATTGTAAAAACTGCAACCTTGAAACTTCTGAATATCGTTTCTTATGTCTTTGTCTATGAGTGTATCAAATTTGATTGAAATCGGACCACTTCTTCTATAATCTGATTCATTCGATTATCGATTTTCGATATTTATCGGGGGTACCTCGACACAAAACCTAGCTAAGAACATTCACAGACGTTTATAGTACAACTGTGTAAATTTTCAAGAAAATCGGTTCAGCCGTTTCGGAGTCTATAGGTAACGGACACACACACACACACACACACACATACACAAAGTTCCATTTATAAATAAGTTTAGATTAGATTAGATGCATATGTTTATTTGTTCCACAACAATCGCTGCCTGCAATTGTTTTGAAGTCATGACGAATGCGATTTGACCAGTAACTGTTTTCTCCACATTTTCCAAAGCTAATATCGATGTCTACTTTTGTTTTGTTTTTTTGGGGTTTTTTTTCAGGTTTTTAGGTTATTTTTATTTATTTTTGTGACAAGCCAGACGATTGCGAAAGAACGGAGATAGAAAAATATGCTTTGCAGCAGGCGCCAGTGTTTGTAATTGTTTCCCGAAAATATTCAGCGTTAAGACTTTACACAACAATATGGTAAAAAAAAAAATGACATTCACTGAAATAGTTCTAATGAAGGATAGGCAATAAAAAGTCAGCAATTACGACACCTGATATTTGTTCTTTTCCAGATATATTTTGCAACTGTTTTTATGACTATAGAAATAGCTTTTGCATATATCATTTCTATTTTTTCTCTCTTTTTTTTTGTACCTATTTTTGGCGCTACCCATATAAGAATTACTTTGATTTTCTTCTAATTTGTATTCTTAACATCATTAGAATATTTACTGATTTATTTGACCTTCAGCCAAGGAACAACAAAATTCAAAATATGTGTAAAGGTCGACCAACTATCTGAAGAATTTAATATTGTGTTCTGTTAAGTGCCATACGTGAAACACGCTTGTCGATCATGTCTCTTTCGTGACATGACTGACTGGGCAGAAGATTATCACGCAGTAGGTTACCATTGCTTTCTGGGAAGATTGGTTGCCAGCCAAGTCTATAAAACACAACCTGTCCTGCTATTTAAACCATAACTGGAGGGAAGAGACAGATTAATACCTTTCCCAAGGGTATTTGTGCGTAAGTGAATGCAATGGCTTCAACTGGAATTCGAACTCGGCTCCGCGATTTCTCGTTCCGAGCCAATATCCACTGCACCATTAGCTAGAGATAAAAATGCAGATTATATCTTAAGTTGGTTGTCTTTTCGCTCCCGCGTACGAGTGCAAATACTAGTTTCGTATTGAATGAATACTGTTTTATCTACTAACTTGTGTTTTTATATTTTTCCCCACTAAGAGGTTATAGTTTAAGGGAGACAACACATTTGCATTGTTTTATAATGAATTCCAGCTTAGTAATTTGCAGTCAATATAAATAAGCGAAACATTTTTTAAGGATTTTTAAATAAAATATTTTCTGCGCTGGCAATGATACCACGTTAATAGATCGATCACAACTTAGTAAAATGAACAACTGACTTCTGTAATAGTAGACACCATTGTAATAGTAGACTCCAACAAATATTTTAACTCGAATTTTTTGCAACACGCTGACGCATGTTGAAGTCCTTACACTATTTAATATTGTTAAAGTTATCTCTAACATTTTTGGTCGACATTTATAAACCTTATATTTCGTTCAATTTCGCAAGCCAATCTATGAAATTTGAATAAGCTGATTCGTTTAGAAAAAAACTTTCTTTAATTTAACTTCATGGTAAACAATAATTTTTATATATAAATATATATTCTGTATACATAAAAAAAATAAGGATAAGATATGCAAAATATAAGATTGCATTTGTATTAAATAAGTATTGTTATATTAATCATTAAATTGTTTTTAAAATAGTGGGATTATTTTGATGTTAAATAGTAAAGATGAGACGTTTTCGTAGATAATTAATGAAAATTTATTGCATCAAGCTCCGCACTGTAGTTAATACAACTGTACTTTTTACTTCTTTACCTGTTTGCACTTCTTCGACCGGTCAATGTATAGTTATTTTAGGGGTTGACAGTTAGATGAACGGGCTAACGGAAGTCACAGATGTTTATAGATTGATGGATAGATCAGTCAGTTGAGTGCGATACGTGATACACGCTTAGGCGATCATGTCTCGAAAGAGACATGACTGACTGGGCAGAAGATTATCCCGCAGTAGGTTGCCATTGCTTTCTGTGGCAGACTGGCTGCCAACCAAGGCTATAGAACCCAATCTGTCCTATTCAGTTAGTTAAGTTCCATACGTGATACACGCTTGGGCGATCATGTCTCGAAAGAGTCATGACTGACTGGGCAGAAGTAGGTTGCCATTGCTTTCTGCGGTAGACTGGCTGCCGACCAAGGCTATAGAACCCAATCTGTCCTGTTATTTAACCCATAACTGGAAGAAATCGGCGGATTAATACCTTTCCCAAGGGTATTTGCGCGTAAGTGAATGCAATGAATTCACCTGGAATTCGAACTCGGCTCCCCGGTTTCTCGTTCCGAGCCGATATCCACTGCGCCACAACGCACATCCGATGGAGAGATAGATAGATTAAATAATGACTATTACAGGATTAAGCCAATATAATGTTGAATACAACGGTCCCAGCATTGTCGAATCTGTACTTAGTTTTGGTGACAACTTGGAAACACCAAATGTGGTATGATTTTCAAAATGGGATACATTACTGCCAATTAAATTCTTAAAATTATCATTATTCTTTCAATATTAATCCAAAACAAGCTTTTAACGGAGTTTTGACATAACACAATAAAGATTTGTTATCTTACGACTGCTTAATCATATGTTCCCGTGGTGGATGTGCAGGTGGAGACTCCGAACGAGAAATCGGCGTACCCAGTTCAAATTCCTTTCACACAAATAACTTTAGGAAAGATATGTATCCAAATCTTCTCAACCCATCTATGGGCTAAATAGCAATGTATATTGACATTATTCAGACTGCTATCTTCATCTTTATTGCCATTTTTACTACTTCAACTGGACCAGCTGTTCTCAAGGACACATGGCCCAGTGGATATAAGCGTTGTTTATTTCCAGTGACTTAAATCAAACAGTTATGAGTCAAATACACGGCTACAGCAATGATGAACAAATAACAGAGAGTTGAGTTAAAGGGAGATACTTACATGGCATCCGGAAGTGGCATCTCACATAGAATGATAATGATATACCCCAGTGATAGAAACGAAGGGTTCGGTCAAAATTCCTGAAGTAGTCCGGAACATACAACAGTCGAAACGTCGTAAACATGGCAATAAAGATGAAGAAAACATTTCAAGCAGTGTAAATAATATAAATACCACCTCATCTCAGAAGTATAGAAAATACTCAAGGTATGTTGAATTGTCTGTCCTTGGTTGGCAACCAGTACAGTAGAAGGATAACTCTGAATACGAAAACGTGTGGCTTTAGAATAATATATACTTGTATTGTAATTAAGATTTGTTTGGCATGTTTGCAATATGAACTACAGTTTGTCTCCACGAATGTTGAAGAAACAAACCAGACGAGCATCTACGGAAACAATCAGCCATTTTGACGACGAGAAATCACATTGATCTGCAGAGAACCTTCAAGTCGAAACCGCATCGATGATATGGTATTTACAGAAATGCACGTAAGCTGACTTTACCTTTTATTACTTTAGTACTTTTTATAGTACTAATCTCACCATATTGGATTTGTCAGGAAGGTGACTCTTTAGTGCTATATAGTGGGTGGGTCATCTCAGAGTGCGGCACTGTTCGAAAGTGTCTCAGTTGACCCCCAAGATCTTGTGAATAAAACTGGGCAGGCGGGAATTAATTGAATAGTTGTGTAAGCACGCAGTCACAAGTCATATATATATATGGTGTCTCTAAATTTTTGTCACAAAAAAATTCTTGGTTTTGTCGAAAAAAAAAAAGAATTGAAAAAGAATCAATGTATTAAAATTGTCGGCAATGTGGAGTTATTGTATCGAGTTCACGTGAATGTTTCAAAGTGCATCAACGTTTGCATTACAAGTAATGGTTGGTTGGTTTATTTATGGCATATCAACCTCGGTGGGTCATTTATTGCCAACTAAATTTTATTTATTTATTGCTGGCAATACCTTTTTCTTTCAACAATTTATTGTTGTTTTTTTATATTAGTTTTGTGTCTAGTAATACTTTTTTCTTTTCGAGTATCAAGATTCATTGGGGTTTGTTTTTAAGGGCAGGGTCCTCAAGTGCTACTGTGTTATTTAACCCATAACTGGAGGGAAGGGACGGATTAATACCTTTCCCAGGTGTACCAGTGCTCAATTATTGAATGCAGGGTATTTAACTGGACTTCGAACTCGACTCATCGATTTCTCTTTCCGAGCCGATATCCACTGCACCACAACACACATCCGTCACTAAACGCTTACAGCACCTAGTATTCCCAAGTGGTCACCCAACTAAGTACTGACCAGGCTCAACGTTGCTTCACTTCGGTGATCGAGCTAGAACCGGTGTATTCAAGCCGTAAGTTACAAGTAATGGAATTCGTATTGCAGATGTTATTTGTTAATATTTCAATTCAATAATGTGTTGTTGAAAGTTTCCTTTCCTGAAAACATTTTTGCTAAGGTGTCCCGATTTAGAGACAGCCTGTGTAATACACTCTTGAATGTACGAACTCCTGTTCTATTCTATTTAATAAAGGGTATTTCTCTTGTATTGCAACGCTTTACAGAATTTTATATATTTCTGTACATTAAGTCGTATATCATATTTTGATGTCATCCACTAAAATTTGTCATATATTAATAATATTTTGCTTATTTTCATATGTTGATACGTACGTCAATTATACTAAATTTTGACAAATGATAAGCCAACCTACGCGAGACCATAGTAAGTAGTTAATCTCTTCCAAACACCGAATTCCACAGGAAATCCGCCTGTCATGGGTTCGAATAATAAATTTTATTTAGAGATATCACACAATTCTTAAAGTATTTTATGATATCTTTAAAGGAATTCAGTTTAATATATAAACACTGACAAACCGATACAATCTCTGTGAAATTCTGAGGCAAGACGCGTATATATAATTAAATGTTTGGAGGTACAAAATTTCTATACTATTTTAACAACAAGCAATTTATTGACAGTCCCTAAGGCCCTTCCGTCCAAAATCTCATCAGGAGAAAATTATCAAAAATATAAATTAACTGAAAAGAACAGCAACGAAAATGAAGAGCAAAAAAAGGGGAGGAACACATTAAAATAAATATACACATAAATGTATTTACTTATAACGAGGGGAGGTAAAATCTCGAGTAAATAATTAGCGCGAACACACACACACACACACACACACACACACACACACACACACACACACACACATATATATATATATATATATATATATATATATATATATATATATATATATATACCGTTTATGTGTTGAGTTTTCCTTTCAATATATATATACATATATTTAGTATATCGAGGCAGCAAGTAATTTTCTAGACATATGCTATTAAATGTAAGAGACAATGAATGTCTATTATGTTTAATCATGAGCCGTTCTAAACGTCGTATTTTTTTTTTCGTATGTTTATTTTGATGTAAACCATTATTATTAATATTATCATTATTGTTAGAGCTATTGTTAAGTTTGTTGAGATACATTTTAATTTGTTGATCAATAACGGAGTTAGGAAACCCATTATTGACTAGTGTTTGCTTAATGTTGTGTAATTCTTTATAAAATATAGATTTGGAAGAAGATATCATTTGTGTGCGTTGAAGTAAGTTTTTTATAACAGCTAACTTATATCGTTGGGGGCATTCACTATTATAATTAAGAAGACACGAATTTATGCTAGTTGGTTTCCTATATAGCTCTAACAATAATGATAATATTAATAATAATGGTTTACATCAAAATAAACATAACACTATTAACTTATACTATTGCAACGAAATACATAATAATTATAAACAAGATGAAAAAACTCTCAAAAACATAATACGTAGATATGTTAAACCAGTCGAAAGTAATAATCAAATTAAACTCATTATATATTATAAAAAGTTTAAAACAATTGACCTCATAGTCTATAATAACCCAACAGGCACTAAACTAAATTCTTTACAAAAAAACAATGTAGTGTACCAATTTACATGCCCATTCAGAGATTGCATCTCTGATACTAATCAAAAACCTAGTACATATATTGGTTTTACCACAACCACGCTCTCCCGTAGACTTACATGTCATCTTTCTGATCAGAGTATTATTAAGCAACATTTCTCTGAAAAACATAAATATGTAGGTAATATCAGACAGATTTTGGTCAACAATACGGTGATCCTTACTCATACACACAGTAAGAGGAACCTGCCGATATTGGAGGCCATGTACATCAAATCAAAACAACCAACACTCAATAAAATCAACTTTAAAACAGGAAATAACATATTACATTGCATTTGACTAGATGGTTTTGTTGTCATTTCGCGCTATCCCGCGGTGTGACGTCATAAAACCGCATCGCAAATTTAAGAACTGCGTTTATTATTTTTGGTAACTATTGCCGTTGCCAAGCGGAGTTTTATGTCAACACAAAATAAAATCGTCGGTGATGGTGGATTTTATAATATTTCAGTTTAAACTACCTCTCTGAAGATGGCTCATGTGAGCCGAAAGCTTAGAAGAAAACCAATAAATAATTATCCAAATGTTGGAGAATTTTTGTCTTTATTTTCAACTGAAATTAAAGCAAAAATACGACGTTTAGAACGGCTCATGATTAAACATAATAGACATTCATTGTCTCTTATATTTAATAGCATATGTCTAGAAAATATATATATATATATATATATATATATGTGTGTGTGTGTGTGTGTGCATGTGTGTGGGGGGTGCATGTGTGCGTGAGAGAGAGTGAGAGAGAGAAAAATTACATGAGAGCATGTGAGCGTATTATTTATTAATTAAGTAAATTTTAAGGTGATATTTTCACTGTATAAGATTTTCAGTGCATAATGCATTGACAAAGTTGATAAATACTTCCGTAAATTCAGAAATTGACTACGGATTATTTGTTTCTATGAATATATACACACGTGTGTGCGTGCGCAGGTGTGTGTGTGTGTGTGTGTGTGTGTGTGTGGAAAGAAAGAAAGAAAGTAAGAAAGTTAGAAAGAAAGAACTTCATGAAAGTTTACAAACCAGTCAAAAGATCTGATCCACTATTTCTTATGACGAATCTTCATCACCTACGTCTTTCGATTTTCTTTCGTTCTCATCAAACTAAATACCAATATTCTCATCACATTTTAAATATTTTTTTAGCTTAGATGAATGCATTATTTTCCGAATTAGTCTTTGATAGACTTTCTGATGTCTTTCATGTTGGAAGTCACTCTTTTGAAGAAAACTCTTTCAAAACTGGACGATAATTCCTTTTGTTTCCTGCCGTAAAAAAATAGTTACAAAGGAGGTGATAGAACCGTTTCAACTGAAACGGATTTAAACTTACTTTGAAGCTAAGGGAAACGCTGAAACTCTTTTATATTTTTTTTTTGTTTCATTTATCTGTATCTGTTGATTTTTTTCTGAATATCACTTGAATTGTTTGTATCAGTCTGTGTGAAAAATAAATGAATCATTTACATTTTCGACTGCGAGACACATTTAGCAACAACAACAGTTGACATATGTACACACTCAGTGGATAGGTGTATTTTAGCGTATTCATTACACTTAATCATACATACATACATTCATACATACATACAAACATATATATATATATATATAGTTGAAAACTTGGTATTTAGGAGGGTAAATTCCACAAGAGATTAAATCAAAAGAGAACTCAATATTAAAATTTAACAGAGTATTATAATAAAGAACATGCTGGATATTTTTATAAACAGCCCATAGACTCTTCTCTGACAAACAGTATGGCTTCCGCTTCACCAGGTCTACTGCTGATATGCTCACGAATATCACTGAGTATATACACCAGGCCCTCGACAAAAAATGGTGAAGCCCGAACTGTGGCCCTTGACATCTCCAAAACGTTTGACAGAGTCTGGCATGCTGGCTTTATATGCAAGCTGCAGGGCTATGGCATAACTGGACAATTGTTTAACCTAATTCAGTCCTTCCTTTCAAACCGTGCAATGAGGGTGGTATTGAACAGACAAGCCTCCCAATAATACCACATGAATGCGGGTGTCCCTCAAGGCTCTATTCTAGGTCCTACGCTTTTCCTTATCTATATTAACGATCTCCCTGACGTAATATGATCCCAAGTTGGCATATATGCTGACGACACTACAGTTTACTCAGGTCTCGATAAAAAATCTACCGAGGCTGATAAAGCAAACATTGCTGCCGAGCTTGAAAAGGATATCCAATCCGTGGTGGACGGGACAAGAAATGGCTCGTAACTTTTAATGCTTCCAAAACGAAGCTGCTATCTAATAACCACCACAGACAATCGTTCCTCCAGCCCATTAACATGGATCAATCTTCTCTCCCTGAAAGTGAAACACTGCGCCTCCTCGAGTTAACTCTCACACCAGACCTCAAGTGGAATAACTATACAGAATCCATAGTTAAATCCGCTGCTAAGAAGGTCGGTTCTCTGTGTAGGGCCAGGAAGTTTTTCCCGTCCCAAACAATCCTGCATATATACAAGTCTACCATTCGACAGTGCATTGAGTATTGCTCCCATATCTGGTCTGGTGCACCTGCTATCCACTTAGGTGTCCTCCACCAAATCCAACGGAGAATCTGTAATGTGATCGATCCCGACTTTGCAGCTAGGATACAGTCGCTTTCTCACCGACGCAGTGTGGCTTTCCTGTGTCGCTTCTACGAATACTTTCACGGCTTCTGCTCCGATAAACTTAGCTCACTGGTAGCCCCTATATACGAATTTCCTCGAGCCACAAGATTAGTAACTACGTCCCACCATTTTACTGTGAAACCAATAAATTGTAAACGCAAATTCTACTTCAATAGCTTCTTTTCTCGCACTTCCCGCCTGTGGAATTCTCTTCCGCATACTTGCTTTCCTGACAGTTAAAATCTCCAAGAATTTAAATGTAAAGTCAATAGTCATCTCCTGTCTCACTAACTTACATCCTCTCTCTCATGCTTTTCTACATCCACTCCACTCTCATCAGTACTCTCTTCCCTCTCCTACTCTCTTCCTGACACCCCCTGCAACCTCTCAACCCACATAGCACTCTTTCTTCTCCACCCCACTTTTATCAATAATCTCTTCCCTCTCCTACTCTCTTCCTGACACCCTCTGCAACCTATCAATCCACATAACATTCTTTCTTGTCCACCCCACTTTTATTAATAACCTCTTCCCTCTCCTACTCTCTTCTTGACACCCCTGCAACCTCTCACTCCTCAAAACTCTTCCTATGTAACCCCCTGCACAACAGTGGCAGTAAAATGCCTTCCTTGGGGCGACAGGATTATAAAAAATAACATTGGTAATATAATATTTCTCTGTTCCCTTATCGACCGCTCGTCACAGTAATATGAATTTGGTCTGACGAGCGGTCAATAAGAGAAATAAGCGAAATATTATATTTCCAATGGGTTTATAAAAACATCCAACTTATGTTCTTTATATATATATATATATATATATATATATATATATATAATGATCCATTTTTGCACATACAAGCTTGTTTCGCTGTATCAAGGTTCATCAGTGTAGATAGATATCTGCTTGCTTATATATAGTGTTTAATTGTGATAATCTTTAGGTTGTCTTATCATATATATATATATATATATTAATTATTATATTATAGACATCGGTTACATTTTTTAAGTTAAATCTTTTAGAATTTTTTAAAAAATGATGAAATCCCATGCACAAACAGATAAAATTATTCATAAAATGTAAAATAAAGGATATTTGAAAAAATAACATCAATATATAAATTTATTAGACCGACAATAGTCAGTCAGTTAATTGCCATACGTGATACACACATGAGCGATCATGTCTCAAAAGAGGCATGACTGACTGGGCAAAAGATTATCCCGGTTGCTATTGCTTTTCTGCGGTAGACTGGTAGCCAGTCCAGACTATAGAACCCTATCTGTCATGTTATTTAACCCATAACTGGAAGGAATAGACGGGTTAATACCTTTCATGCAATGGATTGGAAAATATATTTATTGATTTTCTAAGCACAGCTGAGAGACGGAACAATGCCGAAAATATGGGGTATACAGTGAGGATCGAACTCGCTGGTCTTTTGTAACAGATCCTAGCGAGACAAGATTGCTAACCGCTACACCATACATCTCTATATTTGTTGCAATTCACTTCCGGCCAGAATTTAAAATTTCTCTCTCTTGGCCATTTCCATCGTTTCTCCCTTTTCTTCCCTCTCTATATTTTCTCACTTTTTTCCTTTCATTTTCCGCTTCACTTTCTACTCCTTCAGTATCTTTTCTTTCCTTCTTTCTTTTCTTTTTCTTTATAGAAGTAAAATTCTTTTTTTAAATGCCAAAAGATTAGAGCCGAGACACCGTGCAACGGATGTCAGTATCTGTTTGAAATTCACTTCCGGCCAACGTTTGAAATTTCTATCTCTTAGCCGTTTCCATTGGCTCTTTCCTCTCTATATTTTCTCATTTATTTTCCTCTTCACTTTCTATTCTTCTGTATGTTTCTCTTTCCTTTTTCTTTTTTTTTTCTTGATTACTCAACTTATTTTCTATTTTCTTCCCTCTTTCTTTTCTTCCCTCTTTCTTTTCATTTAATATATTTTACCTCGTACGGAAAAAATTCAAAAACTAACGGGAAGTGGTGTCTCTCATTTTTTTCAATCAAACGTTTATTACCATTATTATTAACTAGCTGATCAGATGGTGTTCTTTCAATGTAATGTCGAAACAAAATGTACAATTTTGTAGTAGTTTGCAGTTTGCACAAGTTCTAAAGTAATAATAAATATTCCTTGCTCTATTTTTATATTGACCACTGTTTTAAATGAATGTTTTAGATGTTGCAATTATTTTCTTCGTTCTTATTCATTCATATATATATATATATACTAGCAGTATAGCCCGGCGTTGTTCGGGTGTAATGAAAGCTTTAAAACTAATCCATGGTCCCGGGGCTCAGACTCATTGAACATTGGCATAAAAGACTAAAAAGCGATAGTTTTTTCCAGTTAAAGAGAAACCGTAAGTATCGATTGCCGATATCGGGGAAAATGAGTCGTCTGAGAAGATCTACTAAAGTTTAAGTCTAAAAACTATAATTTTACCAAGTTAGAGCAGATTCTGCAGCAAAAACCACGATAAATGGCTGAAATCCGAGATCTTGATCAGACCTGATCGGATATCGGGGTATCGAATTCTAATATCTTTTAGAAATTGGAAAAAATAAGTCGCCCATAATCTGACCAAAAGCCTAAAGAATATTTGTGTGAAGTTTGCTAAGAATCAGATAAAAATTGTGGATTTGTATAAAGGACATACAGACAGATAAACATATATAATGCCTTTATATATATATATATATATATATATATATATATATATATATATATATTATCGATTTTCTGCACTATTGTAAAAGTTGCAACCTTGAAACTTCTGAATATCGTTTCTTATGTCTTTGTCTATGAATGTATCAAATTTGATTAAAATAGGACCACTCCTTCTATAAACCGATTTTTCGATTATCGATTTTCAATATTTATCGGGGGTACCTCGACACAAAACCTAGCTAAGAACACTCGCAGGCGCTTATAGTACCACTGTGTAAATTTTCAAGAAAATCGGTTCAGCCGTTTTGGAGTCTATAGGTAACGGAAACACACACACACACAGACAGACAATGTTCCATTTATAAATAAGTTTAGATAGATAATGTACTGAATTTCAATTTTTATCTACGAGTATTGGCTGAAAGTTAATATAATTGTCATATATGAATAAAGTGTCGCTGCCAACATTTGAGTTTGAACACGGATCGCCAGAGATTATATTGGTACATATATCGGTACATAATAAGCATTCGAGAAGGAAAAGAGAATGTTCTGATAGTATTCTTGGAAGACGTTATTTTTAGTACATGTGACTTTACAGAAAATATTATTGTAAATGTTTCCATTACTAAATATTTGTGGCAAAATCATATATTCACGCATATAACTCCATAATTATTAGGCCACCCCAGTTTTTTCAAAGAAATTATGTATTTCATACTATTTTAAGTGGATAATTCTAAATGAAAATAGAATGGTTCTTTTGTTATTATTACTTTGTAAAATTTTACAAGGCAAGGAAGCAAAGATGAACTCGTCCGAATCACCCTAAATTTTTATTCATTCTTTTATTGATGAAACTGCAATATAGGTAATTATTAAATATTTATAAATTCATCTAATGCACATGTTATTTAGCAATATTAACACAAGAAATATTCTATTTTCATTTACAATTATTCACTTGACAGTAAATACTAAAAAATTGTATGAAATACATCATTTTTTTAAAACGCTGGGATCGCCTAATAATTGTCGTCGGTAGTGTACATAATAATTAATGTGTAGTTATTTATATAATTCCACTGGATTTTATTTTAAGGAGTTTCTAAACCAGGCCTGTACAGTGGTGATTTTCTAAGCGTAGCTTACATGCGGCGCAAGGTCAAATATTTGAGACATCCAGTGAGGATCGAACTCAATTGCAATGATTCTTGCGAAACAAGTTGGCTAACACCATCTCGAGGTCTGTACGGTGTGTGTACACCTTTAATCACTAGTGGCGAACAGCTTGCAAAATTTCAATGCTGGAATTTCATTAAGAAATATTTTCTAAAGACATCTTTAGTATTCGCTTTTGGATTAATTTATGTTAATTATTTAAGATACTGCAGCAAGCAAAATTTTTGTTTGTTTTATTTGAACGTGAATATTTTATCTTTAAACTAACTTTTTGGTTGCGAAACTCACAAGGGGCATTAAGCCTTTTTTCACATAAAGTTAATTTCAGTTTAATATTTCTCTATGTTATTGTTCCTCAACAATGATCAGATTAATTATAAAATTATATTTTATGAATAATTTATGTTTTTTAATAGAACTAGCGAGTAATTTTTTTAAAAATAAAGTGTGTTTAATTTTTCTGTCGTACATAAATAGAAGACATTAAAAATATAACCATTTTGAATGAGAAATTAATGAAAAATGACACTTATTGAAGAATTCATAACATAAGGTTAATGTAAAAAAATAAATTCAATAAATTTAATATTTTACAACTAATCTCAAAAAATCTATTATGTAAATGAGAAAACATTATTGTCTTGTCAATATCGTCTTCCTCATTTTTACATTTTGAGCGATTATTTTAAACAGCAAAATTCACAGAGAAGTCATTAAGAATTTTGTCACAGAAAGTTAATTTATTTGTTTTTATGCTATTATTTTTCATAATAACGAAGATGGTGATTATAATATTCGTTTTTGAATGAATCATTTCTGTTTTCTTTATAAAACGAGAAGTATGTTGGTATCGTCTTTGCTAGAAAACAAATAATTAATGTAACTTTTTTTAAATGCTAATTTTAAGTACTATAAAGAAATGATCGCATTCAGTCAAAAAAATACTGAATAAACATTTAATTTAATATTTTTTTCTATGATAATGTTTTTCATGACACACATATTGATTTAAAAATGTTAATAAACAAGTATAAGGTTATTTTATAAATGTAATTTTACTATTTAACGAGCACTGTTGTGAAATGTGTTATAAAACAAATTCAACCAGTTCAATATTTTTACATTATATTTTCTAATATTATACTGTAAAAATATTGAATTTTGTTTAGGTGCTTTGTGGTGCACTGGATATCGGCTCGGAACGAGAAATTCGAATTCCAGCTGAATCCATTGCATTCACTTATGCACAAATACCCTTGGGAAAGGTATTAATCCGTCTATTCCTTCCAGTTATGGGTTAAATAACAGGACAGATTGAGTTCTATAGCCTTGGTCAGTCACCAGTCTACCGCAGAAAGCAATGGCAACCTACTGCGGGATAATCTTCTGTCCAGTCAGTCATGTCTCTTTCAAGACATGATCGCCCAAGGGTGTATCACGTATGGCACTTAACTGACTGACTGAATATAATAGTTGGAGACATGATTAAGGCATTTACTGGGCATAAAGTGTGAGATCAGTTTTCTATTGTTATAAAGTAATAAACTGATCCCCCAATAATTACTACTTAGTAATATATGCATCTCTTCCCCATCTAGCTATGAGTCAAATAATAGGACAAATTGGGTTCTATAGTCTTGGTCGGCAACCAGTGTACCGCAGCAAACAATGGCAACCTACTGCGGGATAATATTCTGCCCAGTCAGTCATGTCTCTTTCGAGACATGATCGCCCAAGCGTGTATTACGTATGGCACTTAACTGACTGACTGAATATAATAGTTGGAGACATGATTAAGGCGTTTACTGGGCATAAAGTGGGGGATCAGTATTCTATTGTTATGAAGTAATAAACTGATCCCCCAATAATTACTACTTAGTAATATATGCATCTCTTCCCCATCTAGCTATGAGTCAAATAATAGGACAGATTGGGTTCTATAGCCTTGGTCGGCAACCAGTCTACCGCAGAAAGCAATGGCAACCTACTGCGGGATAGTCTTCTGCCCAGTCAGTCATGTCTCTTTCGAGACATGATCGCCCAACGCGTGTATCACGCATGGCACTTAACTGACTGAATCGTATTTTATGGGAGAGTAGGTAATCGATCCGCACCCCTACTCTATCAAATACGATTATCCAAAAATTTTAATGTGGTAGATTCATTTTGCTATCTAAACTCAACATAAAACGGACCCTGACCAATTAAACCATTTGGAATTTCTTTGGAACCACGTAATTCCTTTAAGATTAAAGGAATGTAATCGTTTCTCTCCTTATACGGGTGTTAAAGAGGGTGCTTCATTTACGTTGATTTTACATAGGTAATTGAAAACCTTGGTAATATTTAAGCAAATAAATATAAAAGAAAAATGCACAATGAAATAAATTGAAAGGGTTTTTCAAAAAAGCTAAAAATTGATATTTACTTCAGAAGAGGAGGCTGGTCAAAAACCTCTGCAAGAGGAGACAAAATATGTCACTCTTTTCTATTGCTACATTAATGAAATATGTCATTTAAAAAGTTTAAAATAAAATTAAATTCATTATATTTAAATTATCCTATCGTTCTTAAAATCAAGTGTAAGTATCATATCATTAATCATGATGCTTGACTTCATACTGTCCGTGGAGACATTGTAGAAGCGGACAGAACTGAGTGTCAACTTGCAGCAGAAACAAGGGATCGAAGAAAGTTTGCTGAGGTATTCCTTGCAATCCAAGCTTCCTACTTTATTCATGCTAATTGAAACAGAGACGGTCACTTGTACGTCGTCCAGCACAGACATAGCATATGTTTGAGTTTGAGTTTTGTTTAACGGCATCTCACCTTCTGTGGGTTATTTAATGCCAAAAGGTATGGTTTTAAATTGTTTTTTTAATGTCCGACTGTTGTGAGGAGGTTGATTTAGTCAGATTTTGATGAAAAATTAATTTTTTTTAGAAAACTAAAGATATCTTCTAGTTTTGTATTAAAAAATGTATTGCTAGTAAAAAAATTTTCCTTCAAAAATGTATTATGGCAATAATTCTCTCTTCCTTCAAAAATGTGTTATGGAAATAATTTTTTCTTCAAAATGTATTGTTGGTAATATTTTTCTTTAAAAAATGTATATTTTTTTTCTATAAAGTCTATTTTCACGTATATATTTCTATAAAAGTGTATTTTTATACTTTCATAGTGTTGTAACTCCAGTTTGGGGGTGGTTTAACTATTTGCCCATAGCTGGGACCCTAACAGGCGCTACTACCCCGAGTCAGGGTAGACCTGGAAACAACAGCAATTAAGAGGTGGTTCCATGCTCCTCTCAATCTCCAATCAGAAGCCTTGCTGCAGCTTACCGCCTTACCCAGGATCCATAGCATATGTTGCTGCAAACCTATATCACTTTAGAAACACATTTTCTTTGGTCTCATTAAACTGAGATTCTAATACGAATATGCCGTAAAAGTTTTCTGACTATTTTATTAACAAAGCAGTGTATTAACCCGTATTTCAGATGACTTCAAAGCTTCACAAACCTGTGTTATGCATGGGTTTTAAATTCCTAATTGCTTCCAAATCCCCGAGAAAGGATAACTTTAATTTTCTAAACTCTAAAATGTCCATGTCTGCATCTTAAATTCCTTCCTCCTGGTATTTCTTAATCCACGTTAGCCTCAAAAGATGCCAAATTCCCATATTCATACAAATTTTAAATCCTCAATTGTGAATCCTAAATTCCAAAGTCCAAACCGTTTAGTCATTAAAATATAAGATTCACACTACTTTTACAAGCACCATGTAACTTTTACAAAATGATAGTTTAGAAATAAAAATTTTAACTTCACTATCCAAAAATATGTTCCTATTTTGATCTTGTGCGTAATGTCAAGAAATAAATTTTCAGACATTACCGGAACTACGTCTAATGGAAATCTCACCCAAGCAACACATTAGCTGATGTATCAAATATCATTTTAACCAATGTAAAATTTGAAATTTCTTGTTAATGAGCTCACTTCAATCAATTTCATTTCCAATTCTACATTCACTCTTTCAGGAAATAAAAAAAGTTTTACAAAGACAATTTATGAAAATAAACTTTAAAAAATATATTTATGCAGTTTCATTAGAGGCAAATAAGCCGCTTTTGAGCGACTTCTTCAATACGAAAATTGTTTCCTTTTGATTGCGTTAGATTAAAAGATAGAAACTTTAATATCTTTGTATTATCTTTTGGCTTCGATTTTTTATCTATTTAAATTCTCTATTTGCCTTCGTTTTCTGGAGCTCGACGTAATGTATTGGTTTGGGAGCTTGTCTCGCTAGAACTATTACGACTGAGTAGTGAGTTTGATCCTCATTAGGTGTCCCATAATTTCGGCCTTGTGCCAATCTAAGCTTAGCTTAGAAAATCACCATTTAGGATGTGCGTTGTGGTGTTATGGATATCAGCTCGAACGAGAAATCAGGGCAGCCGAGTTCGAATACCACTTAAATTCGTTGCATTCACCTACGCGCAAATACCCTTGGGAAAGGTATTAATTCGTCGCTTCTCTCTCTAGCTATGGGTTAAATCGCAGAACATAAAAGGTTCTGTAGCTTTGGTTGTCAGCCAGTCTATCGTAGAAAGGAATTTCAGACTACTGCGGGAAAATCTTCTGCCCAGTCAGTCATGTCTCTTTCGAGACATGATCGTCCAAGCGTGTATCACGTATAGCAACTGACTGTCTGACTTTCTATAGGTATGTTTTACTTACTGCGACACAAGACTACAAGTATTGAACCCCCATTGTGACTCGAACTAAATTTTTATATGACATGTTCTATTAGAACGTTGATGATTATCGCCCTTCACAAACTACTCTAAGTCCCACCCTTTTACAGTGAAACCAATAAAATGTAAACGCAAATTCTACTCCTCAGCTTCTTTTCTCGCACTTCCGGCCTGTGGAAAATCCTTCCGTTTACTTGCTTCGCCGACAGCAACAATCGTCAAGTATTTAAATGTAAAGTCAATAGTCATCTCCTATCTCACTAACCTGCATCCTCTCTTTCATGCTCCTTTCTCCGTCCACTCTACTCTCATCAGTATTCTTATCCTTCTCTTACCCACTTCCTGACACCCACTATAACCTGTCACTCTTTCTCATAACTTTCTTCCTATGTAACCCCCTACAAAACAGTGGCAGTAAAATGCCCTCCTTAGGGCGTTTTGATTATAAATAAAAGTAATTCTTACCATTTTAAGTTTTATTTACCTATTATTCTTTGCGTTACTTTTTCAGTCATCTCACTTGTCAAATATCTTTACTCTCTGCTTCTTCTTTTGCGTTCAGGGTTTGTTAAATTTTCTAATCTTTCCTTCCTCATTATCTATACACAGCAATTTACCTGTCTCTTACCGTTTGGGAGCAGAAGTTTATTCGTTCTTATTTTCCTTAATATTTCTTCCTTGCTTTTTATGGTAAGTCAATGCATTGACTGACAGCATCACTGTTTTGTCGTTTCAACTTAATGTTCGCCGTTCTCCATGAGACTGAATCTGGACTACAGATTAAACACCAAATAATTATTCCACCAAATGCACTCACCAGTTCTTTAATCCACTAGGCTATTGTTCCATGTGACAATCATAAGTCTAGAACTGAGAGCCTTAAAACTTACGTTCTTATTGCTTCCCGGCTGCAGCTGCTACGCTTGAACGCCTTTGTCGCACCATCTCTTTTGAAAGATCTTATTTAGTATGACCCACCGAATATATTGAAATAAAACTGGGCATCGTCTGAAAAAGATAAAATCAAAATTATCTTCGTAAAAAGACTCTAAAGTTGAAACTTTCACGTACCTGCCATCAATAATAACAATGGTTAAAAGTGTCGTCATGCGAATGAAGCCTGCGTTTCTTCGGGAGAAGCACCCTTCTTTGATCATCGTGGAGTGGCGCAGCAGAATCACAATAAACTGCTAGAATTAAGAGAACCAACATCACTTGATAAATGTCCAAAGCCACAACAACTAAGATTGATAGCACCTGTAATTTGAAGTGAAGATAATAATAAAATCAAGACTGTGATGCTCTGCAAAACTTCAAATAAGCAGTTAAAAAGGAAGACCACCCATAATTATTAGAAAAAGCAATAAAGTTACTGTTTGTGAAACCTATTTTCTTGAAAAACTATTTAATTAGAAAGACTCTATGAATTTTAAACGATAGCAGCACTGGCTGAATAAATGCCAAATATTTTTTTGTAAGGGATCAGATAATATTACTATTACTTATTTCAATTTCGTTTTATATCACCCATGTTCACATCCCTTGTGTGCTCTCTGTCTTTCTTTATTCTTATAGAAATATATTTTTTTACATTTTATTATTTACTTGTACATTTATAGACTGAGGGATAAAGTTCACTAGTATATAATTGTGATACTATGGATAGCCACTTAGAAATGGAAGAAGTAGCTTTACCTCAATCTCAAGTGGTTCCGTTTGATAGACTAGCAGATAGTCCCTTCTGAAGTTTGAAGTTCTAAGCGGCATCAACATTGAACGAAGGGGAATGGAAAGTAAAGAAGTGGATGGAGAGATTTCAGTATCAAGTGGCAAAACAACCAGAAATGTGGTATATCCGTTTTGTCAGTTACGTGCCATACGTGATACACGCTTGGGCGATCATGATCCTTTCGAGACATGACTGACTGGGCAGAAGATTATCCCGCAGTAGGTTGCCATTGCTTTCTGCGTTAGACTAGTTGCCAGCCAAGGCTATAAAACCCAATCCATCCTGTTATTTAACCCATAACTGGAAGGAATAAACGGATTAATACTTTTCTCGAGGGTATTTGCGCGTAAGTGGAATTCGAACTCGGCTCAACGATTTCTCGTTCCGAGTTCCGATATCCACTGCACCACAACGCACATCCTATATCCGGGTGCTGGTCTATAATAATACCTTTCTTTGGTATTAGGAATAGTCCTGATTCGCTCTTGGCGGGAAAGGGACGTGTCCGTCGTACGTTCTTAAATCTTCCACTCGTGTTGCCAGCCACCACGTCGGGATGAGTAGATGAACAAGGTGTCGGTAGAGGATAGAGATGACATAACAGAAGTTCTTCTATCACCTACCTACCTACCCACCGGACGAGGTTCTGAATAAAACATCTATATATAATATGGGAAACGGGTGTGCGTTCTTATATCTAGATGTAGCCTTTTTTCTTTTATCGTATTACTTTGTGAGCATGCATCGCGCCGATTCCCAGTTTCCGGTATGCAGCGACGAGATAAAGAATCGGAATACAACGTGGAGCGATCATTGGCCGGTCAGTGGAAAGCTTGGGCGAAGTTCGCGTTGGATGTTAACACAGGCATTTTAATGAAATATGGCAAGAAGGTAACATTTCCATTTCAACTATTATTGTACTTAAGTTATTTTCATATTTCTAACTATTCAATTTTTACTGAAATAATTTTGTTCTCATATTTTCTTCATTTCGTAAATTGTATTTCAGAAACTGTACCTTGACTCCGTTATCAGATCGCCATATTTATTGTCTCTTTTCGAAAGTAAATATTTTTTAGCTTGAAAAAATACCTGATGTACGAACAGAAAAAAAGCTGTTATAGAATCGTTATTCAGTTAGTTAATTGCCATACGCGATAAACGCTTTGGGCAATCATGTCCCGAAAGAGACATGACTGACTGGGCAGAAGATTATCCCGCAGTAGGTTGCCATTGCTTTCTGCGGTAGACTGGTTGCTGGCCAAGGCTATAAACCGCAATCTGTCATGTTATTTGAAGGGGAAAAGATGTATTATATTATTAAGTATTAATTAGTGGGGGGATCAATTTATTACTTAATAACAACATAAAACTGATCCCACACTTTATGCCTAGTAGAAGCCTTAATCTTGTTTTCAACTATTATATTCAGTCAGTTAAATGCTATATGTGATACACGCTTTTGGCAATCATGTCTCGAAAGAGACATGACTGACTGAACAGAAGATTATCCCGCAGTAGGTTACCATTGCTTTCTGTGGTAGCCTTACCAACCAAGGCTATACAACTCAATTTTTCCTGTTATTTAACTCATAACTGGAGGGAAGAGACGGATTAATACCTTTCCCAGGGGTCTTTTTACGTAAGTCAATGCAAGGAATTCCACTGGAATTCGAACTCTGAACCCCAATTTGTCGTTCTGATTCGATATCCACTGCATCAAAACGGATCTCCCATATCATTTCACTTCTGAAATATCTGAATATTTTTCAATATTTATAATAATAATAATAATAATATGATGTTCTGTATTTGCCGCAAATGAATATGAAAATCATCACGATAGACTGGGGCAATATTTACACTGGACAATGTGCAGACATTTTGGAAAATATGTAAACAAACACTGGTATGAACATCACCCAGCACCGATTACAGAAGCAGAAGATGTCTCCACTCTATGGAATTACACTATCTTTACAGAAAGGAAGATTGAATAAAAAAGGCCGGGTGTAATTGCCAAAAGCCGAAAAGAAAAAAAACTTGTTTACTAACTGATACGGTTTGCAGATTGTAACATAGTAACAAAGGAATTAAAAAAAAAACTATTGAATTATAAAGACCTAGAAATCGAAATGGAAAAAATGGAAAAATTGAAAACAAGAATAGTAACAGTGATAGTAGGTGCGCTTGGAATGATAAAAAATGGAATAAAACAACGCACGGAAAAAAATCCCTGAAAATCCCAACTTAAGAGAAATATTTTAAAAAGTCTCTAGATAAGTACAGCTCATGTCTATGGAACGCTAGTGATTTTATTAGAGGTAGGAAAACAAATTTTTAAACATGGCCATAACAACACGCCACTACTTGCCTTAGGTCTTTCCGCAGACTGGTAGGTTGTGTGACCATAGCAGAAATCATAATGTGGTAATAATAATAATAATAAATTTAGGAAACTTACAATATTTTTCGTTTGTTTTATAATTTAGTGCAGTTTTAAGAAATATGGCTTGTCCAGAGGATTGTAACATAGAAACCAAGGAATTCGAAAAACTTACCTCAGAAGTATAGACAGAGACTAAAGAGAAGAAATATTTTAAACCATAAAAAGTGGATAATCATATTTTATTGAACATTTCATGAACTATTCAATAATAGTTTATTCTTTTTATAGAACGTCACTGAAAAATATACACGCGCAAGTGTAGTTTAAACAGAATTTGAATAAAGCTGAAATTAACATGTGCATCCCTTTCTGTCTGGCAACAGTCTCTGGGTAAAGAGAAAGGCGTATAAGCCAACATATTTGACTATTTAAAGTTATTTTTTATGATTTCTGCATTTTAACACAATGTATTTTATGATAAATGTAGCATATTAAATGGGCCAACAATAAAGATTTAAAATTCGATCATCATGCAATTAGCGAAGTGTTACGTACTGAACAAGTATATTTATAAGAAAGCAAAGAAAATGTATTCATTAAACTATTACAAGCTCGAAACATGTTGGTTTAGAAGCAGAGAAACTGTAAATAATTGATTTAACTTCTCTTAGTCTAAAATAAGTGTTGAACACGGAATTGAGTTTGAACACCAAAATCTATGGAGGTGAGCTTAAGATCTAATTTTGTATTCGCTTAGCCGAGGAATTTTACAAAATGGTTCAGTTATTTCGGCTGCGGTCGTGTCTTTTATGAGACTCACGTCACTATGACATATGAATGTTAAGCTATTGTCACGGTATAAGTTAAAAATCGATAGGCTGTTATCTGAATGGATGTTAATTAATGTATGAAACACATCATTCACGGTTCCGCTTTTTACGAGTCTCTCTGTCTCCTTGCACATGAAAACAAGTACGCATGCGCATAAATATTCTAGTCGTTCGTTCACTTTGAGTTATTTCCCTTGCAAAAAGGATCCATCTCCGTCGATTTTTTTTTTTCTAGCTGTCGGATAAATGAAAGGACAAACGGGGCGCTCTTCCTTCTGACTTGTAATCAGCATAGGAATCGAAAAAAATGAGAAAACGAAAAACGTTAAGTTGTGGAGAGCTATGATCGCACACATTCTGAGGAGACACGGCACATAGAAAAAGATAACTAACCACTGAATAGTGGTTAGTGAAAATCATTTGCAGGACATTACCGTTGTGCAGTAAGTTTAATCCGCATTGTTCCCAACAAAATTTAGCTTCATACTTGCTGAGGATCAAATAGTTATTCATGTCTGGCTATCAACAGTTTTTGTTGTTTGAATTCAGGTAAAAAGCCAACATTTAGTAACTGATTTTTAGGTTAATCAAAGTTATGTACTTGTAAAATTCTCATGACAGTCTTCCTTTCCCTATTTCTCTGAATCTGGCTTTATACAAGACTAACCAAATTTTTATGCCTATATGTTCTTATCCAAGCCTTACGTATGTCAAACTACATCCGGTGGTCAGTGATTCAACCGAGGTAAAATACGCTATATTGAAAGTTAATTTTAAATCAAGTACGCAGACCAAGGAGCAGTGTTTTACAAGACAGTCTCGAACACCACAATTACTGTAAGGGAATTGTATCATTTGCCAGAAAAGTTAATAAAAATTTAAGAGATTATATTATCGATATGCTCAGATCAATGAATAAAAGATGTCCGAAATATCGCAGCGTCATATTTTTTAATGATTTTTACCCAATCAGAACGAAAATTTAATTAAGATGCAAGCGGCTACTGGGGGTGAAAAGAATCAGAAGACTTCAAAGAGAAAAAGAAACCCAATCCTAAACAGCAAATAAAATAACAAATAAATCTCGACTTCTGTTTAAAAGAATGGGTGTGAACCAGCCGATAGGCGAACCCATTTTATTCTTTTGCGAACCTGTCTACTCTTAGGTATATTTGGTATTTTCTTTCTGTTAATTCACGTGTTTTAAAAGCTAAAATAATGTTCTGCCTATAATATCTTTAATTGAACTAAGCGCATCTGAAAGTTTTCGATTGTTAGGCGAGGATCACATCTACTTAACATTTTAAAGAGAATCATAGTATAACATTGACGGTCTTTCACTTCAAAAGACAAATTCGCTTAAAAAAAAAATACAATTCGCTTAAAAAAAAATACAATTCACTTCAAAATACAATTCGCCATTCTGTATCTCTCAAACCGCCCCCCGCGCACTAGTCTCGCCTTGCCTTTGGATAACATGATTAAAAAAATTACTAGATACCATTGCATAATATTTTACTGCGATTTAAACGAAGACTGTATTTCTATTGCTGTTTCGCTTAGATATTTTCGTTCACTTTTTGCAGGTAGACATATTGCCAAACAGATCGACGACTGGTTCCGCTTGTAATAAATGTTGCTGTGCCAAGAGGCAGCCTGTGTAAAAGTTAAACATTGATTTTATTATTAATGCAATGCGTTTCTGTTAAGGATCAACTCAAGCGATAAAATATCGGAAGACAGATACAGGAAACGGCGGTTGTATTTACTGCTTAGTCATTTCTTTGAAGTAATTTATGTTTTCTGTCTCAGTTCGAGGCTGAAAGTTAGGGTTAGATTCAGTGTCTATTTATTTACTTACTTATTCCTTAATTTGGCTATCAATAAGACGTTCTTTCCTCGTAAAACAAATGAAGATAAAATAACCCAGTATCTGAAGCCGAAGACGTATTGGTATGGCTAAAGAAACATTTCAAAAGCTAAGCAGATTATTCAGTCAGTAAGTGCCATATGTGATACACGCTTTGGGAGATCATGTCTCGAAAGAGACATGTCTGACTGGGCAGAAGATTATTCCATAGTAGGTTGAATTGCTTTCTGCAATAGACTGGTTGCCAGTCAAAGCTATAGAACCCAATCTGTCCTGTTATTTAACCCATAACTGGAGGGAAGAGACGGATTAATACCTTTCTCAAGGGTATTTGTGCATAAGTGAATACAAAGAATTCAACTGGAATTCAAACTCGGCACCTCGATCTCTCGTTCCGAGTCGATATCCATTGCACCACAACGCACATCCAAGCAGATTATTAAGAAACCAAAGAAATCGAAATTGCTTAGAAGCAAAAAAAGGGATACTGAACCGTAACATGATATCTGTCCTCCTGTAATGGCAGCAAATGCTGGATAATCTCTTCAAAGATGAAGAGACATGTAGCAGCTGAAATATGGTTCTACAGAAATATGCTGAGGATGCCATAAACCGAAAGTGTAAGCAACGATGAAAAAAATGGAAGCAAAAAAGTAACTGATACTTAACATCAGGAAGAGACAGTTGAAGTTTCTGGGACGTAATTAGGAAAGAGGGCTTCTATACACAAGGCAGATTGAAGAAAAGAGGGACTGATGAAAACATTGCATTAACATATCTAATGGGCTTGAGTAAATTGATATAAATAGATGTTAGAAAATGGTATGTGAGAATTTCTTTTTCTAATCATTCACTCCGAGCAAGGCAGAACACTGGTGCGCCTGAGGTGAGGGATGAAAAAGAGAAACAAGTACCAGGGGAGTCAAAGAATGAATAAAGAAAGGATGAGAATACAAGTGTGAAGAAGACTGTATTAGACATGATCGTTCAAGCGTGTGTCACAAATGGCACTTAACTGACTTACTGAAAAGAATTAGATGCCAACGATAATACTGAGATTGATGGAGAATTAAAGAGATTTCTCGTCATTCAAATTTCTGAGAAAAATTCCTCTCGCAGTCGATTTGAATTTAAGCGCGTTACTGGATTGGAGGCAAGATTCCCATCATTTTACAGTTAAAATGGTGACATACAACCGTAATTTCGGTTTTAGTATATTACACCGCTGAATTTGGACAAACAACGAGGACCACGTATATGTAAAAATATAATCTTACATTTTTTTATTTTTCGTTGGTGACACTTGTGTGGAGCAGGTGAGAGTAGCCATAGAGAGATTGCACATACGAAGAGGCTGTCTGGAGTCGGAAGAAAGCGAGAGTTTTCACTGTTTTAAACAAAAGGATTCTAGACTTTATATAGCCTTAAAACTCCTAAGAGGGCTTATACTCACAAGGCAGATTGACAAAAAAAGGAGCAGAGAAAAACACTGCGTAACATATATAATGAGCTTGAGCAAATTGCTACAAATGGATGTTAGAACCTGGTATGTGAGAATTTCTTTTCTAATCATTCACTCCGACCAAGGCAGAACTGCCACTGGTGCGCAGGGGGTTATATAAGTGGTGAGTGATGAAAAAGAGAAACAAGTAAGAGCGGAATCAGAGAATGACTAAGAAAAGGATGAGAATGCAGGTGTGAAGAGGGCTGCATGAGGATAGAGTGGAAAGGTAAAACATGATACAAGAATGCGAGTCAAAGAGATAGTTGAGAGACAAAATGTATTAAGTATTGTAATTTCAAATCAGATTTTTGCAATGTATCATAAAAAGAAATTATTCAAGTGAGGATGATCATCGTTTATGGCTTACTTCCATGTAAATATTAAGGCCCTGTAAAGCGTCGGAGAGTTTATATTTCAACCTACAGGTGTAAGCATTTAAACTATATTTTAGCTAATCGAGTATCGGTTCACTTTTCTTCTGAATTCTGAATGTTGCAACTGGAAATAAGAAATGATATTGTTTTAAACTAAACTTCCAACTTGAGACAAATCTGAGGCCACTGAAAATCCTTATTTAAAATGTTAATTTTACATATTGGCTCAATGAAATAAATCATATTAACTATTTCATCTGCAAGGATAATCTCAGATCTTAAAATGATGATGGATTGGGGTAAGAGGTAGCGGCTAGGAATTAAAACCGGAGAATCACACACACACACACACACACACACACACACACACACATATATATATATATATATATATATATATATATATATATATATCCCTCAGTATATGCCGGCGTTGCTCGGGTGTTATGAAAGCTTTTTTGTGTGAAGTTTGGTGAGAATCGGATAAAAATTGTGGATTTGTATAAAGGACATACAGACAGATAAACAGACACGCACATGAACGTCTTGCCTTATATATATATATATATATATATATATATATATATATATCATCGATTTTCTGCACTATTGTAAGAACGGCAACCTTGTGAATATCGTTTCTTATGTCTTTGTCTATGAATGTATAAAATTTGATTAAAATAGGACAACTCCTTCTATAACCCGATTTTTTCGATTATCGATTTTCGATAATTATCGGGGGTACCTCGACACAAAACGTAGCTAAGAACACACGCAGACCCTGTGTAAATTAACTGTGTAAATTTTCAAGAAAAATCGGTTCAGCCGTTTCGGAGTCTATATGTAACGGACACAAACAGACACACACGCACACAGACAAAGTTCCATTTATAAATAAGTTTAGATTTAGATTAGATAAGGAAGTTAAAGAATATGTACATTAAAATCCAGTGTTCATGCCTTTATTGCTCAATTAACTAAGGATGAATATGTTGCGTATGGATGAGTGTCCCTGCATGAACCTCCGGTGAGGAACCCTGAGGCCACATGGTACTGCAGACTGCGCCAGACTCCATCTACACATGCTGCATACAGCGACCGACTGATTCTAGTCTAGACCTCTCTCTTAATAAACTCGCTATGAATACACACAATTAAAGTAGCAAAACTAAACCAGCTAATCAAAAAACACCTAAACCTGTCTGCCTGTCCTTCGCAAACATACGAGGTATACGTTCTAATTTTACAGCGTAGAACCATTCCTTGAAATAAACTCACCTGACATCTTAGCCCTCTGTGAAACTGATCTTTACCCTTCTATCCTCTCTTCTGAGTTTTACGTTCCCTGGTTTACCTTCCCCTCTTCAGGAAGGACTTTAATGTTCATATGCATGAGCTTGATGTTTATGTCAGTGAATATCTCCCTCTAGCTAAGGGGGGATCTCTCCTAAATCCCTAGATAATTCTTACATGTGTTTCCCTTTCTCAATTCTAAGCTCATCTTCCGACAGCATCTCCAATAATATCGATAAGGCAATTTCTTCTCATCCGACTGCCCATCTATTTGTTTGGTGACTTTAACGCCGACCACGCTAAGTGGCTGGAAAACTCTGTCACCAATCTTGCTGGTGTTCACACCATGAATTTTTCAATCACTGAGTTCCTTACGCAAGTGGTGGATTTCCCGTCGCGTTTCTCGAATAACCCTCATGGAAGTGACTCACTGCTAGACCTTTGTTTCACTTCCATCCCTGACTCTTGCAATGTCAAGCAGCTCTGCCCTCTCGGAAACCCTGACCATGCGGTGGTTTCCGTTAACATCTCCTTCCACTCTCACTCCACCCAAGAAACTCAGACCAGCAGAATCTCTTATTGCTACCAAAGATCAGACTGGGAATCATTCCGCTATTTCCTGTGTGACGTCCCTTGGATCAATGTTTTTAGTCTTCCCGTTGAAGACTGTGCGTCTGAGATCTCCTCTTGGGTTAAGGGTGGCATCGATGCCTTCATCCCAACTAGGGAGTTGCGGCTTAAATTCCATTCGCCCCCTGGTTCTCGCCTGCTTGCTCGGCCGCCAGGTTTTGTAGGAGCCACGCAGACGCCTTTTCGCCTCTGCTGGTAATGAGTGCGAAAAGATACTCAATGAAGCTAAGCTTCTATTTGCTGCCAGAATGAAGCAGCGCATAGCATCCTGGCTCCAAAGACTACTTGGCGTTTCTGTAAAAGTGTGCTAAACAACAGTAAACCCTTAATACTCACCTAATCAATGAATATGAGGTACTCACCTCTTTATCCGACAAGGCTGGGTGCTTTGCTCGCAAATTCTCCACCAATTCGACACTGGATTCAGCTGGAGTATCTACACCCGACTTCCCACCTAGAACTGGGGCCCAACTGAATGACGTCCACATTACTCCCTCGCTGGTCTCTAACATAATCTCAAAGCATGACCCTCATAAAGCGAGAGGAGGTGACGGAATCCCAATCATAGTTTTGAAGAAATGTGCCCCTGAACTCTCCTCTGTTCTCTTTAAACTCTACAACTACTGTCTATCTACTTCCTGCTTTTCTGCCTGTTGGAGGTCTTCCTCTGTAGTACCTATATTTAAGAATAATGGAGAACCCTCGTGTCCTGCTAATTATCGCCCTATCAACCTCCTACCAATTTTTGGCAAAGTGTTCGAAGCTATTATCAACGCCGAGGTGGTTCAGCATCTCACAGTACACAGTCTCTTCTCGGACAAACAGTATGGTTTCCGCTTCACCAGGTCTAGTGCTGATATGCTAATGACCATCACTGAGTATATATACCAGGCTCTCGACAAGAATCGCGAAGCTCAAACTGTGGCCTTGGATATTTCCAAGTTGTGGAGCTATGGTATAACTGGACAATTATTTCTCAAGCTCTTTTCTCTATCCACTCCACCCCCTTACACACCCTATAACCTGCTCCTCTTTCTCATCACTTTCCCATATGTAACCCATTCCGCAACAGCGGCACTAAAACTGCCTTGCTTGGGAACAAATGATGGAAAAAAATATCAACATTAAATTAAAATTAGTAAACTTCTTTGATGTAACACTGGACTTAGTAAATGATACTTATCAACCATACATAAAAACCAGCCAATATCCATTACACCCACCCAAATTTTAATCATCCCCTCAAGTAAAATCAAACATATACCCTCCTCCATAGAATATAGAATTAGTAAAATAAACTCTTCAAGTGAAGAAGAACTTTATAGCCGAGATTCCCTGAGAAATAGCGGTTATAAAAAACCATATCAAATACATAAAAGATATGACTATGACAGGAAAACTAGAAATAAACAGATCACTAGGCATAAACTCCTTTTTAACCAAATGATTAGTACTAAGTTAAAACTGAAGTTCCTCAATTATTTGAGAAACATTTCCCTCATAATTACCCACTAAGAAATTTTTTTTTAAAAAATACCCATAAATTAGTTTATAATTGTACAAATAATCTAGAAAAAATTATTAAAATCAGCACGTCAACCAAAATAACAATAATTATCTAAATAATGAAAACAACTATCATACAAATTTATGTAATTTTGGAAGTCCTAACAATACAATTGTCCACTGGAAAATAGGTGTCTAGCAAATTCGATTGTGTACCAATGTACTATATGATTAAATCAAAACACAACTATTAAAAAGTTTACATTGGATCTACTAAGAACACCTTTAAGCAGCGTTGATATTTGCATTTAACTTCCTACAAAATAACACGTACCGAAACCAAACAACCTTTTTTGCGTATTTATGAAAGTTACAGATACAAATAAAACACCCAAAGTGAAATAGAAAATACTGGAAAAAACAAGAATCTGTAAGCCGTTCTAAGACATCTGTCCTCTGTGCCTAAATGAAAAGCTGCAGATTTTAAGCTTCCCTAAAAATAAAGTACTACTGAATCATAGAGATGAACTGACACTTTTTCTCTAAAATTTAATTAGTTGCAATTGTTCATTTATAACTTACTAGCAGTATAGCCCGGCATTGCTCGGGTGTAATGAAAGCTTTAAAATTAATCCATGGTCCTGCAGCTCAGACTCTTTGGATGTTGACACGAAAGACTAAAAAGCAATAGTTGTTTCCAGTTAAAGCGAAACCGTAGACTGAAAGAAAAATGAATGGATGTAAGTCAAATTTTGATTTCCTGGTATCGATATCAAATAAGTTTTTTTCGTCGTAAACTGAATTTTGAAGGCTAAATAAGTCCTCTGAGTAAATAGTATCATGGCCTAGACTAAGAACTACAATTATACCTACTTAGTCAAATCCGAAGCAAAAACTAAAATGAAAGGGCTGAAAAAAATTATTAAATGCTGCTGGACTAAAACTCAGCTGTGCACAAACAAATTTGCATCTTACAATTTCAAATATATTGCAGTGAATATGTTGCTTTGACTGAAAATGGCACAAGAAAGAGTAAACAAAAGTTCTTGATCAACCCATTCCCAAAAATCAGTGACTCAATAACTAAATAGCAGAATTGTATAAAACAAAAAACAAAAAAAAACAAAAAAAAACAAAAAACAAAAAAAAACAAAATACAAAAAAACAAAAAACAAAAAACAAAAAAACAAAAATACAAAAAACAAAAAACAAAAAACAAAAAAACAAAAAAACAAAAAACAAAAAAACAAAATAACAAACATTGTAATATATGACAAAAATATGTAGTTAAGAAAAATGGAAAATTCTGGAACAAAAGAAAAACAAACAAAAATCTAAGCCGTTCTAAGACATCTGCTCTCTGTGCCTCAATGAAAAGCTGCAGATTTTAAGCTTCCCTAAAAATAAAGAACTGCTGAATCATAGAGATAAATTGATAGTTTTATGTAAATTGTGAAAATATATTGCTCAAAAATTTAATTAATTACAATTGTTCATTTATAACTTATGCTCCAACATAACTTAAAAATTAAAAATTATTTCACTAAAATAAATGATCCACACCATAACGTACGACAGCAGAAACGTCATGATTGCAGTAATAAAGATGAGCACAAGAGTCAGAATGGTTCAAATAGAATAGATACAAACCTCATCTCAGAAATATCTTCTTTTTCTTTTTTGTCTATGTGCCGTGTCCCTTCAGGACGTAAGCGATCATGGCCTTCCACATCTTTCTATCCCTTGTCGTTCTTAATACTCTTTCTCCTGTTATTTCACTCAATCTTTGATCCACCAAGTATGTCATGCGTTGCTTTCCCTTATCTCTCTTTCCCCTCTAACCGTCCCGTGAGCATCAGGTTCTCTAAGCCCTCTTTCCTCATTACATATCCCCAAAATTCAGCTGTCTTTTCCTGATGTTAAGTATCAGTTTTCTTCTCGTGTCCATCCTCTCGAAAATCTCGTCGTTGCTTGAGTGTTCCGTCTATGTTTTCCTCAGCATCCTTCTGTAGAGCCACATTTCGGTTGCTTCAAGTCTTTCCTTCATCTTTGATGAGATAGTCTATCAGTCGCTGCTATATTGAAGTTCGGACATCACATAACAATCCAGCATCCTCTTCTTTTTCTGACTCTTAATATTCTACTCAGTTTTTGGAATGGACCTTGGCTATGCCAAGACGCATTCGGATCTCCGATTCGAACTTTCCGTCTTCTGTTAGAACACTTCCTAGGTTTTTAAATTTCTGCACATGTTTGATTTTCGTATACACCAAATTGTAATTTGGCATTCTTGGCTCCTTTGTTTTACTGACCATGCATTTGGTTTTCATGTAGTTTATATGTAGACGTTTCATCTGCGTATCTTACAATGTTCAGATATCGCGCGCCAATGACTAATCCTGGTAGGTCTTTTATAGCTCTCAAAATTATCTCGCTGTATAAGTTGAATAGACCTGCTGAGAAGACGCATCCTTGTCTTGCGCCCCTTTCTATCCTTACGTATCTGATTAACTCGTTCCCTGTCCGTATGCCGGCAGTTTGCTGCCAGTACAGGTTTTTGTTCACTCTAATCTCAGAAATATAATCAATTAAGTACCAGACATGATACACGCTTGGGTGATCATGTCTCGAAATAGACATGACTGATTGGGCAGAAGATTATGCCGCAGTTAGTTGCCATTGCTTTCTGCGATAGACTGGTTGCCAGCCAAGGCTACATAACCCAATCTGTCCTATTATTTCACCCATAACTGGAGGGAAGAGACAGATTAATACCTTTCCCAAAGGTATTTGTGCATAAGTGAATGCAAGGAATTTAACTGGAATTCGAACTCGGCTGCCAGATTTGTCCTTCCGCGCCGATATCCACTGCACCGCAACATACATGATGTTAAATATCTCTGCATATGTATGTATGTATGTATGTATGTATGTATGTATGCTTTGTACTCACCATGATATGGAAATGCGATCTCATCTATTGGCACTCTTGGATAGTGACTGAAAACCGAACCGGTTTCTGACTCAAGCCGAGTGAATGAAACTGGGTAGACAGAATTGTTTGGAAGCCATTGGTGATTGTGCTAGCACGAAGTTACAAGTAATCCTGTCTGAGGTTTTCGACGTACTAGCCTGGTTCTCACCGGGCCTTATCATCCTGAACTAGAAGCTATTATGAGAGAAATAAAAGCCTTGCCAGGATTCGTCATTGACGGCCACAATTTCAACAATATCAAATACGCATATGACACGGTGCTGATAGCAGACGCGGAAAGGGAAATGCAGGACCTTCTACAGAAGGTAGCAAAAGAAAGTGAGAAGATAACACTAAGCATAAACTTAAAAAACTGGATCAGCAAAAAGAGGAGACTAATATGCCAACTACAAGTCGGAGAAACTAAAATAAAAAGAGTAAAAAATTCAAATAGCTGGGAAGTGTTTTGACAAAGGATGGAAAATGCGACATGGAGATCCAAAGACGTATTCGCATGGCCAAAGACGCATTTCAGAAGCTAACCAGAGTACTGAAAGATATAAAAATCTCATTAGAAACAAAGAAAAGAGAACTGTATTGCTATGGGATATCTGTCCTTCTGTATGGAAGTGAATGTTGAAGAATCTTATCAAGGATGGCGAAGAGGCTTGAGACAGTAGAAATGTGGTTTACAGAAGGATGCTGAGGATACCATGGACAGCGCGCGTGTGCAACAATGAAGTGTTGGAAAGGATGGAAACGAGAAGAAAACTCATACTAAATATCAAGAAGAGACAAATGAGGTTCCTGGGACACGTAATGAGGAAAAAGGACCTGGAGAATTTAATACTAACAGGTCGGATAAAGAGAAGGAGAGACAGAGGCAAAAGCCGCTCGAGACGTACTTGTTAGGTCTGAACAAATATATGGCGGAGCGGGGCTTAGAAGAGATACCAAGAGAAAAATATATTGAGAGCGACAAGAGACACAGACAAATGGAAGTCCATGATCTCCAGAAAGGACACGGCACATGAAGAAACCTTGTTCAAACTGCTGATCATACTAGACTGTGTGCTATCTGTCAGTTTCTGACAGATAGCACACAGTGTAGTATATATATATATATATATATATATATATATATATATATATAGACTTTGAGATTTCGCTCACCCGATCGACTCAGTCGATTAAAAACTTAATTAGGCGATTAAAGTTTATTGCTTTACTCGCCCGCAGTCGATTAAAATCTTGCAATGAAATGTGTCCCTTAAAATATAGAAAAAAGACATCTGATACCTTTTACAACCCAAAAGTATACCGCTGGAGATTCACAAATTACTTAGAATTACCAACAATGACATTATTGAACTCTTTGGTCTAATGCGCCTGATTTACGTCGAAATGTATGGTTAAACAAAAGACAGTGACATCACGCAATCATCAAAGTAAGATCTGACAAATGGAATTTAGATTGACAAGCTCCAGTCTCACTTTTATTGTTCCGGACAGTGCAAACATTCGTTTCATTAACGCTTCCAGTGTGGAGCCAAAATGTCACTGTCGCCCAGATTAAATACGCTAACAGGTTTTAAGAAACTCATTTGAAAAAATACTATCCTTGGTTCAACATCTATATTTCCTCCCTGCTTACTAAAAATAAAAACGAATATTTGAAAGAAAGAAAAAAATACGCATACTTCTTTCAACCACGCACCGAAAAAAAATTATGCATATAAGTAATTTTTTCAAAAATCGTTGAGAAAATCAATTTTTTATTTTTCATCATTTATCAGATGGAGTTTGTAGTGAAACAGAAGAAAAAAACTACGAATTTAGGTACCTCAATTCAATTACCAAACAATAGCATATCATGATGTTAAAAGGGCTCAACACTTAATAAAAACAAAGTTTTATCATCAAAATGTTTATGCTATTGTTAAGAGCAAAGGTCAAATTTTGTTATTAATTTTCAGAATTTTTAAAATCTTTTCTAATACGTTCGAAATTTTAATTAAAATTTCATTTTTTGTTTTCCGTCAGCGATTCAAGCTATGTTTACGTAAGGTGACTATTAAGAAAATGGAGTTGATCGAGTAAAATGATTTTGGGGCGAGTAAATTTTCCCTCGCTCTCGGCCGCCGCTTGAGTGATTTCTTTTTCAAATCTCAGTATATATATATATATATATATATATATATATATATATATAAAGCTCTTCCCAAATATTTTGTTTTTGTACTTGCTTGATTTGGTATTTCCGACTCATTGTTTAGATCATGGGCTATTACGTTTGTCGACAACCACACATTTTATCTTTTACAATTGAAAATCCTTTCTTCTCATTTTCTTTTACTACCTTCTGCGGGAGTTCCGGTAGTTTCCTTTCTGTCTCTGCTATCAACACTGCAATATTTTGGGACACATGAGCAGGAAGGTCCTGGATAATGCTTACAGCAAATAGCAAGTAATTTACCTAAGGAATGTGAGTGAATTCATAGCAAAACAAGAAACGGATCAGTTGTTCCTTTGAGCAACAAAGACACAATGGTCTGCCATGACAGCTCAGATCATAAGAGATGATGCTCTTGTAACAGTGAGGCTCAAATATTTTTCATGATATGCGTGATTACGTTGTCGATATTAGTTATAAATTTTAGGAATAATCTCTCATTTCTCGTTCTTCGTTATTTCTTCTCCTTCTCCCTAACTTTTTCAGCTACTTTTTGTTTATTCTGTTACTTCTCTCTCATTTCTTCAGTTTGTCTTCTCTTTCTTCTTTTCTTTTCGTTCATTTTTTTCTATTTTGTATTCATTCGTATTAATGCGCGTTGTGGTGCAATGGAGTTCGAATTCCAGTCGAATTCGTTTAATTCACTTACGCACAAATACTCTTAGGAAAGGTATTGATCCATCTTTTTTCCCTCCAGCTATGGGTTAAATATCAGGACAGATTAGGTTTATATCCTTAGTTGACATCTAAACTACTGGAGAAAAAAAATGCCAAATACAGGTGGGGGATAATAGAATCAAGCAAGTACAAAAATTTAAGTACCTAGGAAGTATTTCTAACAGAAGATGGAAAGTGCGACACGGAGATCCGAAGGCGAATTAGCATGGCAAAGGACGCGTTCCAGAAGATGAGCAAAATACTAACACACAGGAAAATCTCAATAGAAACGAAGAGAAGAGTGCTAGACTGCTGCGTGATGTCAGTTCTTCAATACGGCAGTGAATGCTGGACAACATCATCGAAAAATGAGGACAAAACTGGAAGCGGCCGAAATGTGGTTCTACAGAAGGATGCTACAGATATCGTGGACTGAGCATGCAAGCAATGATGAGGTGTTGGAAAGAATGGCAACAAAAAGGAAATTGATACTGAGCATCAGTAAGAGACAACTGAAGTTCCTTGGACATGCAATGAGGAAAGAGAGCCTGGAGAACCTGATACTGACTGGTCAGATAGAAGGAAGGAGAGACAGAGGAAGGCAGCGAATAACATATTCGCAAGGTCGGATCAGGTGGATGACGGAGCGGGGGTTGTCAGGAGCAACAGGAGCAAACATACTAAGAGCCACAAGGGATAGGGAGACGTGGAGAGCCATGATCGCCTACGTCCTGAAGGGACAGGGCACATAGAAGAAGAAAAAGAACTGCGGGAAAATCTTCTGCCCAGTCAGTTATGTCTCTTTCGAGACATGATTCCCCAAGTGTGTCTCACGTATGGCAATTAAGTGACCGATTCATTAATCTCGTCATTTTTTCCTTACTTTGTATCGCTTTCTGCTCATTTCTTTTCTTTCTTCTCAATGTCGTTTTTTTTTAATCATGTCACAACAAGCAAGGCATTCCACTGCTACTATAGCGCAGGGGGTTACACAGGGCGATAGACGAGTTAGGATGTACATAGGGGGAGAGTTGGAGAGAATGGGAAGGTTAGTGTGTTAGGAGGTGTCTATTGACCTTACATTTAAACTCCTGGGGGTTATAGCCGTCGGGGAAGTAAGCATGCGGAAGGGAATTCCACAGGCGGGAAGTGCAAGAAAAGAAGCCGTTGGAGTAGAAATTGCGGTTACATTTCATCGGTTTCACTGTAAAAGGGGGGGACCTAGTTGCCAATCTAGTATCTCGTGCGAACTCACACCTAGGGAGCACCAGTGATTCATCAGAGCAGAAGCCATGAAAGTATTTATGTTTACTTTCTTTTTCTTTATTTTTTTCTACTGCAATTTCTTTTTCTTCCTCTTTTCTCTGCGTCGTCTATTATTTTGATCTTTCTTTCACCTTCGTTACGGCTTTTTATGTCCTTTTTTTCCTTCTCATTTATCCTCTTTCCGTGCTGTTATTATTTTTCTTCTTTTCTTTCTTCTATTCATTCTTCTCCGGTATTTTGTACGTTCTATATCATGATATTATTTTTCATTTTTTTTTCTTTTCTTTTCTGATTACTTCTCTTCAATATAATGCTCTTTTTCTTTTTTTCTCTTTTTATTCTTCTCATCTTTCGTCTTCCACATGATTAGGATCAAATCAAACTGACGCCAGTTTTCATTTAGTCACTGAAGTTAAGCAGTTCCAAGTTTGGTCAGATGAGGAACTACCGGGGACTTACGAGAACTCTAACCTCTTTCAATCTGAATTATTTTTTGGCTTTGCATCAACCAGATGTTGGTAAACCGTAAAAACACAATTCAATCAACAATCTAATTCTACACTTTGTCTCTTTTCTTTTACACACTGATTTGTTTTTCCTTTTTTATTTTTCTCTACTTCTTCCTTTTTCCTTTTTTCCCCCTTTTCGCTTTCTCATTTTTTGTTTCCTCATATTTTTTGCTTTTTTTACTAACTTTTTTATTTCTTTGCTTTTTTCAATCTATTATTTTTTGTCATTTTTTTGTTTTCCTCTTTTTCCTTCTTTCTTTCATTCTTTTTTCATTCTTCACTATGTTCCTTTTCCTTTTTCTGCTTTGAAACTATTTCCCCTTTTTTCTTTTTTCATTCCTCTTTTCTTTGTTTCCTTTCTCACTTTCTTTTTCTTCATCTCTCTCTCTCTCTCTCCGTTTATTATTATCTCTCTTTCTCTTACAACTACTCTTACTACGACGACATTACATTTTTTTTCCTTTTCTGCTTTTAACTTCGACTTGCTTTATTTCCTTAATTTTGGTAATATTCTGATAAAGATATGCATTGATTGTATTGATCTTTATAAAGCAGTTAACAATTCAGGTGGCCACCTGCCTATTTGCAACGCCATGTCATCTTAAAATAATGCATCTGTGGTTGTCGCTCCTCGAAAATAGCAACGTGTTTCTCTTATCAATTAAAGGAATTGTCGCTTTTTAATTAACCGCTTCAGAAAGACAACGAAGTTAATTAACAGCATTTTTGGCAAAAATGAATTGTACAACTTTTGTTATATTTATTCAGTAAGCGCTACTTGATCTGACAGACTGTTATATTAACGAAATATTCTTTAGAGAGGATCTTATTCCTATGACAAACTAGTCTAAGAGACTATCATTGTAAACAGCATTCCACACTAGCTCCTAATGAAGTTGATTAGAAAAATTGATTTTTGTGCATTTCAAAAACTGGGTGGTTATTATTGCTATTGGAAAATTCTAGCACAAAGTTAATAAGAACAAAACGAGCGGTAAAGAGAAAGACTAACGAAAGACAATAATTTTTGGCGAGATACGATCGCGAACATTCTGAAATGATAGTTTAGTTAAGGTGAAAATGTCACATAACATTGGTTAACACTTTGGTCAAGTTGCTATACGGCGTTATCTCTTAGTGCTATAAAAGTTGCTTAGTGCAGCGGATATCTTCTCGGAACGACATATCGGGTAGCCGAGTTCGAATTCCAGTTGAGTTCCTTGCACTCACTTGCGCACAAGCACCCGTGGCAAAGGTATTAATCCGTCTCTTTCCTCTAGTTATGGGTTGAATAATAGGACAGATGGGTTCTATAGCCTTGGTCGGCAACCAGTCTACCACAGAAATTAATGGCAATCTACTGCGGAATAATCTTCTGCCCAGTCAGTCATGTCTCTTTCTAGACATGATCGCCCAAAGCGTGTATCGCATATGGCGCTTAACTGACTGACTGAATATAATAGTTGAAAACATGATTAAGCCTTCTACTGGTCATAAAATAGAGGATCAGTTTTATATTGTTATGAAGTAATAAACTGATCCCTCACTAATTATTACATAATAATATAATACATCTCTTCCCCCTCTAGCTATGAGTCAAATAACATGGCAGATTGGGTTCTATAGCCTTGGTCGGCAACCAGTCTACCGAAGAAAGCAATGGCAACCTACTGCGGAATAATCTTCTGCTCAGTCAGTCATGTCTCTTTCGAGACATGATCGCCTAAAGTGTGTGTCACATACGGTGCTTAACTGACTGACTAAGTTCATGACCACGACCAGCAATTTGTTATGACGTCACGTGTACATCTACAGGGATTGTCGGCATGCAAATTTTAAATGTAAAATCAATAGTCATCTCCTCTCTCACTAACCTGCATCCTCTCTCTCTCATGCTCCTTTCTCCGTCCACTCCACTCTCACAGTATTCTTTCTGATGAACTTCTAGTGTCTATTTTGGGTTTTATAACAATGAAGTTACTTTATTTATTTATCCTTTTTGTCACAATATCCTTATAGCAGACATGGAAAGGACAATGCAGGACCTTCTACAGAAGTTAGCAAAAGAAAGTGAAAGAAAAGACTGAGTATAATCCTCAAGAAAACTGAATGTATGGTCATCAGCAAAAAGAGGAGACCAATATATCAACTGCAAGTCGGAGAATCTAAAATAAAACACGCAAAACAATTCAATTACCTGGGAATGGTTTTGACAGAGGATGGAAAATGCGACACGAAGATCCAAAGACGCATTAGCGTGGACAAAGACGCATTACATAAGATAATCCAGAGACAGAAAAATCTCATTAAAAACAAAGAAAAAAGTGCTGAATTGCTATCTGTCCTTCTGTATAGAGATGAATGCCGGACGATTTTATCAAAGATGAAGGAGAAGCAGCAGAAACGTGGTTTTACAGAAGGATGCTGAGGATACCATGGACAGAGCACGTGTGTAACGATGAGGTGTTGGAAAAGATGCAAACTAAAAGAAAACTGATAATAAATATCAGGAAGAGACAAATAAGGTTCCTGGAACATGTAATGAGAAAGGAAGGCCTGAAGAACTCGATACTTCCAGGTCGGATAAATGGAAGGAGAGAGAGAGGAAAGCAGCGTGAGACGTACTTGTTAGGTTGTCGGAGCGGGGCTTAGAAGAGATACCAAAAGAAAAATGATTGAAAGCGACAAGAGACAGAGCCAAGGGGAAATCCATGATCGCCTACGTCTTGAAAAGACACAGCACATGAAGAAGAAGAATCTTCAAATAGCTGCCCACAGGTGAAACAAAGCACACACAAAATTCACATAAACGAGGAAGGAAAGTAACAACGTTTAAAATTGTCAACGTACGGCAGCGTTCATTTTACGCCGAACCCAAGGCGAAAAGCTGTCCTTCATTCTATACTGCTCTGCAGCGACAACAAGAATTTGCAATATTCTCTAACGAGGGAATCAATAGTCGATTCTTTTCTTGGCAATATTATAAGACTTTGGATGGCTTTCTTATCTCCTTTCGAAAAGCTGGCATACTAAACTAAAATAAAAAATAATTTTAAAAATTAATTTAAAACATAAATAAAATAATTAGAATTCGAACATTTTAACTACCTCTTAATTTTATAAATATTATTACGTTCTTAATGGCTCCTTGCATGCATATAAGTGTTATTATGCTCTTAATGGCTCCTTGCATGATAATAAATGTTGTTACATTCTTAATGGCTCCTTGCACGTTTATAAATGTTATTACGTTCTTAATGGATCCTTGCATGTTTATAAATTTTATTACATTCTTAATGGCTCCTTGCATGTATGTACATGTTATTACGTTCTTAATGGCTTCTTTCATGTTTATAAATATTATTACGTTCTTAATGGCTCCTTTCATGTTTATAAATGTTATTACATTCTTAATGGATCCTTGCATGTTTATAAATTTTATTACATTCTTAATGGCTCCTTGCACGTTTATACATGTTATTACGTTCTTAATGGCTCCTTGCATGTTTATACATGTTATTACGTTCTTAATGACTCCTTGCATGTTTATAAATGTTATTACATTCTTAATGGATCCTTGCATGTTTATAAATTTTATTACATTCTTAATGTCTCCTTGCACGTTTATACATGTTATTACGTTCTTACTGGCTCCTTGCACGTTTATACATGTTAATACGTTCTTAATGACTCCTTGCATGTTAATAAATGTTATTACATTCTTAATGGATCCTTGCATGTTTATAAATTTTATTACGTTCTTAATGGCTTCTTTCATGTTTATAAATATTATTACGTTCTTAAGGGCTCCTTTCATGTTTATAAGTTTTATTACATTCTTAATGGATCCTTGCATGTTTATAAATTTTATTACATTCTTAATGGCTCTTTGCACGTTTATACATGTTATTACGTTCTTAATGGCTTCTTTCATGTTCATAAATTTTATTACATTCTTAATGGCTCCTTGCACGTTTATACATGTTATTACGTTCTTAATGGCTTCTTTCATGTTTATAAATGTGCTTACGTTCTTAATGACTCCTTGCATGTTCATAAATGTTATTAAATTCTTAATGGATCCTTGCATGTTTATAAATTTTATTACACTCTTAATGGCTCCTTGCACGTTTATACATGTTATTACGTTCTTAATGGCTTCTTTCATGTTTATAAATATTATTACGTTCTTAATGACTCCTTGCATGTTTATAAATGTTATTACATTCTTAATGGATCCTTGCATGTTTATAAATTTTATTACATTCTTAATGGCTCCTTGCCCGTTTATACATGTTATTACGTTCTTACTGGCTTCATTCATGTTTATTAATGTTATTATGTTCTTAATGACTCCTTGCATGTTTATAAATGTTATTACATTCTTAATGGATCCTTGCATGTTTATAAATTTTATTACGTTCTTAATGGCTTCTTTCATGTTTATAAATGTAATTATGTTCTTAATGACTCCTTGCATGTTATCAATGATATTACATACTTAATGGATCCTTGCATGTTTATAAATTTTATTAAATTCTTAATGGCTCCTTGCACGTTTATACATGTTATTACGTTCTTAATGGCTTCTTTCATGTTTATAAATATTATTACGTTCTTAAGGGCTCCTTTCATGTTTATAAATTTTATTACATACTTAATGGATCCTTGCATGTTTATAAATTTTATTACATTCTTAATAGCTCCTTGCACGTTTATACATGTTATTACGTTCTTAATGGCTTCTTTCATGTTTATAAATGTTATTACGTTCTTAATGACACCTTGCATGTTTATAAATGTTATTACATTCTTAATGGATCCTTGCATGTTTATAAATTTTATTATATTCTTAATGGCTCCTTGCACGTTTATACATGTTTTTACGTCCTTAATGGCTCCTTTCATGTTTATAAATGTTATTACATTCTTAATGGATCCTTGCATGTTTATTAAATATTATTACGTTCTTAATGGCTCCTTGCATGTTTATACATGTTATTACGTTCTTAATGACTCCTTGCATGTTTATAACTGTTATTACATTCTTAATGGATCCTTGCATGTTTATAAATTTTATTACATTCTTAATGGCTCCTTGCACGTCTATACATATTATTACGTTCTTAATGGATCCTTGCATGTTTATAAATTTTATTACGTTCTTAATGACTTTCATGTTTATAAATGTTATTACGTTCTTAATGATTCCTTGCATGTTCATAAATGTTATTAAATTCTTAATGGATCCTTGCATGTTTATAAATTTTATTACATTCTTAATGGCTCCTTGCACGTTTATACATGTTATTACGTTCTTACTGGCTTCTTTCATGTTTATAAATATTATTACGTTCTTAATGACTCCTTGCATGTTTATAAATGTTATTACATTCTTAATGGATCCTTGCATGTTTATAAATTTTATTACGTTCTTAATGGCTTCTTTCATGTTTATAAATATTATTACGTTCTTAATGACTCCTTGCATGTTAACAATGTTATTACATTCTTAATGGATCCTTGCATGTTTATAAATTTTATTACATTCTTAATGGCTCCTTGCACGTTTATACATGTTATTACGTTCTTAATGGCTTCTTTCATGTTTATAAATATTATTACGTTCTTAAGGGCTCCATTCATGTTTATAAATTTTATTACATTCTTAATGGATCCTTGCATGTTTATAAATTTCATTACATTCTTAATAGCTCCTTGCACGTTTATACATGTTATTACGTTCTTAATGGCTTCTTTCATGTTTATAAATGTTATTAATTTCTTAATGACACCTTCCATGTTTATAAATGTTATTACATTCTTAATGGATCGTTGCATGTTTATAAATTTTATTACATTCTTAATGGCTCCTTGCACGTTTATACATGTTTTTACGTACTTAATGGCTCCTTTCATGTTTATAAATGTTATTACATTCTTAATGGATCCTTGCATGTTTATAAATTTTATTACATTCTTAATGGCCTCTTGCACGTTTATAAATGTTATTACGTTCTTAATGGCTTCTTTCATGTTTATAAATGTTATGACGTTCTTAATGACTCCTTGCATGTTTATAAATGTTATTACATTCTTAATGGATCCTTGCATGTTTATAAATTTTATTACATTCTTAATGGCTCCTTGCATGTTTATACATGTTATTACGTTCTTAATGGCTTCTTTCATGTTTATAAATATTATTACGTTCTTAATGGCTCCTTTCCTGTTTATAAATGTTATTACATTCTTAATGGATCCTTGCATGTTTATAAATTATATTACATTCTTAATGGCTCCTTGCACGTTTGTACATGTTATTACGTTCTTAATGGCTTCTTTCATGTTTATAAATGTTATTACGTTCTTAATGACTCCTTGCATGTTTATAAATGTTATTACATGCTTAATGGCTCCTTGCATGTTTATACATGTTATTACGTTCTTAATGGCTTCTTTCATGTTTATAAATATTATTACGTTCTTAATGGCTCCTTTCATGTTTATAAATGTTATTACATTCTTAATGGATCCTTGCATGTTTATAAATTTTATTACATTCTTAATGGCTCCTTGCACGTTTATACATGTTATTACGTTCTTAATGGCTTCTTTCATGTTTATAAATATTATTACGTTCTCAATGACTCCTTGCATGTTTATAAATGTTATTACATTCTTAATGGATCCTTGCATGTTTATAAATTTTATTACATTCTTAATGGCTCCTGCACGTTTATACATGTTATTACGTTCTTAATGGCTCCTTGCATGTTTATACATGTTATTACATTCTTAATGACTCATGTTTATAAATGTTATTACATTCTTAATGGTCCTTGCATGTTTAAAGGCTTCTTTCATGATTATAAATATTATTACGTTTTTAATGGCTCCTTTGATGTTTATAAATGTTATTACATTCTTAATGGATGCTTGCATGTTTATAAATTTTATTACATTCTTAATGGCCCCTTGCACGTTTATAAATTTTATTACATTCTTAATGGCTCCTTGCAGGTTTATACATGTTATTACGTTCTTAATGACTCCTTGCATGTTTATAAATGTTATTACATTCTTAATGGATCCTTGCATGTTTATAAATTTTATTACATTCTTAATGGCTCCTTGCATGTTTATACATGTTATTACGTTCTTAATGGGTTCTTTCATGTTTATAAATATTATTACGTTCTTAAGGGCTCCTTTCATGTTTATAAATTTTATTACATTCTTAATGGATCCTTGCATGTTTATAAATTTTATTACATTCTTAATGGCTCCTTGCACGTTTATACATGTTATTACGTTCTTAATGGCTTCTTTCATGTTTATAAATTTTATTACATGCTTAATGGCTCCTTGCATGTTTATACATGTTATTACGTTCTTAATGGCTTCTTTCATGTTTATAAATATTATTACGTTCTTAATGGATCCTTTCATGTTTATAAATGTTATTACATTCTTAATGGATCCTTGCATGTTTATAAATTTTATTACATTCTTAATGGCTCCTTGCACGTTTATACATGTTATTACGTTCTTAATGGCTTCGTTCATGTTTATAAATATTATTACGTTCTCAATGACTCCTTGCATGTTTATAAATGTTATTACATTCTTAATGGATCCTTGCATGTTTATAAATTTTATTACATTCTTAATGGCTCCTGCACGTTTATACATGTTATTACGTTCTTTATGGCTCCTTGCATGTTTATACATGTTATTACATTCTTAATGACTCATGTTTATAAATGTTATTACATTCTTAATGGTCCTTGCATGTTTAAAGGCTTCTTTCATGATTATAAATATTATTACGTTTTTAATGGCTCCTTTGATGTTTATAAATGTTATTACATTCTTAATGGATCCTTGCATGTTTATAAATTTTATTACATTCTTAATGGCCCCTTGCACGTTTATAAATTTTATTACATTCTTAATGGCTCCTTGCACGTTTATACATGTTATTACGTTCTTAATGACTTCTTTCATGTTTATAAATGTTATTACGTTCTTAATGACTCCTTGCATGTTTATAAATGTTATTACATTCTTAATGGCTCCTTGCATGTTTATACATGTTATTACATTCTTAATGACTCATGTTTATAAATGTTATTACATTTTTAATGGTCCTTGCATGTTTAAAGGCTTTTTTCATGATTATAAATATTATTACGTTTTTAATGGCTCCTTTGATGTTTATAAATGTTATTACATTCTTAATGGATGCTTGCATGTTTATAAATTTTATTACATTCTTAATGGCCCCTTGCACGTTTATAAATTTTATTACATTCTTAATGGCTCCTTGCACGTTTATACATGTTATTACGTTCTTAATGACTTCTTTCATGTTTATAAATGTTATTACGTTCTTAATGATTCCTGCATGTTTATAAATGTTATTACATTCTTAATGGATCCTTGCATGTTTATAAATTTTATTACATTCTTAATGGCTCCTTGCATGTTTATACATGTTATTACGTTCTTAATGGCTCCTTGCATGTTTATAGATGTTATTACGTTCTTAATGACTCCTTGCATGTTTATAAATGTTATTACATTCTTAATGGATCCTTGCATGTTTATAAATTTTATTACATTCTTAATGGCTCCTTGAACGTTTATACATGTTATTACGTTCTTAATGGCTTCTTTCATGTTTATAAATTTTATTACATGCTTAATGGCTCCTTGCGTGTTTATACATGTTATTACGTTCTTAATGGCTTCTTTCATGTTTATAAATATTATTACGTTCTTAATGGCTCCTTTCATGTTTATAAATGTTATTACATTCTTAATGGATCCTTGCATGTTTATAAATTTTATTACGTTCTTAATGGCTCCTGCACGTTTATACATGTTATAACGTTCTTAATGGCTCCTTGCATGTTTATACATGTTATTACATTCTTAATGACTCATGTTTATAAATGTTATTACATTCTTAATGGTCCTTGCATGTTTAAAGGCTTCTTTCATGATTATAAATATTATTACGTTTTTAATGGCTCCTTTGATGTTTATAAATGTTATTACATTCTTAATGGATGCTTGCATGTTTATAAATTTTATTACATTCTTAATGGCCCCTTGCACGTTTATAAATTTTATTACATTCTTAATGGCTCCTTGCACGTTTATACATGTTATTACGTTCTTAATGACTTCTTTCATGTTTATAAATGTTATTACGTTCTTAATGACTCCTTGCATGTTTATAAATGTTATTACATTCTTAATGGATCCTTGCATGTTTATAAATTTTATTACATTCTTAATGGCTCCTTGAACGTTTATACATGTTATTACGTTCTTAATGGCTTCTTTCATGTTTATAAATATTATTACGTTCTTAATGGCTCCTTGCATGTTTATACATGTTATTACGTTCTTAATGGCTTCTTTCATGTTTATAAATATTATTACGTTCTTAATGGCACCTTTCATGTTTATAAATGTTATTACATTCTTAATGGATCCTTGCATGTTTATAAATATTATTACATTCTTTATGGCTCCTTGCACGTTTATACATGTTATTACGTTCTTAATGGCTTCTTTCATGTTTATAAATATTATTACGTTGTCAATGACTCCTTGCATGTTTATAAATGTTATTACATTCTTAATGGATCCTTGCATGTTTATAAATTTTATTACATTCTTAATGGCTCCTGCACGTTTGTACATGTTATTACGTTCTTAATGGCTCCTTGCATGTTTATACATGTTATTACATTATTAATGACTCATGTTTATAAATGTTATTACATTCTTAATGGATCCTTGCATGTTTATAAATTTTATTACATTCTTAATGGCTCCTTGCACGTTTATACATGTTATTACGTTCTTAATGGCTTCTTTCATGTTTATAAATATTATTACGTTCTTAATGGCTCCTTGCATGTTTATAAATGTTATTACATTCTTAATGGATCCTTGCATGTTTATAAATTTTATTACATTTTTAATGGCTCCTTGCACGTTTATAAATATTATTACGTTTTTAATGGCTCCTTTCATGTTTATAAATGTTATTACATTCTTAATGGATCCTTGCATGTTTATAAATTTTATTACGTTCTTAATGGCTCCTTGCACGTTTATAAATATTATTACGTTTTTAATGTTTATAAATGTTATTACATTCTTAATGGATCCTTGCATGTTTATAAATTTTATTACATTCTTAATGGCTCCTTGCACGTTTATACATGTTTTGACGTTCTTAATGGCTTCTTTCATGTTTATAAATATTCTTACGTTCTTAATGACTCCTTGCATGTTTTTAAATGTTATTACATTCTTAATGGATCCTTGCATGTTTATAAATTTTATTACATTCTTAATGGCTCCTTGCACGTTTATACATGTTATTACGTTCTTAATGGCTTCTTTCATGTTTATAAATGTTATTACGTTCTTAATGACTCCTTGCATGTTTATAAATATTATTACATTCTTAATGGCTCCTTGCACGTTTATACATGTTATTACGTTCTTAATGGCTCCTTGCACGTTTATAAATATTATTACGTTCTTAATGGCTCCTTTCATGTTTATAAATTTTCTTACGTTCTTAATGACTTTTTGCATGTTTTTCAATGTTATTACATTCTTAATGGATCCTTGCATGTTTATAAATGTTATTACGTTCTTAATGACTCCTTGCATGTTTATAAATATTATTACATTCTTAATGGCTCTTTGCACGTTTATAAATATTATTACGTTCTTAATGGCTCCTTTCATGTTTATAAATGTTATTACATTCTTAATGGATCCTTGCATGTTTATAAATTTTATTACATTCTTAATGGCTCCTTGCACGTTTATAAATATTTTTACGTTCTTAATGGCTCCTTTCATGTTTATAAATGTTATTACATTCTTAATGGATCCTTGCATGTTTATAAATTTTATTACATTCTTAATGGCTCCTTGCACGTTTATACATGTTATTACGTTCTTAATGGCTTCTTTCATGTTTATAAACGTTATTACGTTCTTAATGACTCCTTGCATGTTTATAAATATTATTACATTCTTAATGGCTCTTTGCACGTTTATAAATATTATTACGTTCTTAATGGCTCCTTTCATGTTTATAAATGTTATTACATTCTTAATGGATCCTTGCATGTTTATAAATTTTATTACATTCTTAATGGCTCCTTGCACGTTTATACATGTTATTACGTTCTTAATGGCTTCTTTCATGTTTATAAATGTTATTACGTTCTTAATGACTCCTTGCATGTTTATAAATGTTATTATGCTCTTCATGGCTCCTTGCATGTATATAAGTGTTATTACGTTCTTAATGACTCCTTGCATGTTTATAAATGTTATTATGCTCTTAATGGCTCCTTGCATGTATATAAGTGTTATTACGTTCTTAATGACTCCTTGCATGTTTATAAATGTTATTACATTGTTAATGATTTGCTGCATGTTTCAAATTTAAATTTTTGTGTCTGCGACCTGTGTTCGTTTGGTAAAATATAAATATCACTTAAATGTCATTTATGATACACGCATGGATGATCACGTCTCGAAATAGACATGAGTGACTGGGCAGAAAATTTTCCTGCACTAGGTTGCTATTTCTTTCCTCGGCAGACTAGTTGCCAACCAAGGCTATAGAATTCAATTAGTTTTGCTATTTAACCCATAGCATGAGAGAGAAGCATATTTATACCTTTTCCAAGAGCATTTGCGTGTATGTGAACGCAATGAATTCAACCGGAATTCGAACTCGGCTCTCCGATTTCTCGTTCCTTTTCGATATCCACTGCACCACAAAGCATATCTTTATAAACGTACCTCATAAAGTATAAAAAATACCTGGTAATAATTCAGTAGATTTATCGAACTCTCTAACACTGATCTACGGTGTTACTTGTAACACTTGAATTTGTCAATGGGATAAGTGCTTTGAGAATTTAATATTTTATCAGTGTTCTCGACAGGCTCCAAAGGAGAATCAGTAATATGATAAGTACCGACTTGGCGGCTCGACTACAGCCACTTCCTCACCGACGAAATGTCGCCTCCCTTTGTCTGGTCTATAAATATTTCATGGCTTCTTCTCGAACGAACTTAAGTCACTGGTGCCTCCTCAACATGTGTTTACTCGTGCAACCAGATTGGCAACTGGGTCCCACCCATTCACAGTTAGATTAACCAAATGCAGACGATAATTCTACTCCTGCAGATTCTTCTCTCGCACTTCCCGCCTGTGAAACTCGCTTCCATAGTCTTGCTTTCCTGACGGCTACAACCTCCAGGAATTTAAATGCAATGTCAATACACATCTATTAAGCACTTGACTCTAGTTCTTTCCCCACCCCGTATATCCTTTCCTTTCTCTCCAGCTTTGAGACTGTCATCATACCTGTATTCACATCTTTCTATTGCTCCTTTCTAACTGGTTCGTCTTCATCTTCACTCTCTTCTAATTAATCTTTTTACACTTATGTAGCCCCCTGCATATCAGTGGCATTACCGCCTTGCTCGGGGTGATACGATTAAAAAAAAATGTAAAGATAATGCACACTTGTGTGTGCGTTATTGATATTTCTGCGACTGTGTTAAATAAAGTAAAATGAAAGAAAAATGAATGCAAATATTTCATTTAATAAATTACAGCCACCATTACGGTAATAGACAATAAATAAATAACACAGAGTTGAATGAGTACTAACGGTAGAAGCGGCCATAAGATCATTCATTTGATTCGGCTTCATCTTTACAACATGATAATCAGTTTAAAAAAAAAAAAAAGAGTAGCCTAACATGCCAAATCGAAACAGGGAAGACTAAAATCAAGCAGGTACAGAAATTTAAATATCTGGGATGTCTCCTAACAGAGGAAGGAAATTGGGACATTGAGACTCGAAGGCGTGTTGGTATGGCCAAGGATGGACTCGAAAAGCCGAGTAGAGTATTGAGAGACAAGATTTTGCTGGAAATAAAAAAAGTGATGTCTGTCCTTCTATATGATAGCAAATGCTGGACAATCTCATCAAAACTGAAGAAAACACTCGAAGCAACCGCAATGGAGTTCTACAGAAGGATGCTGAGGATATGGACAGAACATGTGAGCAACGACGAGGTTTAAGAGAGGATAGAAGTGAAAATGAAACTGATACTTAACATCAAGGAAAGACAACTGAAGTTGCTGTGACTTGCAGCGAGGAAAGACAGCTTGGAGAATATGATGCTCACGGGACGGATCGAGAGAAAGAGAGCCAAGAGAAAAGAACGTGTGACTTACTTGAGGAACTTGAATAGATGGATGGCCGATCAGGATTTGAGTGGTATAACATGAGATGGATTGCTAAGAGTAACAAGAGACAGAAGATATGGAGGGCTATGATCGCCTAAGTACTGAAAGGACACGGCACATAAAAGAATAAACGTGTCATCTGTCAAACGATTTCACCTAGACGCTATATCACATCTGAAAATACTTCTTTAATTGAAATTCACGATGATTAATTTAATAATCATAGAATCTTAAAAATAAAACAACCTTAGCGTTGTTTCATGCACAAATTGTTTTTTTTTTTTGTTTTTTTTACTGTTTAGTAACATTTTACTGGTTATTTAAAGTCAGGAAATATGTTTAGATTGGAAAAAATTTTGGATATCTACAGTTCAGCAATACTAAAATCAAGGAAATACAGAAATTCAAACAGTTAGGGTTTTAAAGATGATGGTGTGCTTTTTATAAATTAACCATTGGTCCGTGAATTGAACACTGTTGTCATATCTGGTCAGGTACTCCTACTGTTTGTCTTGGCGTTCTCGACAAAATCCAAAGAAGGATGTGCAATTTAATCGGTCGCAATTTGGCTTCTCGTCTTCAGCTCCTTTCTCATAAAAGGAAATGTGGCTCCTCTTTGTAATTTCTACAAGTCAAAATGGGCAAATGTAAACGCCAATTCTACTCTATTAGTTTCTTTTCTCGCACTTCCCGTAGCTTGCTTCCCTGATAACTGCCAATTTTAAATTCAACGTGTATTACAAACTACTATTTCCTCGAATCCCGCCTCTCCTTTACCCTTTCTACAAAATCACCTGTACAGTTTTCTTTTCTTTTCCCTCTTCCGTCTCCTCTCTTTGTAACCCCTGAGCACCAGTGGCAATACTGTCTTACTTGGGGTGAAACGATTATAAAAAAAGAGCGACACCGAGATCCGAAGACCTGTTGGTATGGCCAAGGATGCATTCCATAAGCTGATTAAAGTATTGAAAAACAGGAAAATTTTGCTGGAAACACAGAAGAGGGTACTGGATTGTTATGTGATCCAGCAAGGAAATAAAGCCACTAAAACGCAGGTTTTACTGAGTGTGAGAGAATATGAAAAACAGAGAGAAAACTAACAGAACTGGAAACAAAGATGCCGGAAGAGAGTTCAACAAGCACGAATCTGTTAGCATAGAACTTGCGTTATGTATAAAAGGTATATCTAGGCGACAAGCTTGATTAAATAAAACCGAGAAGATCTGTCTGTTTAATTTTCTTATTGTAGTTTTCCAATCTTATAATAAGATGTTGCGCATTGGGATCAGCATTGTCTATAAATTGTCCAAAGTTCATATTTTTCTGTTGATTTTTGATAATCTATATTGAAAATGCAACCACCTAGAGGACAAGAGAATTCATAAACAACAAATATGGCTAAGTAAGGTTTCGTTTTATTGATAATAATTAGATTACATGTTGTGTACTTTTTATAGTTAAGGATAAATCTAAGATGATAGTTATAGATGCGTAAAGAAAGAGAGAAGAATAGACTAACTATAAACTACCAGAAGGCAGAAGGAAAGCAAAAGGATGAGCCCAAAATTAAATTTACAAATTGGAGAAAACTGAAATTGAGGTGAAGAGACACTGCAACACTGAGTGCAGAACAGAGATTGGAAGATTCGAAGATGTATTGAGATGGCCAAAGATGAATTCCAAAAGATAAGTAGAGTACTTAGAGGCAGAAAATTCTGTTTGAAACTGTTATGTCGCCAAGTATAAATGAATAACTCAACAACAGAATCAGAATATAAGTTGTATTCCGCGGAAACACGGTTAGTATGTACAGAAGTGATTAGTAATATTTACAATAGAAAGATACAAGAGTCCAATCCGTCGTAAGACGTGTGTATATGTGATTACTTCCGGTACGCCACCGGAAGTGTGACTAACTCTTTACTGACTCGCACTGACTCTTCAGTAATTCATTAGAGCCTCTCAAGTGACTCTCTACGACTGTATTTACTAGCCTTCCCACGTAGGCTGGATGTGACACATGGTCATTTTATAGTGGGTATTCCCGGCCATATAGCCGGGCCAAAATATATCTGTCTATTTTTCCCCAGTCGTGGTTCTACCCTTCGGCGGAACCACGACTGGGTTATTGCTCTCTGATCGGAAGCAGAGTGCGCCCTCTCCCCGAAGGCAGGGTGCTGACAGTTTCGTAGAGTCGTCAGTCTAGTGACTCTCTACGACTCCCTTGTAGAAAATCCACCATTGCTATATATAGCAATGGGAACAGTCCATTTGTAGTCAAATAGGAGCGGCGCCCTAACAGAAACAAAGAAAAGAGTATTGAACTGTTACGTGATATCTGTTCCCCTTCATTGCGACAATTTTTTGACAATCTCTTCATTGATGAAGAACGAACTTGAAGTAACAGAAATATGCTGACATCATACACCGAATATATTAATAGTTTAATGAAATCCCTCTTCTACACTAAAAGTGTCTTTTCTCACACTTCCCGTTTGTGGAACTCGCTTCTGTTTACTTGCTTCCTTGATAGCTACAATCTCGAAAAGTTTAAATGCAACGTCAATCGTCATGATCAATCTCCTCGATTCCTATCTTTCTCTTATCTTTTCTTCGACATCCTCTGGACCTTTTTTTATCTCACTGTAACCCCGCTGTGCACCAGTGGTGGTTCTGTCTTACCTGGGGTGGAATAATTATTTTTAAATGAGATTTTAGAGACAAAAGAAATAAAAAAGAAGCTTATACTTAATGTCAGAGAAAGCAGTTAAAATTTCTAGACACATTATGAGGAAGAAGGGTTTGGAAAATCTGATACACATAGGACAGATTGAAGGAAAGATGAACAGATTATAGCAGCGCGTAACATATTTGGTCTTTTGTAAATTGATGGTAGAACAGGGTTTGTGAGAAAAAATAAAACGTATCAAGAGCTACAAAGGACAGAATATATGGAGGCTTGTGATTGCCTACGTCCTGGTGTGACACGGCACATAAAAGAAGAAACAAGAAGTATATAGAAGTTATCTATATATAGTGACTTTCATTTACGCCAACATTGAGAACTTTTTAACCATAAACATTGTAATTTTTAAACAAGAGTAGGGGAAAGCGAGAGAGACACAGAGAGAGAGAGAGAGAGAGAGAGAGAAAGATAAAAAGAAAAAGAGAGTAATATTAGTCAATTATTCAATTTCTCAAAAAAGCTTTTTTTAATCTGCATTTAACGAGACATATGAACAGGAAATGGTTAGTATAAGCAGTACCCTACAACGTAATGATTATCCAGGGTACATGACAACAACTCCAACAGACATTGAAGGGAGGGAGCATGAAGATAACATCTCTCAGGAAACAGCCTCGGTCTGTCTACCCTATGTGAAAGGGGTTATCGGAGAAAATACAAAGGATGTGTGGTCCATATAACATCAGTACGATTTTCAGAAGTGGTTCTGTACTTCGCAGGTATTTCTCCCGAGGAAGACCTTCCAGCAGAAGAGGACATGACTAAGGACTGTGTGTACGCCACCGCATGTGGCTGTGGAAAGAAATGTAAAAGAAAGACAGGCCGCCCCTTAAGGTAAGGTTACAAGAAAATCGCAAGGCCGTAACACGAGGGGAGATTTAAAAAAAAACGCCAGGCGTCGAAGAGATATGGAGAGAAAAAGCATATCACCGCTCCTTATAGGATGAAGTTGAAATAATAGATAGAGAAAGCCAATAGAAACTACGTAAATTTAAGGACTTGGCGCATATACTAGGTTATAAAATTTCTTAAGCCGACCAAGCATAGAGATTAATACAATATGGGGACCAGTAATACGGAGTGCCAGAGACAATCATTAGTGTCAAAAATTTCAACATGAGCACTGGTAAAAAAATACTAGAGAAGCCATTAGCATAAAAAATTGCAATATGAACTCTGGTAAGAATAGTAGAGAAAAGCATTAACATCAAAAAATACCATTAAAAAATGCAAAATGAACTCTGATATAAAATGATAACTGAACATTAGGTTTTTAAGTCCCAAATATTCAGTTGTTCTTAAGGACACATGGCCCAGTGGATATAGATGTTGGTTAGTTCCAGTCATTTGACACAAAGAGTTGTGAGTTCAGTACCAGGCTAACAAGTAACTTAGGGTGTCCGATTAGAGGGAGATACCTCGCACAAGGAAAGAGAATGATATTACGACGCTCCGGCCTTATTCAGATGCTAGAAATATTGACCTGAACCCTTTATTTCAATCACTGGGGTGTATCATTATCCTTCCATGTGCGAGGATACATCTGGATGCTATGGAGTTATCACCCTTTAACTTAAATCTTTATGATATTTGTTTACCACTGATGTAGCCAGGTAGTGAATTCACATCTCTTTCAGTAAAGTTACCAACGCCTATATTTACTGGAACATGTGTTTATTTGCTATCGTTCGCTTACAAACTCTGGTACCTAACAACATATATCAAGAATGATTATTAAATTTTTCTTGAATTTTCTAATTTTTCGTCTTTTACTTCAAAAAGACCAAACGACATTGATAATTATTATACTCTACAGAACACACTTCTTTTTGCAAAGTATTTTTGTATTTTCATAATGAATATATTAAAAACAAAATAACAATCAGCAGTGTGTATTAATCACTATATCATCGGAGAAAAGATTATATCTAGGTTCCGTTTTTTTAGTTATAGAACGAATCGTTTTTCCAAAGAAAAAAATCAACTCTAATGCTCATTTCTGATGCTGATTCTTGAAAAAATGACTGCAATATCTCAATGAAACGGTGCCGGTATATTATGGTCTACTTATTTGATTCTGGTATAATATGTGGCCTAACTGGTTTGAATATATCCTACTTCTGTAAGAGTATGTTTATATTGGTTATTTATTGAAATTAATTAATTCCCTAACCCTAAGCCTTAACAGTTATAATACTTCCTTATAACACGCTTTATCAAAATAGGCCACATACTATACTAGAGGCAGAATTTCATAGGCCACATTCAAAACGTAGGCCACATACTATACCAGAGACAGAATTTCATAGGCCACATTTAAAAAGTAGGCCACATACTATACCAGAGACAGAATTTCATAGGCCACATTTAAAAAGTAGGCCACATACTATACCAGAGACAGAATTTCATAGTCCACATTTAAAATGTAGGCCACATACTATACTGGCACTAATGAAAAATACTTTGATATTTTTTAAATAATGCAGTCCATCTTTATAATGTACTCTACCTTGTGCAATCTACTGTTCAAAAAAGATTGTCCATGCCTGTGCTAGATGTTCAAATTTTGGTCTCATGTAGTATGTTCTTTTGGTAAAAAAATACTCTCTCAGAAATCATAAATTCATCTCCTCTATCTGCAGCTATGGATTAAATAGTAAGGTAGACTATGTTCTCTATCCATGAATCGCTGCTGTTCTAGCAGAGAATCATCTTTGCATTCAAAACCCTGGAGAAGTCAATAGAAAACTATTCCATTGTCTTTCAAAAAAAAAAATTACAGAATTCCGGTTAATTTCAGAGAGAAATTTTCTGCAAATATAAAACGCTTTCCAAACAGTCTCGCAAGGAGTCTTTATTTATACATTAACATTTTCATGTCAAAATGTCGAAATCTGATATTTTTAGACTCCCATCGCCAGTTATTTTGCATGACAACTTTTATAGTTTCTTTATTTTTGTAAAATCCTGACACAATCACCAGTGAAATTATTTAAAATTATGTTAGTTGTAAATAGGAATACAAAGAGTGGGGATTTATATACGTCCATATATTCGGTTGTTATTATTATTATTATTATTATTATTATTATTATTATTATTTCTTTCAAATGTTTTTTTCTTATTTTGATAAGAAAATTTAAATGTTGTCAGCGTCGAAATTATTGAAAAACAATGGCCTGACAGCAACACCGCATGCGGCTAGTCTATTTAATGAAACCATTAGATTTTCCATCACAGAGCTGTCGAATATCCCGGAGTGTTTGAATAAATGTTCTACGTGACAATTAAGTGTAATGACTTCCACTTGTCCTTCGGCATTGTCATGGACTTCTATTAAGTACGGCTGAATGAACTGAACACTTGAAAGAGAGATAAGGGATTTATGGTGTCTCCTCCTATTACACATCTATAATATTCACAAAGTCTCTGTGGAGAAGAGCGTTGTGTTTCGTAAGTGTTCCAATAAGGCGAGGCCTATCCTGCCTATATCAAAACACATATTCCAAAAGGATGTTATATATATAAGCACAATCCAAATATCTCTTCCTTGAATATCATGTTCCTCCAAGATGAAGGCATTCGCAACGCTCCATAACTTCCTTTTCGGTCTTAATATTTCTAAGTCATATATTACAATAATGATTCATGGGATAGACCGGGGCTTCCCATTGCCTACTCTTTGATGTTAAATTCAAAATTGCCCTTCTCTAAGACTTGATTCTATCCAAAACTAGAGAAGTAACTCTGCTATTAAAGCATCACCGATGAGATATTTGTTGCTACATTCGTCAAGAGAAAGAAATGTTGTTAAAAGATAATTCTCAAATCTTCAGAACAACAGGCGTATACCGATTGTTGTACATAATTTTGCCGGAATTGTGAGGTAGGAAAATAATGATTGTTTTGTTTTTATGGCATATCAACCTCGGCGGGTCATTTATTGCCAACTAAATTTTATTTATTTATTGCTGGTAATACCTTTTTCTTTCAACGATTTGTTGTTGTTTTTTTAATATAAGTTTTGTGTTTTTTTCTTTTCGAGGATCAAGTTTCATTGGGATTTGTTTTTAAGGGCAGGATCCCCAAGTCCTACTCTTGCTATTTAACCCATATTATCCACTGCACCACGACGCACATCCGTCACTAAACGATTACAGCACCTGATATTCCCAAGCGGTCACCCATCTAAGTACTGACCAGGCTCAACGTTGCTTAACTTCGGTGATCGAGCGAGAACCGGTGTATTCAACGTGATAAGCCATAAGCGGAGAATAATGAAAAAGTAGGTTTAGTACAAAGAAGCCAGTAGAAAATACATGTTAAAATGTCTTCTTTTTTTTTTTTTTGTCTTTTTTTTATTTTCGTAATAAAATTTTCTGAAACACATTTTACTTACCAAACCCATTTGACTCTAACAGGATGTAAAGATTTATTTCACTAGAATAACAAATCTCTCCAAGACTATTTTATTCAACTCTGTTTCACGACTAAGCACCATTATTATTAACTAAGTTTACCAAAATCTCACGTAAAGTCATAAATTTGGAACGAACGGGGAAGGTTCAATTTCACAACAATATCCATTTTATTTTGAAATGGTAGCTAAAAATAATGTCAGGCGATTTCTCGTTACCTATCACGGTGCCTCACCTAGTGAGTACGAATCTGGGCTGAACATCGAGTTTTTATTATGAGCATAGTAAACATTATGTTACTGTAAAGAAATTAGTAAGCCGTGTTTATGAAGTACATTGTCTCACCAAAAGGGAAAATAAACTTTACATCGAACAAAATGTCCCACACTCCCTATCGCCTATGTGGACTGACTATATTCGTAGCTATATATAGGGAACACAGGAGATACAGATTAATTGCTTCGGTAATTAGTAGCCTGCTACCAGATTCCCTGTTCTGCCATAGCGTATTCATTTTACAATAAACCTCTTTTCTGTCATCTACACACGTGTTGCTGTTCTTTCACTCGAGTACCAACTTGTCTGACTGTAACCTCTCTCTCTCTCTCTGTATATATATATATATGTATAGTCATCCGCAGACATATCTGTTTCGCTGTATCACAGCTCATCAGTACGGCTTAGACTCCGGTCGCTTCCTAACCCAGGATTGAAACCCGACCGAATTGGCATCAGTCGGCGATTCTACTCCTAGGCCACGAGCGTCCAGTAGAGGAAGGCAGGCTTTTTAGCGCGTATAAACACGCCCAATAGCTAGAGTGTTCCAATTCATTATCGAATGAGCGGTGCATAGTTTAGAACATGTACAAATTATAATCTAATACAAAGTGCACATTTTGTTTCGACATTGAAAAGACAATGTCTCATCGGGTAGTGATGATAATTTGTACACGTTCTAAACTATAATTTATAATACATATTCACAGGTCTATTTTATATTGAATACTGTCTTAAATTAATGTTTTGAACGTTCATTTTTTCTTCATTCCTTATTCAATTGGATATATATATATATAAGAAAAGGAAATAGGCTTGTTCCAACGAGAGAAATTGGTATAGAATAAAAAGTGTGAGAAGCCGTGAACGTTTGGTTTAAAGTGTATATTTATTTTAGTATAAAGATATTATAGATAATATATTTTAAGTGTCCATAATGGTATTTGTGATGCTACACGTGTTTCGAGTCTAAGATTGACTCTTTTCAAGCGAATAAATTTGTGGCTTTACATATCGAGTTCCTTTTGTTTCTGGGGGCCAAGTTCTTGTTTATATATAGGTAAGTAGAAAATTAAAATAAACATAAAGAATAAAGAAATAAATCAGTGAAGTAAAAAATGAAAAAATAAAGTAAGTTCAATAAATGTTGGCGTGTTGAATAGTCTGTGTTTTCTCACATCAACACGTGGATAAATGGATAAACAAATAAATAAATGAATGAATCAAGTGCTTATCCCAATCTGATCTACATTAATGATCTCCCCGACGTCATTAGATCCCAAGTATGTATGTACGCCGATGACGCCACAATCTACTCTCGCCTCGATCAAAAACCCGGTGTGGGTGAGAAAGCGAACCTCGCTGCCGAGCTTGAAAAGGAGCTCCAATCCGTAGTGGCCTGGGGTAGGAAATGGCTAGTAAATTTCAATGCTTCTAAAACGAAGCTGTTATCAACTAACCACCATAGCATCTACCTCCCATTAGCATGGAACATGCTTGCCTCCCAGAGAGTAAAACATTACGCCTCCTTGGCCTTACACTTTCGGCGGACCTCAAATGGAATGACTATATCGAATCCATTGCCAAATCTGCCGCTATGAAAGTTGGCTCTCTGTGCAGGGCCCGGAAGTTTTTCCAGCCTGAATCTATCCTGCACATATACAAATCTACTATCCGCCCATGTCTTGAATACTGCTGCCACATCCGGTCGGGTGCCCCTGCTACTCTCCTTGGACTTCTTGACAAAATACAAAGGAGAATCTGTAACGTGGTTGATACTGACTTGGCAAACCGGCTGCAACCACTCTCTCACCGGTATGATGTGGCTTCCCTGTGCCTCTTCTACAAGTACTTTCATGGCTTCTGCTCCGATGAACTTAGACCATTGGTGTCGCCTAAGCACGAATTTACACGAGATACTAGATTGGCAACTAGGTCCCACCCTTTTACAGTTAAACAGATAAGATGTAACCGTAATTTCTACTCCAACAGCTTCTTTACTCGCGCTTCCCGCCTGTGGAATTCCCTTCCACATGTCTGCTTTCCCGACAGCTACAATCTCCAGTGTTTAAATGTAGGGTCAATAGACACCTCCTGTCACACTAACTTCCAATTATTCTCCCAAAACTATCATCTACCCAACCCTCATTCTCGGTATCCTTACCAGCCTATCACCCACCCTCTGACATTTCCTATATTTAACCATCCTTTCTACACTCTATGTAGCCCCCTGCGTAGTAGTGGCAGTGAAATGCCTTGCTGCAACTCGCAAAATGTAATTTACGCTCTAAAATGTGTAGCATCACAAATACCATTGTGGACACTTAAAATATCATAATATGTAATATATATTTATACTAAAATAAATATACACTTTAAACCAAACGTTCACGTCTTCTCACCCTTTTTATTCTATATATCATTATTCTTAGCATATATATATGTGTATATATATGTTCAGAATAATGATACAGATAATCAGACTATTGTAATTTTCTTTTTCCATCAATTGATATTGTCTCACACACACACACACACACACACATACATACATATATATATATATATATATATATATATATATATATATGTTCAAACATGTTTCATGGAATAATATATATAATTTCTGGCAAAGTGAATTGTGTAATTGTGCCTTTTTCATAGATTGTGCTCAAATGACCCTAAAGTTCTGGACAGTCGACAATTTAAAAAAAGAACAACGCGCATGCGTGAAATCAAATATATAAAATGGTAACAATTTATCATTCGAACTCTGAATGACATAAAATATTTGAAATAAAACCATTCTGCTATCGTAGTTCTTATCATTCAGGTACTGTCAGACACTAAATTTGCATAGTCCATCCCAAGACATTTTTATACACATAAATATGTCGCTGGTAAATGGGCGAGAAAGGAATTAAAAAGGGGAAAGAAAAAAATGAAGATGCTTTCTATATTTTTGTCTTTTTATTTTTTCTCTTATTACTAAATATTTGATTTCTTTAATTTCCCAATATCATTGTTTTTGACAACTATTTTTTCTTTGTTAAATTTAAATTCTTTCACAAAATTTTTTTTCTCAAAATGTTTATCACCTTAACTGAGAAGGTTCATGTCGATTTCGAAGTTTTGTGAAGACGCTGTTATGACGGTCTCACTTGCCAGGGCTAGTTTGCCACGAAACTTCGAAGTCGGCAAGAACCTGCTTAGTTAAAGTGATAAACTTTGGTACTCTATTTCTCACAGACGGTACCTAACTAACCCTACTATATTATTCAGTCAAGAATAGCAAAAAAGGAAAAATGTCAATGGGCGAAATTAAAAATATAAAATAGCGATATAACTTCTTGTAAATAGTTCCTTAATATCTTGATATGTGTGTGTGTGTGTGTGTGTGTGTGTGTGTGTGTGTTAAGAAGATCTAGAATCAGAACAAAAATGGAGAACCATGACAAAATGGCAATGTTTTATAATGACAACGCGTTTCACATTCATTAATGCCTTTTGCTAGTTTTTCCTTGCCCGGATTTTCGTCTTCTGGTTGGAATGAATTAACAAAACTGCGGGTTTATTTTTGTTTGTTTTTGTTTGCTTTTTGTATTAAAGTCGTTTATATCTGTTGGACTTGAAGTTAGTTCATTCCGAATAGATATCTGTTATTCGTATTTTAATTCGTATACCGCATTGTGCTGCTTTAATTTCTTGCCACAAATGGTGATTTTATATATTAGCCTCGTCTTAGGTTTATAATACACACACACACACACACACACACACACACACACACACACACACACATATAAATATATATATATATATATATATATATATATATATAGGAGTTGAATATATTGATCGAAATCCGAAAGACGAATAGAATAAGTAAAGAACAGTTACAAAAAAAAGTCTCATGTTTCACTTTAACAAGCTTCTTCGGCGATTTTTAAAGACGAATGATTTTTGTTTAATTTTCTTACAAATACACAGAGACAGTATGTTAAGTGAGGTTTGATTTTATTGGTCAGATACTTGTCACGTGTGATAAAGCAATGGGTGGATATTTTAATTAAAAGTGTATGTATGCGAAAAATAATGCACTTGTCGAGCGTATTTAATTTAAACTATAGACGAATTAAGTGTGTTTATATGTCGGTAATGTTAGTGTGTGCAAATGACAAAATGAAATACAATTCCATTCAAAATTGTAGCAAAATAATCTATACAAGCAACAGATGATTTCTTTTAAAATAAAATCAGAAAATTATATATAAATGTGTGTGATTATGAGTCAGTAAAGTTAGTATGCTTGTGATTCACAATGGCCGTATCTGACTACCGGGCACACCGGACACGGGTCCGGGCCGATCCGTGCAATCATAGTGAAAATCCGGGCAAGGAAAAATGTCTTCGTCAGAAAACAAACTAAATAACTCACGAAGAAAGAAAGAAAGAAATAAGGAAAGAAAAACGAATAAAACATCCGAATGAATGCAGTAAAAATTAATTTTGGGACAAAAGACTGGTTATACTTAGAAAGTCCGAACCCGATTTCCTGCTTTCGTTCACGTTCTGTGCGTAATTTCCATTGGAATAGCCGAAAAATTCCGGAAAAATCATAGTTTCTGGAAACGGATGACACAGATGATGTCATCACATTGTCAACTTATAAATCCGGGCAATTTTTTCTGTGCCCAGTGTTTTTTTAGCATCAGTCCCTGCTTGTGAATACTAAAACGGAAAATATTTTCGTTTAAAATTCTAGTGAAATAATGTATACAAGTGTTAAGCGAAGTCCTTATATATATTTTTTAAAAATATGTTGTTAACGGTTAGAACCTTTCAATGAAGTTATATGTATTGAAATAATAAATATCTGTTTAAATTATTACATTATCATAAAGCATACATTTAAAACGATATGGAAAACTATGGAAAATCTGTAAACAAACACTGGTATGAACATCACCCAGCACCGGTTACAGAAATAGAAGATGTCACCATTCTATGGGATTACACCATATACACAGACAGAAAAATTGAAGCAAATAGGCCAGAAAGAAAAAAACTTGCTTAATAATTGATATGGCTCGTCTAGCGGATTGTAACATAACAACCAAGGAATTTGAAAAACTGTCAAAATATAAAGACCTGGAAATTGAAATAGAAAATATGTGGAAATTGAAAACAAGAGTTGTGCCAGTGATAGTAGGTGCACTTAGAATGATAAGAAATGGAAAAAAAAACAACACATTGAAAGAATCCCTGGAAACCCCAGCTTAAGAGATTCACAAATAGTTGTCTTGTTAAGTACAGCCCATACCCCAAGGAAAACTTCGTCTATGTAACGCTAGGGATGTTAGGGGAGATAGAAAAAAAATGAAATTGAGTCATAACAACATACCACGACCTGCCTTAGGTCTTCCCGCAGATTCGGTAGGTAGTACGACTATAGCAGAAATCGAAATATGATAAAAACAACAACAACAACAACAACAATAATAATAATAATAATAATAATAATAATAATAATAATAATAATAATAAAGTAAATACAAACAAGATTTACAGTTAATAGATTCTGTAGAAAAGTAAATACAAACAAGATTTACAGTTAATAGATTCTGTAGAAAAGCAAAACAGAAGCCAAGAACCAACTATTGCGGCAAAAAATATGAAAATGAAAGCCAAAGATAAAGCTCTTGAAAAGATGAAACAGCGCTGGCAAGACAAACCTCTGCATGGCCAATATCCAGTACGTGCCAATAAATCCAATGTTGACAAAGTTAATACTCATCGATGGTTACGTGCATCTGGATTAAAGTCTGAAACTGAAGGATTTATACTTGCAGCACAAGACCAAAGTCTTTTCACTAGAAACTTTCAGGCAAATATTATGCATAATAATATGGATCCAAAATGCAGGTTTTGTGATAAACACCAAGAAACAATAGACCACCTAATCTCAGGCTGTTCTGTGCTTGCCCCAAACGAATATAAAAATCGCCACGATAGAGTTGGGTAATATTTACATTGGACAATGTGCAAACATTATGGAAAAGCTGTAAACAAACACTGGTATGAACATCATCCAGCACCGGTTACAGAAATAGAAGATGTAACCATTCTATGGGATTACACCATCTACACAGACAGAAAAATTGAAGCAAACAGGCCAGACATTATTGTTAAAAACCAGAAGGAGAAAACATGTCTATTAATTGATATGGCTTGTCCAGCGGATTGTAACATAGCAATCAAGGAATTTGAAAAACTGTCAAAATATAAAGACCTGGAAATTGAAATAGGAAAAATGTGGAAATTGAAAACAAGAGTTGTGCCAGTGATAGTAGGTGCACTTGGAATGATAAAAAATGGAACAAAACAACACATTGAAAGAATCCCTGGAAACCCCAGCTTAAGAGATATACAAAAAAATTGTCTTATTAAGTACAGCCCACACACTAAGGAAAACTTTATCTATGTAATGCTGGGGATGATAGGGAAGATAGAAAAACATGAAATGGAGCCATAACAACACGCCACTACCTGCCTTAGGTCTCCCCGCAGACTTGGTTGGTAGTGAGACCAAAGCAGAAATCGAAATATGATGAAAAATGACATAATAATAATAATAAACTGTTGGCAGCATCAGAGATATATGAACCTCATGACACGGCAGAAACATTTAAAATAAGATAAAATGACAACATAAAAATAATAAGATAAAATAATATAAAATAACAGGAAGAAAAATACAAATAATAATAAAAAGAAATTATAGAGAGAAAACATAATTATGATAGATTAATTATAAAGTAAAATAGAATGTAGTACATACAGAAAAATATTACAATGAATTAAATGAATTTATATATATTTAATAATTATCAATGAAAAAATAAAGAAAATTTAGGGTGATTCGGACGAGTTCATTTTTGCTTCCTTGCCTTGTAAATTTTGCAAAGCAATAATAACAAAAGAACCATTCTAGTTTCATTTGGCAATGGCAATAAAAATAGTATGAAATAAATGATTTCTTTTAAAACACTGGGATGGCCTAATAATTATGGCCGGTAGCGTATATTTGAGTTATATATATATATATATATATATATATATATATATATATATATATATATATAGGATTAATTCAAGGATGTTGAATGACCATTTCGATATGAAATCCCCACAGGGGATAACACATCACCTCAGCAACAAAAAAATCCTTTCTGAAACTGGAGAAAAAATCAGTCTATTTTTCCTTTTTAAATAGATTTGCAAAAAAAATTAAAAAGAAAGAAAAAGAAAAAGATAAAATAAAATAAAATAAACAAGAAAAGAAAAATTGGCATCGTTTGGGTTCGCAAAAAAGGAAAGAGAATTGTAACGTAAAAGGAACAGACGGCGTGTTGAATTGATATTAGGTTAAGCAAAACGGAAAAAAGGTGGGAGGTAAGAGAGATAAAGGAAGGGAGGGAAAAAGGAAAGAAAGAAAAAAAATTATATATTACAGACGCTGGACATATTCAAAAACCTAACTTCCCAAAAACGTTGAAGTATTAGAAAAAAGCCTTTTACTTAAAAAGGTATAATTATTTTTAAAGGGAATAAAAAGATATAGGATTTAAAATATTTTTTTTTAAAATTAGGTCATTTAATTTAAACTAAATAAAGATACCGCTAAGTATAAAAAAAAAAATTTCATTTACAATTATACATACACATATGTGTACACACATACACACACACACACACACACACACAATTCTTCAATTATGAATACATATATATATATACACATTTTAAATTTTAATATTAATTAGGATCGGGTTTCTGGAACTTACCTTCCTGCTTTTTCCGCTTGGATTATTCGTCATCCACATACAAGCCTATTTCGCTGTATCACAGCTCATCAATATGGCTAGACATCCACTTGCCTCCGGCCGGGATCGAAACTCGACCGATTTGGTATCAGTCGGAGTCGTTAACTTCTAAACCATAGACACATGTAATCATATATATAAGCGGTGTATACACACGCCAGTCACCCAAAGAACTCAATTCATTGCTGATGAATTATGCATATATCGCCGAAGTAGTAACTTTTTTTTCAAATTTTTCTCTCTAGAGTGCTCAATTGTAAACTAAGTGCCATATGCGATACATGCTTTGGGCGATCATGTCTTGAAAGCACCATGACTGACTAGGCAGAAGATTATCTTGCATTAGGTTGCCATTGCTTTCTGCGGTAGACTGATTGCCAGCCAAGGCCATAGAACCCAAATTATCCTGTTATTTAACCCATAACTAGAAGGAAGAGACGGATTAATAACTTTCCCAAGGGTATTTGTGCGTAAGTGAATGCAAGAAATTCAACTGGAATTCGAACTCAACTTTAATGAGAGCATAATATTCGTCATCCATATCCAAGCTTATTTCGCTGTATCACAGCTCATCAGTGTGCTAGACATCCACTTGCTTCCGGTCGGGAGAGGAATGGTACTTGTTAAGAATATGATATATGTTATTCAGACTCAACCAGTTTACTGAAGGTAGCATCTGGAAATCATTCATTTTATAAAAAACAAGCCAGAATATTTATTTTATACATACGCGAATATAAAATAAGACGGAAGTGTTTTGCATATGTAATCATACGCTAAGCCTGTCCGTGTTTCTTGTTCTTTGCCAATGATATCAGGAAATACATATGGTATTACTCATTTTCTTCAAGTGATTTTCGTTGTAGGGGGCACTGTGATCTTTTAAGGGGGCAATAAATATACAGGGTAGTCAATGGGTTTTGTTATTTCAAAAGCGCAATAAGATTTTGATATTTGGTTTGAGACAAATCACAGCATTTTATATCTGAATTCTCATTTCACCTATGCATTTACATATTTAGACATTTCTTAAACATTAACATGTAATTGCCACATGTTTTTGGGTCAAAAAGCTGCATGCAAAGTCTAGTTACTTCCTAACACAGATGACTTAATTGACGCTGCTACAGTGAAACGAAATATAAGCAAATGAGGCTAACTCTGTTTGTATTAATTCTACACCATCTACTACTGCAAAGTAGTCTAATTCATAAAACAATTTTTTCTCGATAGAATCTATCTTGCACATTTATAAGTTTCCTCTTCGTTTGTGCCTCAAATATTGCTACTATATATAGTCTCGTGCTTCTTATTTGTATCTGGATATTCTTGACTGAATCTAAAAATAATCTGCAACGTTATCGGTCTTAACCTGTTATCTCGGCTTCAATCAACTTTACGCTGCTGTTATATGGAATCTCTTTTCTCTTTCTATAAATATTTTCACGGTAATTCGTTTGATTAGCTTTAATATTTCGTACATCATAAAATCCAACAGAAAGCTTTTCTTGCTTTCTGTTGGATTTTAAAAGCGAGAATAAAGGAGTGTCAACTGCAAGAAAATAGAATGCATCGTTATTAGCAAAAGGATGAGCTCAAAATTTTAAGTCGGAGACATCAAAATACAAAGATTTCAATATTTGAGAAGTGTTTAAAAAAGAGGATGGAAAGTGCGACAATGAAATTTGATGGTGCATTTGAACAGAGATGATGCATTTCAAAAGCTAAGCATAAGTATAAAGTAACTAACAGAAAACCTTCGTTAGAAAAAAAAAGGAGTACGGAAATGCTACGTGATAACTGTCTTTAATGAGAGTGAATTCTGAACAATCTCATCAGAAATGAAGAGACTTGAAACAGAAATGTGATTCTACAGAAGGATGCTGAGGATACTATGAGCCGAACATGTGAGCATCGTTTTATAAGCGGAAACAATAACAAACATAAACTTAACAACAGGTAAAGACATTTGAGGATTCTAGGGCCCATAGTGTGGCAAGAGGGATTGGTAAATCTGATATTAACAGACAGATTGAGGGCAGGAGAAACAAAGAAAAACGATGCATAAAATACTTAGCAAGCTTGAGTAAACGAATGATACAACAAGGTTTGAGAGAAATGAAAAATAGAAAATTTATTAAGAGCCACGAAGGACAAAAAATTGTAAAAAGCCATGATCGCTTAACGTCGTGAAGGGACACGTTACATAAAGAAAGGACTAGGCTGTCACCTAGGTTCAATAATTTGACAGGTGAAATTGTTAGTAAGTTCTATGCAAATAGTTACTCTCCTCGCACTTCTCGCTTGTGGAACTCTCTTCTAGCTCCTTTGCTTGCTTTTCGACCCCGGTTTTCAATCGTCATCTTCTGCCTTCTTAAATCCTGTTCTTTTAAATTCCTGTTAAATATTCGTTAGACGATATTTTTAAAAATCATGAAATTTTTGACAATAAAAATTTTCGCTTGGTGACAGATATTTTGAGATTTGAGTGAAATGTACTTTGTTGAAAAAGGTCAGTCAAGTGAGCAAAAAGGAAAAATATTTCGAATTTAGATTTTCATTTTGTCTCGCGAGGTTAGAGGTTAATGCCCCACATTTAGGTTTTTACCGGGTGCTAGCTGTCAATGGCACGGAAGTTACGTCAAGCTGACAGTTAGAAAATCTTTAGTAATAATTGTAATTTTGATTTTGAGTCTGAGTTCACCCGTCGAAACGGATGTCTTAAAATCGGGTCTACCCGATATAGAAGGTGCTTACAACTCTGACCAATCAACTTCCTAACCCATGGCATTTCACCGAAGATGTCTTTCTATGAAAAAAGAAAAAATATATTTTATATTTTATTTACATTTAGGCCTGGACATTGTTTTCGACAGGCGCGTTTGATGCAGATTGTATTTGGTACTGCTGACGGAGACAAAGAAAAGATAAAGAACATGAACAAAGAAGATGAAGAAGAAGATGAAGAAGAAGAAGAAGATTATAAAAATGATTGTGTGAGAGTGATTTTTGTGAAGAAGTCGGGTTGAGTGGTCCCCGACAAAGTTGAATACGTTGCATTCACTTACACGCAAATACCCTTGGGAAAAGTATGAATCCGTCGTTTCTCCCTCTAGCTGTGGGTTAAATAGCAGGACAGATTTGGTTCTATAACCTTAGTCGGCAATCAGTTTACCGCAGAAAGTAACCTATGGTGAGTAAATCTTCTGCCCAGTCAGTTATATCTCTTTCGAGACATGATCATCCAAGCGTGTCTCCCGTTTAGCACTTAACTGACTGAATGAATTCCTTAATAACAGTAATTATTAGGTAATTTATAACTAATTTAGTAATTACTTAATTAATAGCAGTAATTCCTAGTGTGAATTTATCAGTAGTTCATATTTAATTGGTTGCGTTATCGTATGTCATTGTCTTGCCTGGTTATTGAATTTTGGAGATTATATTATCTCTCCTCAAACATCGAGATTTTATTGATATAGGGCCTTGCTCAAACCAATTTGGATTCTTTAGTTGTTACTGTAGGCATTAGGGTATACATTTTATTCTACTTTTTTAGGGTAACGAGCAAGTAGCATTTGTTTCTGATGTGGATCCGGGTGAGGAACCGCACAAAAATATTGAACAACAAAAGCAGATATTTGAGATAGAAAAATAGGTATATATTGAACGTAAATATACAAACTAGAACGCAGGTTAGTAATCCAGAAATACGATTAGTAAGGAATATATATATATATACAAGTCTTGAAGTGAAGCCGTGTTGAAATAGTATATCTGTAATATTAATTTAGCTGAGTGGAACTCATTTCTACTATGCCAACTGACGCGGTATTTTCTGTGTAACTTCGGTATCGTTCGGTAACTTACGAATCAGTCCCGATGTCTCTAACGGATCACTTCGGTTCTCTCCGATAACTCTAACGGATCTCACTATGACAGGAGTATATGTATACTCAAGTCGAGTCCATTATCATAAAAACGTGGAGATCCCACAACAGTTTAACGGCTACGGATGTCAAACTTTTTATTTATTCGTATACATCCTCCATTTTAAATAATTTGGTTCTTTGATCCTTACCGCCAACATCAGAGTATAAATCTTATAAGGCTTCACTTGTCTGAAGGAATTGTCTACTAGAATGAGGATAGGTTTGTTTTGTTGTAATATTCTACCGTAAGGCATAGTAAAAAAGTTTAGAGTTTGGCTTTATTTTCTTTCAGAATATAAAAGTCCTGTTTTATCTGCGGAATTTGAAAAACATTCAGAAAATGATTGAAACCTGATATACGTAGGTGTCGGCTGTTGTCTACAAATATACTTTTATCACAATATACTTGAAATCCTTGGTTGGGCTCATATCAGAGAAATACGCCATTCGTCGGATGTCCTATTCTACGAGGATCATTCCCAGCAGTGCCAAACACTTTTCCCATCTGTGCACAATCTTCAGTATTCCCTCAGCGTAAAAATCTTTGAACTGATGTCTCAGCTAATCGCTCACAGCACTTTTGACTTCATCGTCACTTTCAAACTTTTTTAAACAATTTAGCCCACTTGTAGACATTTTTTGGTTGAAACATGTGGCACCATATACAGTTGAAATTCTCCTATGAATTTCAACTGGCTTGCACCCTTCAGCAACCAAAGACTTGATAACTGACCTCTGTTCAATCCTGGAGCATGCTTCTTGGTCGTCCATCTTTCTTAATCTCCAAAAAAACTCTCAATGTTCTTTTTTTTCAATCTGCAAAAAAAAAAAAAAATTAAATCATTTTGAAAAAGAAGTAAAGAAAAAAGTTGAAAAAAAGTAAGCTTCTCTCTGTATTAGAAATCCTTATACCGAAAAATTCACCTTAGTTATTGAATGACCCTCGTACTTCGAAGATCAATTCGAGACAACTGGTACAACCTATGGCTTTGAAGAGATCTTGCGTCCATAAAAGGGTGCACGTGAATGTACGATTCAGTGGAATGTAGGGTCTGTTGTCAAAATATGTTAAGGCAAAACAACAGATACCACATAAGTGAATACAACCCACATCAATTTATAACTACCATTAGCGTGAATAGTGTGTTGGTGACAACTGAGAGCCTCTGAAACATCTATACGCTACATCCCTTAAAAAACTGTGATTCATCGGACAACGTTGCCTGTCACTGAGTGTCCTATTAAAGGTATCACAGACATAGATAATGCACTGTTTCTGATGTCATCGTGTTAACAGGGGCATCCTCGTGGTTCTTCTGCTCCCCTATCTCATGCAACCTAATAACGTTAAAATAATCTTTTGGATATGCATTTGAAAACTGGTGCATTGAATATGTCTTGGGCTACTAACATCTTCCTCTTACCACATTTTGTAGTAAGATCCAATCATTAAGGGCGCGTTATGGGTCACTGTACTGTCCACTTACGTGGTTATAGCTTCCACAAAGTTATTACCGATACACACATGACTCCTCAGATCGAAGAATGTCCTGGGCTACTGACATTTTCATCTTACCACATTTTGTAGTAAGATCCAATCATTAAGGGCGCGTTATGGGTCACTGTACTGTCCACTTACGTGGACAGTACAGTGACCACTAAGTTATTGCTGATGCACACATGACTCCTCAGATCGAAGAATTTCTAGGGTTTCTTGGGTTTCTATAATTTCAGAAATAGAAACTCATATCCGTCAGGCACCCACTAATACGCCTTGTTTGAACTACAGTAATTCACGTCGATTTGCTTCATACTGACCAGATTTCAAAACCACACACACACACACACACACACATATATATATATATATATATATATATATATTCAGTTCAATTCGCAGAAATGACCATTTGATCATAAATTTTTAATTATATATATATATATATATATATATATATATATATATAATTAAAAATGTATGATCAAATGGTCATTTCTGCGAATTGAACTGAATTTTCAAAAACAGTTCCGACGAGTGAGAACATTATAACGGTGTTCTCACTAAACTTAGGAGTCGGCATGAATCTGCTTAGTTAAAAAGACAAACACTTTGTACTGTCTTCCTTATGTTAAATTTTCGTTTCTATTCTCTTCAAAACATTCGTCATTGCTCACAGGTTCGGCTCATGGTATGATCAGCATTCTTCTCTAGAACCACATTTCTATTGCTGCCATACTGGAAGACAGATATCACGTATTAGTTCAATACACTTTTCTTTGTTTTCAACGAAATCTTCCTGTCTCTCAGTACTCTACTTAGCATTTGAAATGCGCCCTTGACCATTCTAATACGCCTTCGGATCTCAGTTCGCACTTTCCATCTTTCCCTGTTATTTCAATTTCTAAACTTGCTTGATTTTAGTATCTCTGACACGTAATTGCTATTCTGGGTTCTCTTTTGTCTGGTGACCATGCATTTGTTTTTCTTAGCCCTTTATTCCTGCTTTCATTCGCTACACACTGTAGGAGGTCTTGTAGTTTCCTTTCTGTGACGGCTATCAGCACAGTATTATCTGCATTGAGGCTACCAAAAACGAATTCTTGCTGAACTTCTAAGTCTCTCAGAATTGCCTCGCTATATAGATTTAATATATCCGGTGAGAAGACACATCCTTGTCTTACACATGAAGTCATTTCCAAAGCAGGTGGTTTGCTGCCAGTATAGGTTCCTGATTATCCTAATTTTTCTCCCGAATATATCAAAGTTGCCGGGCAGCTCTAGCAGATCTTTGTGGAATACTTTGTCTAACATTTGAGCATCGAAATCATTTATTTATGTAAAAGACGGAATAAAATTTTCCTAACTCAAGAAAAGTTTACATTTTTAGAAAAATAACTGAAAGCAAATAGTAACAAATGGCCACAATTGAATGGAAAGAGGGAAGTATAAAAAGAGAAAAAAAATGTGAATGTAAAGCACCGAAAACTATGAAAAATCAAACACTGGTACGAACATCACCCAGCACCGGTTATAGAAATAGAAGATGTCACCATTCTATAGGATTACACCATCTACACAGATAGAAAAATTCAAGCAAATAGGCCGGACATTATTGTTAAAAACCAAAAAGAAAAAACTTGCCTATTAATTGATATGGCTTGTCCAGCGAATTGTAGCATAGCAACCAAAGAATTTGAAAAACTGAGACTGAAGGCTTTATTCTTACAGCGGAAGACCAAAGTCTTTTCATTAGGAACTTTCAGGTAAATATTATACATAATAATGTGGGCCCAAATGCAGGTTCTGTAATACATACCAAGAAACAATAGACCATCTAATCTCAAGCTGTTCTGTACTTGCCCCAAATGAATATAAAAATCATCACGATAAAGTGGGGCAATATTTACATTGGACAATGTGCAAACACTATGAAAAATCTGTAAACAAACACTGGTATGAACATCACCCAGCACCGGTTACAGAAATAGAAGATGTCACCATTCTGTGGGATTACACCATCTACAAAGATAGAAAAATTGAAGCAAATAGGTCGGACATTATTGTTAAAAACCAGAAAGAAAAAACTTGCCTATTAATTGATATGACACAATTAACTGAAAGGACAAATAATCGCGAAACGTTACATGTATGCGCGTCGGAGCAGATAGGCACATAAGCGCACGCATGAGAAAGCACACACGCCCGGTAAAAAATGATCCAGATATTCCGTGACTCATTAGAGTCGTAGGAACCAACATGAAGTAGTGTTTTTTTGGGTACGACTTCCTGGCCGAGTCCAAATCTCTTCAGGCTTGTTTGAATTCAAAGTTTTCTTTCTCCTAAACCGATTGCAATCCAAGGCTATAGAACCCAGTCTATCTTGCTATTTACCCAAAGCTTGGAGGAGCAGTGTTAAATTCATACATTTCCCAAGGTAAAATAAATCCGACTGGAATTCGAACTCGGCCCTCTGATTTCTCAATCCGAGCCGCTCTTACTACACCATGCCTTCGACGACAAATAAATAAGAAAAATCGAGAAGTATAAGGAGTCAACTGCTGATAAACACTGATGAGTTGACGGATGAATCCATCTACGAAACTCTAGAGTCGAACTGCTGAAGGTAACATCGATCAGCTAAGTAACAAACCTTTTATTTATCTATCTAAACTTATTTATAAATGGAACTTTGTCTGTGTGTGTCTGTGTGTATGTGTCCGTTACCTATAGACTCCGAAACGACTGAACCGATTTTCTTGAAAATTTATGCAGTTGTACTATAAGCGTCTGCGACTGTTCTTAGCTAGATTTTGTGTCGAGGTACCCCCGATAAATATCGAAAATAGATAATTAAAAAAATCGGGTTATAGAAGGAGTGGTCCGATTTTAATCAAATTTGATACATTCATAGACAAAGACATAAGAAACGATATTCAGAAGTTTCAAGGTTGCAGTTCTTACAATAGTGCAGAAAGAAATGTGCCCCTGAACTCTCCTTTGTCCAAGCTAAGCTCTACAGCCTCTGCCTATCTGCTTCCTGCTTTCCTGCCTGTTGGAAATCTTCCTCTGTAGTTCCTATATTTAAAAACACTGGAGAACCCTCTGACCCTGCAAATTACTGCCCTATCAGCCTTCTTCCGATCTTTGGCAAAGTGTTCGAAGCCATTATCAACACCGAGGTGGTTCAGCATCTCACAGGACACAGGCTCCTCTAGGACAAGCAATATGGTTTCCGCTTCACCAGGTCTACTGCTGATATGCTAACGACCATCACCAAGTACATATAAAAGGCACTCGACAGGAATGGCGTCGCTCGAACAGTAGCATTGGTTATATCTAAGGCGTTCGACAGAGTTTGGCATGCTGGCCTTCTATGTAAACTGCGGAGCTATGGTATAACTGGACATTTGTTTGAACTAATTCAGTCATTCCTCTCTAACCGCACAATGAAGGTGGTATTAAACGGACATGCCTCCCAGAACTACCATACAAACGCAGGTGTCCCCAAAGGCTCCATCTTAGGTCCTACACTTTTCCTGATATTCATTAATGATCTCCCTGATTCCATAAGAGCCCAAGTAGGTTTGTACGCCGATGACACCACAGTTTACTCTCGCATCCTACAAAAATCTGGTGTAGGCGTCAAAGCTAACCTCGCAGCCGAGATTGAAAAAGACCTCCAATCCATATTGGACTGGGTTAAGAAATGGCTAGTAAATTTTAATGCTTCTAAAACGAAGCTACTCTCAATTAACCATCATCGACAATCTCACCTACCTCCCATTAGCATGGACCAGGCTTGCCTCCCAGAGAGTAAAACAATACGCCTCCTTGGTCTCACACTTTCAGCGGACCTCAAATGGAATGACTATATCGAATCCATTGCTAAATCCGCTGCTATGAAAGTTGGTTCTCTGTGTAGGGCCCGAAAGTTTTTTCCGTCTAAATCTATCCTGCACATATATAAATCTACCATCTGCCCGTGCATTGAATACTGCTGCCATATCTGGTCGGGTGTCCCTGCTATTCTCCTCGGGCTTCTCGATAAGGTTCAGAGGAGGGTCTGTAATGTGATAGATACCGACTTGGCAGACCGCCTGCATTCTCTCTCCCACCGGCACGACATGGCTTCCCTGTGTCTCTTCTATAAATACTTTCACGGCTTCTGCTCCGATGAACTTAGATCACTGGTGCCCCCTAAATACGAATTTGCACGAGATACTAGATTAGCAACTAGATCCCACCCTTTTACAGTGAAACCGATAAAATGCAACCGCAACTTATACTCAAACAGTTTCTTTCCTCGCACTTCCCGACTGTGGAATTCCCTTCCACACGATTGCTTCCCCGACGGCTACAATCTCCAGGAGTTTAAATGTAAGGTCAATAGACACCTCCTAACACACTAACCTGCTCCCATTCTATCAAACACTCTTCCCATCTGCCCATCCCTCATCCTCGGTATCCTTACTCATCTGTCACCTTCCTCCTGACATTCCCTATGTCTAACCACTTCTCTTTACCTTCCCCTATGTAGCCCCATGCGCAATAGTGGCAGTGGAAAGCCTTGCTTGGGGTGAGATGATTAAAAAAAAAAAACATACCAGGAAATCAAAATTTGACTTACATCCATTCATTTTTCTTTCAGTCTATGGTTTCGCTTTAACTGGAAACAACTATTGCTTTTTAGTCTTTTGTGACAGCGTCCAAATATTCTGAGCTCCAGGACCATGGATTAGTTTTAAAGCTTCCATTACACCCGAGCAACGCCGGGCTATACTGCTAGTATTAATTAATTACATCTGCGTTTGTGTGTATGAATCAAATAAGTTTAGATTAAAGGTTTATAAGAAAAAGAAAATATTTTTATTACACCCCGATATACAATTAATTAACTAATTATTAATAATAATGTTTTGTTGTTGATGTTGTTAGAACTGTGGGAATAATATATGTTTGCATGATCGAATACATAAACACTTTGCTGTCTTCTGCTGGATAATTACAGTCAGTTCTTACGACACAAAGCAAAAGAAAAAACACAATGATAATTCAAAATAATAAATTTCATGGTTTTCCTATTTTAATTTTCTGATCAATCTTAATCTTTAAATTAAAGAAGTTAAAAGCGACATAAATATTTAGTAGAATTTCATGTATCGATCCTTAAATATTTGAGCTTAAGAACCAAGAGTGGTTGCACCTGTTAGAGTCCCAGCTACGGGCAAATAGTTAACCTCCATAAACTGGGGTCAAAACACTATGAAAGTATAGAGATACACTTCTATAGAAATATGTACATAAAAACAGGCATTTTTATAAAAAAAGATATATATTTTTGAAGGAAAAATTTTACCAATATTTTTTTAAAAAAATGATGGTAAATTTTCGTTGTAAGTCCCGACGCTTTTCCCCTTCAAATTGATCCAAAATAACATTATCTCTGTGCAAATGTAGATGCTCAACTCAAATCAACTGTTAGTTATTGAAGAAACTTACCTTTTTTTATCTAAATGTCCATCAAAAAACGAACTATATCTTGCACTTTTTCTCTCCCGTAACTCTCACGAAGTCATGTAATTAACTGCAGAATGACGTACTGCGTACTGCAACGAATTTTGACAGATTTTTGCTCGAATTTTGTTCATTTACTGATACTTCCGGCGATGTACTTCCGGTAATAAAAGTAATGCGCTATTGTATTTCTATGCTTGTTACCGTCATAACAGGAAGTACGTCGCCGGAAGTTTCAGTAAAGAAAGAAAAACGACCAAAATTCGACAGAAAATTGCTGCCTACGTAGAATGTCATTCTGCAATTAATTCATGATTTCGTGAGAGTTACGGGAGAGAAAAAAATGCGAGATATAGTTCGTTTTTTTATGGACTTTCAAAGCAAAAAAGTAAGTTTCTTCAATAACTAATTGTTGATTTGAGTTCAGCATATACATTTGCACAGAAAAATAATGCTATTTTGGATGAATTTGAAGGGGGAAAAGAGGAAGATGTCAGTATTTACCAAAATTATTACCAAAACACATTTTTGAATGAAAAAATATTCTCAACAAAACATTTTTTAATACAAAACTAGAAAAAAAAATTCATTAAAATCTGACTAAACCAACCTTCTCACTATAACCGAACATTCAAAGAAAATATATTAAAACCCCACCCTTTTGGCATTAAATAACCCACAGAGGTGTCGAGATGCCGTTCACACTCCACCCACATCTATTGAACAGGTGAAGAGGCTCATCCCTTGTTTCCTGTTTAGGATGCGGTTTCCGGTTTTCTCTTTTCCAATCTTTTCACTCTTTTATTTTATTTTTTTCCAATTGGAGTAGATAGACGATACTATCGCCCGGTTCACACTCCACCCACATCTGTTGAACAGGTGAAGAGGCTCATCCCTTGTTTCCTGTTTAGGATGCGGTTTCCGGCTTTCTCTTTTCCATTCTTTTTACCCTTACGTAGCCCCCTGCGCATCAGTGGCGTTATCGCTTTGCTTGGGGTGATATGATTAAAAAAAAAAAAAAATACTCAAACACATTTATTTATTCATTTTCTCACGGAAAGTAAGTAATGTATTTTCCATTCTTTCTGCGCGATCGAAACGGAATATTCTATTATTTATTTAGATCTTGGCGTAACAGTCGTGCGAACTATAAAAGTGAGGGTGGACAAGCACAGTTATAGTAGGATAATAATAAAGTGAAACCAGCGATGGGTTTTAGATGTGTAAACGAAATAAGTTTACGGCTGTATCGTGTTCAG